>VXBQ01010602.1:72997-99792 GCA_013400175.1 Phainopepla nitens
CCTTTTCTGTTCGAATTTGGGTATCAGCATTGTGATTAGGAAGATAAGGACAGCTACAGCCTCAGCAGGATCTTGCAGTGCCCAGGGCCTGGGACTGGAGAAGGTGGAGACCTTCAGGGCAGAGGGAGGGCTGAGCTCATCTGAGGCCCGCAGGCATCTGCATCATCCTTGCTTTTGCTGGCAAATCAAAGCCTTTGCTTCAGTTGCCAATGCAAAGATTTGGAGCTAGAAGAGAAATACAATGTTTGTTTACTAATACAGTCAAAATTCACTGCATCGAGTTTTCTTTTTTTTTTCCAGTACAAATAAAATCTCACAGAGACCTAAGTTAAGAAAAAAAAAGAAAAAAGACATTTCAAAGGTGAACTTGCATTAAAAAGCACCGCTAAAGCATCCGGCAGTTTCAAAGACCCAGTTCCTAGATTTTTCTTCCTCATTCAGCATTCAATCCAATTTCACAGGTAGTTTTGGTCACTCAAATTCCTTTCTTTAGGAAGCCCACTATTTGCTGGAAAGATTTCACCCAGGCCTAAGAAGGGGATTTTTCTCTTTTGCTTTTATGATACATGAGTTGCTCAGCGGTCAGATGAGCCTCCTGGATTAAACAAACAGGTGGAAAGCTGCAGTGCCTGAAGGACACTGAGCACCCCCGTGGCTTGGATGCACAGAAGGAGCTGCCATGGGCCGTGCTGGGAGTGTAAAGTGAAGAAGTGAGGTGACAGCAGCACTGCTGCCCTGCTCTGCAGGCATGCAGGACACGTGTGGCTGTGCTCTCTGCTGCACGGTGCAGGGCTGCTGCCAGCTTGTCACACACAGCTGAGAGCAGGTGGGCTGCAGCCCCACACAGGGCTGAGGGTGCTGCTGTGTTTTCCTCTCCTCTCTTCAAGTTATGCTTCCAGTCTCTGCAGTTTTGGTGCCTTGGCAAAGTTCTCCTTTCATGGTGTTTCAAGGTCTCCTGGTGTATTTATCTGACTCCAGCTCAGAGCTACTTTCTGATGGCGAGCGAGCAGCCCATGTCCTTACTTAAACCTGCTGCAAAGGAGCCTCTGCAGAGCAGAGGAACACGTCCTCTCCCTGTCTGCACATCCAAACACCTCTGGGAATGCCCATGGACAGTCTGGCAGCACAGTGAGGGCTGGGCAGGAGAAACAAGTCATGAGACAACAAATGAAGGCAGAAGTTGGTCACGGGTGGTGGACGCGGGCTGCTCTGAGCACTGGGGCTCACCCAGCAGGAGGTGAAGCCAGCTGGGCAAGGGAGGCACAGGAAGCACTGGGAGGGTGCTGGGAAGGAAGGTGGGTAAAACAGAGATGGGGAAACAGAAGGAAATGGGCAAACTGGCCGGTGAGGGCAAGTTTTAAACAGAGACATTAAGAGGAAATCAGTGATGCAGCACAAGGGGAACGGCGGGGTGGTGGGAGGGGAGCAGTGATCCAGCTGTGGGGTGTGGGTTCTCTAGAAGGCAACAGCAAGGGACCAGAAAAGGAAATGATGTTCAGACCAGGCAGCTGCCAGTGGTGAAACTGTATCTTAGAGAAAGATTCATGAGTAAGAACACTGACATTGATTATTCTCTGTAAAACAAACAAACAAACAATCAACAGATTCAAGGGCTTGGAAAGTGCTGATGTCCTGGGAAGGCTCTCAAATGTCTTACACATGGAATAACCCAAGTGTGACTTAAAAAGGAAAATTAGGTAAAGGAAATCAGTAAGAGAAGAGAGGACACAGGAGGACACCAAGGGAAAGGTGAAAGTAGCAGCAGAATTGAGGGACTAAAGGAGACAGAGGAGTAGATCTGGGATATTCATGCTGATTTCAGTAGAAGGTCAGGCGAGGATACCACAGATTGTCTAAATAAACCAGGATGTAAAAGCAGGGTGCATGCATCTGGTACAGCTGAATTAAAAAGTACTGTAGCAAGAAAAGTCAAAAGTAACTGATATTTCATGCTCCAGCTTCATATCAGTAAAAAACTTTGTCAAGGCTGGTGGGAAGGGCTGTGAGCTGGAGGACATCACTCCACTTGCACCAGGGAAGTCCACACCAAACTGGGCAGTGAACTGGCACAAGGAATTCCCAACGGACCAACAAGCTCTCCAAGTGTATCCTCACCACTGCAGAAAAATTAAGACGTGGTATGGAGCCAGTGGCAGTTGGTACCTTGTAAATAGACCAAAGGAGAAAAAAAGTTAATTGACCAATCCCCAATATTTGTGCAACACACCCTTATCACAGGCTGCCACTCACTCCTCCTCTTCTGCAGGCACCAAGGCCAACTCCCTTCAGGCAGAACATTCAGTACCAGCCCCAGCACTCTCCCGAGGCAGCGAAAGCTGCAGTGTGACATCCAGGACTTTCCCAGCAGGGCCACCTGCAGACACAGAAGCCAGGAGCAGGTCTGCAGAGGAAAACCTCTCTAAACCCAGAAAGAGCCAGGACAGGCTGACCTACGAAGGATTTCAAGCCTTGACAGGAGAGAAATTTACAGGCTGGCAGGCAAAGATCCACGGCTTGCAAGGTTACAAGTCAAAATCCCTGAGATCAGGACCTGCCTGCTTGCTCAGGGTGAAGCTGTATCCCAGTTTTCAGCAGCCTGCTCCTCCTCATCCCCCAGCTGAGGGGATGGGCACCGCCAGCCCCAACTGGTCAGGGGTGCCTGTAGCCAGAGCCAGGCCCCTGGTGCCAGGTGAGCACATCCCTGGGGTCACTTGAGTGCCTGGCACGGAATCCTGGGGGTTTGCTCTGGGGTGGTTTCCTCGCCCCACTCTGCACAGGCGCTGCAGGGAGAAGCAGGAATGGTGCTGCAGCAGAGCACAGCCCTCCAGGGCAGCAGCAGCACTGCTGTAATCTCACAGCTAACCCCTGCCTCTTTTCCAGTGCCTCAAATCCCTGCTGGGGCCTCCCTCCTGCTGCAGCAGAGCAACATGTGGGGTGAGTGCCAACTCCAGGAGTGTCTGGGGAAGACCACACAGACTGCTCCAAGCATTTCTCTCTGTCCATAGTTTGGGAGATGAAAACCTTTTATACTACTATAGCTTATTTCCTTCCTCTCACCCCCCCATAGCACTTTAATACCTGTTACTTACCTTCTTCACAGCAGTTTGGGGAGGTTAATCACAAAGAACATCTCAAGGTGCAAACTCTGCACCTGGCTGGAAACTTTGAAGGTCAGCAGTAAGCTGGTTTATGTTTATTACAGATTAAAACACGAAAGCACAACACTCTGCTGGTGCTGCACAGGCTCACTGCACTGACACATTGGCAATAGATGCATACCAGGGAGTTTAAAGGTCACAGCTACTCACAAGAAGAAGAAGCACAAAATACAATCTCCAAAAAGAGTGAATCAGAAGCAAGACCTCTGGCTACCGAAATCAGGCCTTTCTGGAGAGCTCTGGTTCAATGATGAAGGCTTTTTGGAAGAAAATATCATATCAGGATGCTCCTAAAACATCTCAGCACTGGGCTACTGAAAGATGCTTTAGCATTTAGATGAGACAATGCTATTTTATTTGCAACCATCACTCCTGATAGCATCCTTGAATTTCTTAGTTTCTGGCCCTGAGGAAATCATCTAGCCCATAATTCACTTGTGGAACAGGGTGGGCCTTCACCTGTAGTTCACAAAGCTGATGGAAATTTGGAAAATAATTGCTGTGCTCCTGTTCTCCAGCCTGGGAACTATGCCCAGAGAAAGCAGAGACTTACACAGAAACCCAGAGCAGAGCTCTGCAAAATAGGGTCTGCACCATCCTCAAACACCTGCAGCACCACTCATTTCTCTAATTTCTGGCTTCTTTAATCTGTTAAAAAAAGTCCTGACCTGAGAATATAGCCCTTGATCACAGGACAACAGTGTTAAGTGTCTTGGCAAACATAAAGAGCAACGCTGGTTTTGAAAGCAAAAATCACTTTTGTGAAGGGCTGTGGTTTAGAGGGAAGGTCAGGGCACTACCAGAGGAAAACCATGACATTTTCTACACAACTCTCACACACTGGTCCCATTAAAGGGCCTTCCACCTTCTATTAGGCAGACATTGATTGGAATTAATTAAAATATCTCCTGTGCACTGGACTTGAAACTCATCAGTGCTTTGTCTTTATCTGTGAGCTTTCTCCCCAGTTAAAGCAAATATTGTCCAATAATCTGGTTTGCAGTGAGTGCACAGAACATTTAGCCACAAAATACCCTGTGGCATTCAGGTATTTGACAAGCTGGAGGGTTTAAGGGTGTGCCTGGCATTTCTGTTTAGATACACAACTGTGCAATGTAATTTTTAATCCAAGCTCAGAGAGAAACTTGGCCTCAGAACCCTCTGGAACACAAAAACCACAAACACGTTTCTGGAATGGTAACCTCAAGCCCTTGGCTTGTTCTGGCACTTAACCCTTGAGATGAACCAGCCACGCTCTGCCTTGCAGCCTGCTCAGTCACCTGGTTCTGCTGTCTGAGGAGCTTCATCTTCCAGTTCCCAGGTGGGTTTATTCACAGGAACTTCCCTCCGACCATTCCCATGGCTCTGGTGCCCTCACTCAGGTCCTGCTCCTCTCCCAGGAGTGACCACAGAGTCTGTCCCCTGGAGCAGCCCCCCAGGGCGAGCCTGGCAAGGCTGGCATTGCCATCAGACAGCTGGGCCTGGCTGGGCCAGCTCCACAGGGCCCCGAGTTCTGCAGCCCTGGACCAAAGGAGAGCAAAGGAGCACCAGGAGGCTGTGGCTGCTGGAGCTGCTGCTCTGAGCCTGGGAAATGATCCTGACAGGCCATGCATCTTTAATGATGCTCTCTGCACAGAACACATTCGATAGCTGAAGGCATAAAAGCCTCAGCAGGAGTGTCAGAAGCCTTTGTCCATCCTTCAGAGCCAGATCCAGTTTCTACAGCTGACGAAAGTCCCCCTGTTAGTTTTAGCAGGCCTGCAGCTTGGGCTTACAGCTGTGGGAGTCAGGGGCTGGTTAATAGGGATTTAAGCACAGATATTCCATGCTCAGGACTTTCTCCTCCATAAGAAGGATGGCTTTACTGGTCACCTGCCCTGACAGTGATGGTGCTGTGCAAACACAAGGCTCTTCAGCAGCAGCAGCATTCAAAGAGCCTGGGTTATGTTTTCAGAGTTCCCCTGTCACTCATGCCCACTGTTTCCAAAAGGGAACATAATGCCTTTGCTCTTTAAATCCAGGAATTCACATTTAAATAATCAGCATTTAAGAACAGTGAGAATGAGAACAAAGCAACACCAAAAGACACATCAGGACACAGCAGAAACTCAGCCCTTTATCAAAGTTCCTTGACATTAGAAATACAGACTCAAGGTTAAGGTATCCAGCCTTAATTGAATATTCAGTATTACACAATGCACACTAAAAGCAACATCAGGATTCTTTTTTTCCCCCGAGGCTATTGAGACCTGCTTTAGTGATGTATCAAGACAACCTAACAGAGCAGAACACACAGAACAAACCTCATTCCCTGGTTATGGGAACACACAAGTGGCTCCTGCCCCAAACCTGGGTTTTATTTTGCAACCCCCCCAGATTTTCCCACTTTTATCGAGCTTTTAGCATAGCAGATGAATGGTTTTTTGTCCTTTCCCAGTGCATTCAGCAGCTCATTTGGGCACGGCTCTGTATCTTTTGCAGGTCAAGATGTTCCTAATTGCTTTCACATGTATTCCAGTTAACTAACCCTGGTCATGTTACAGAGCAAATGAAAGACATTTTTTCACTGAGATCCTAATGAGTAGGAAAATATCAATACAACAACTGTAACAGGAAAAGTGATGGTGACAACATACACTGTCCTACAGTATTTAAAATGAGGGGGAAAAATTGATTGTAATCAATATTAATTGTAAGTTTCCTGCTCTGATACTCCGAGTGCTTGTTAAAAGTCTGGTTCACAGTTGTGCCACCCAGTTGGATCATGGACATTACTGTCCCACAGAGTTTGTCTGGTATTTTTTGACACAAAGATGAACTTCCAGGAAAAATAAATACTAAGAAAAGAAGGAACAAAGAGCAAGATGATGGGTGTTTCACAGATGAGTTCTGCTCACATACTTCTCCATTTTATAAGACATAAAACTGTTAATTTCTAGTTCCCATTAAAAGATTTGGGGCTGGACCAGGCAGAGTGCAGAGGGCCTAATTTCAAGTTCTTATCTATGCCCAACGTCCCTTCTTCAGCTGCTGCTGCTTGTTTAACAAAACCCACGTTTAACCATGCAGTTATTCAGCTGTTCTAAAGGTGACTGGATGGGTAAAAACTCACAGCACTGGGGATGAAGTTATCAAAAAGGAGCCTTTGCCACTTATATTACATAAACAACACTTATTTCAGTCTGAAAGCTTTACAGGTGATGGCTCAGTAGCCAGGACAAACCCAGAGCTACCACTCTGCTCTAAAAAACACAAGTGCAGAAAGGAAGATGGCATTCTAGAAATGTAAGAGGACCCTGCCTAAAGTTATTCCAAAGCACACAAGACACTGCTAAGTGTTGGTAACCGCTTTGCATTAATTAATTTTTTTTTAATTCCACCCACAGGTGAAGGAATAAAGCCCTGATGTTCGAAATGAGCACTTTTGAAGGCTCAGCAGAATTAATGCTGTAATGACTCAGTGCTGGTTGCCAGCAGAACTTGAACTGGGAACTAAACAGACCCTAAAGGGACAGGGCCAGCTCACTGGCTGCCCCAGTGCTCTGCAAGCCTAACCCCACTCATTTCCTAGAGGTTTTTGAGAAGGATTATTCTGGAGGAGAAGAAAGAAGGGAGGATTTCTGATGCTTAATCTGAGTATTCTTAATTTCTTAAGGAGTCACAGTAATTTTATACTCATAAGAGGAATCCAGTTCTGCAGATTAGAGTGTAGGGAGAATCAGGGCTGGCTGTTTCCATGGCTGGCTTACAACAGGCTGGAGATGGACAAGCTGCTCCTTGGTTTGAGAAGATGCTTTGGCACCCATGTAAGTTATTCCCGAGGGGCAGTGGTTCAGCTGGGAGATTTCTGGTCTGCCTTGTGCCAACACACTCTGCATCCAGGTCTGTCAGCTGGGATGAAGCCCTCTCAAGACAACCACCAAAGCCTTCAGGTGTGAGATTAAACTACCCATCCCTTCCTCAGGAACCCCTGCTCAGCACTTCAGGACACTAAATAACATAACACAGAATGCTGGGGCTAAGCTTCTTTGGTAAGGTCTTAAATTCTCTTGGTAATAATGTTTTAGAGTCATATGGGGGGGAGTGAGGCATCAGTGAAGTCATCAGAAACACAGATTTATATCTATTAAATCTCACAGCTGCAGTGAGTATTCACAATAAAATTATTTTCTTGGCTGTGCCTTAAATCACACTCTAACAAATATTTTAATACCTGGACTACAGCAGCCTGGTGTTGAAATATCAACACCTTGTCAGAAGGAGATATTTCTATCCCTGATCATGAAAGAGTGGGGGAGAAAAAAATCATCTAAATCTGAAATACAGTTGGAAAAAGAAAGGTTTCCAAAAGCAATGAATATTGGTTTAAGTCTGCTCCCAAGATATCAACAGAAGCTTTGTCTTGTTATCAGGCTGGACACTTACAAGTTGCCTCATAATGCCTGAAATACAAATTCTTCTGAGCAAGGGACAAAATCTTACCTTTTCCTCTGGGAGGTAGGCTGTAAGTCCTCACTCAGGTGTGTATCCCTAAATAAAGTACCTATACCCACGGAGTGTAACTGAAGTTTCAGTCCTGACTTATTTTTTTTCAAAGTCCATTTGCAGCTCTCATGAACACAGAGATGCTCAGGCTCGCTTTGGAGGCCAGGCCTTGGCACACCTGGCTTGGCAGCATCATCCCCAGACCACGGAAAAGCCAGGGAGTGCCTGGCAGAGCCCAGCTGGAGGTGGGAGATGCTGCAGTGCTCCCTGGGGAGCACAGGGACCGCAGGGCTGAGGTGCACCTCTCCCAACTCCTGTGGGAGGAATAGAGAAAAATCCTCTCCTGCTTCCTATTACTAATTCATGCAGGCAGCTCTTTTCATTTCCTAAGACAAGAATTAACAGAATTAATGGGTTGCTATAAACTCCTTATTACTGGAAAGCTGATGCTTTCGCTGCCTCTGCCCAGCACAGGTGCACGGCAGCACTGGAAGGGAAAAGTCCTTGTGGTTTCCTTGGGCTCTCACATGGCCTGGGGGACACCCAATTTAGAGATCACCAAGAACTCTTAAATTACCTCTGGACAGGCATGAGCCCTTGCCCTGCCCAGAGGGGCTGCAGGAACAGCCAGAATTCCCAGGAGGAGGCATGCTGGAGGTGTGTACTTGGCCCCAGGCTTGTCCTGGGTCACAGCCTCATTTGTCCTCTGACCACCTCACCCAGGGCTGCTGGCCACCTCCATTTGCTGTGAATTTAAAAACAACCCACACCGCTCCTGTTCACGTTCCCAGGGCTCTAGCACTGCACACAACAGAATGAGCCCCCAGCAGCATTAACCTCTCGAGAGGTCAGCCAACACCCCTCCACCTGTGCTGCCCCGAGGGAATCACCCATTTCCCCTCCAAGTCCAAGCAGCTGATGCCTCCTACAGTGTGCCAAGGCAGGGGATCAGACACATCAGCAGAGATCACAAGCAGAAAAACAACTCAAATAGTTAATTTGTGTCCTCTACAGCATCTCCCTTTCACCACACAGGTGACAGTCCCAGCCCTTCAGCAGTGGCACAGCCCTGCCAGGCTGCAGCCCAGCCAGTCCCCAGCAAAGCTGGCAGGAGCACAGAGTGCTGCTGGCACACCTGGCTAAACTTGCTCAGCCTGAATCCTTCACTTCAGCCCAACCTGAGCATACCCACACCACTGCTGGAGACAGGCCCCTGCCTCCTGGCACAGCCTGTGAGAAACAGGCACCTCTTTCAGCAGTGCTGCCAAAGGTGTTGCAATAGATTCTGCTTCCCTGCAGGTCTGCCAGGCTGTTGTCCACACTGTGACAATTGGCTTTTTCCCTTCCATCTTCCTGCCCCAATCACCCCCAGTGCCCAGCTACGGCAGAAATGTGGGAGAGGATCTGGGAAAGAGAGAGCCCACAGCCTCAGGAGCAGAAGCAAAGCATAATCCATGCTACAGATTATTTCCAGCCAGCAGAGAGATGGGGAAACAGTCTTGATGCTGGTGATCCCTGGTGAGATACCTCTCTGAACAGCTGCAGTAGGAAACACTCTCAGACCCATCATTAAGCTTTCTCTTAATTCAAAAGTGAGGAGAACATTATCTTAGATAAATCTACAGCTTTCTTCCCCATCTACTGTGGGAAAATTGGTCTCTTCTGCCTAGAGTAAAACTCCTTTGAGCAAAGCAAAAGGGAGCCCGTGACCACTGCAGGGTTTCTGCAAGGAGCTCTGCTCACCAGGAGATAGAGGCCAGAGATACCTGTCCTGTAAAACACCATTCCAATGCCATCCTCAGCACCCACCCATCCCACAAAGATTAAGCCAAGCAGGGAGTCGAGCCAGGGGTCTAACAGGAGCTCAGGACTCCTTGGGAACACCTAAGGTGGGATATCACTGGGGTTACTCCACTACAGAAAGAAAAGCAACAAGTCACAGAGACCTGTTTGCCTTCCCTCTAACAGCAGCCATCAATGCAAAACAACAGACCCAAAATCTCTGAAATCACACAGCTGAGGATCAAACCCCTGTGAGACAAAGCTGATTTCCAGCTGGACAGCCTCCACACTCATCATCCTCATCCCTCTGAGCTCATCTCCTGCCCACCCACACCTCACCCACTGACTGAGCCCACCACCAGGCACTCAAATGCACCCACCAGCACAGCACAGGCACAGCTGGGCAGGATCCCTTTTATTCTGCAAGGATTAGAAGCGCTCCAACCAAATGTGCCATGTAATTATTGCAGTAAAGTATAAAGCAGAGTGGAGGTGGTGAATAGTTCATGGTGCCTTATTTAGTGGCAGGTGATTAGTTAAGTTACAGGGTTGGGTTTTTTTTCTTTCTTTCTTAATCTTTCACTCTTCTGTGAAAAATTCAATTTGCCTTAAGGCAGTGCTGAGAGCTGATACTGACCTAATCCCTGAGCAGTCCAGGCCTGACCTGCTGCAAATTCCCACCTCTATCACAAAACCACATTCCTCTCCCTGACAATACAATGGCTCCTGGATCCTTTTACCTTAAGACCCTGCTTAAAAACACATAATATAATTGTGAATCAAAAGTCAAATCTGAGCCAGCAGGTGAAAATATATTTGTCTTGTTCTACCAGCCTGAAAAAGCAGCACTAAATATTTTCTGTAGTCCTTTCTTTGAAGGCTTCCAGTTTTTCCTTCTCCTCCCTTCCCTGTTAGGATCTTAATCTTTCTGCTCAGCAAACATTAATTCTCTTCTGTCCTGCTAGTGTTAAATTTGGCATCTCTGTTGATCTCTCTTCCTTCCTTCCCTGTGCACCTAATTGACCACTATCCCTGCTAATGTCACCAGGAGTCTGGGAGGGTTACTTAATATCAAAGTGCTCCTGGGGAACGGCTCAGGGAGAACTGCAGGCAGAAATAAGCACTTATTTCTTCTTTCAGCCCTGCAGTAACAGAGAGCTTGACATACACTCTCCTCCCTCTGCATTCAGAAGTTTAAGCAAATAATTTGAAGGTCGTGTTATCGAGCACAAGGGTGTTCCAACACCCACTCAGTGACACCCAGCTGTATTCCTGAAACACCAGGGTGATAGTGGCCTTGGACACATGGGTGTCAGCATGCAGCCATGTGGAAGGAAAAAGCACAAATCTATTTTACATCACAGGAAAAATAAATGTGGGCTGGAGGCTGGGAGGTGAACAGCGATGTGCGAACAAGGCTGTGGCACATTGTGCCAGGGTGTGGATAAAGCACATTCCAGCTGCATCATCCTGCTTCTGCTGAAGTCACTACTGCTGGATTTCCACCAGGAGAAGATAAATGCTCCCAGGCTCGAGGGCTTGATGGCAGAATGTGCTGTGTGGAAGATAAAGGGATGAGGTGTCAGTGCTGGCACTGTGATCCCTGTGGGATGCAGCAGGCGTTGCAGGGACAGCCAGCAGTGCCAGCTGCAGGTGCTGCTTCACTCACAGCAGGGCAGGCATGGAGCCATCAAACCCTGGAGTACAAGAGCAAATCATAAAAGTGCACCAGGGCACCTTTCCAGAGCATCCCCCCAGAGCAGTGTGCCCCACACTGATGTGCAAGAGCTCAGAGCTGAATGAAAATCATCCAGTCATGGGATGGTTTGGGTTGGAAGGGACCTTAGAGACCATCCAGTCCCCTCCCTGCCATGGGCAGGGACACCTTCCACTGTCCCAGGCTGCTCCAAGCCCTGTCCAGCCTGGCCAGGGATGGGACAGCCACAGCTTCTCTGGGCACCCTGTGCAAGGGCCTCATCACCCTCACAGGGAGGAATTCATTCCTTATATTTGATCCAAATCTACCCTCTTTCAGTACAAAATGTCTCTGTGTGCACAGGCTCACAGGTTTACAAAGCTTTATGAGCTCCTCTGGAAAGAGTCACTGGAGGGCTGGGCATGACAGCAGAGTCATTTCTGCTTCTCTGCACATGTTCTGCTTCCCAAAATGGCCAGGAAATGTAGTTTTGAAAAAAACTGGAGAGAGTAGTGAAAGCAGAGCATGTCTTGTGGAGCTCTGACAACCAAAGGCTTTTCATTCTGTTTTCCATGGAACGGTGCTGAGAGGAAAAGGGACAGCTCTGGAAAATCCCACTGCTCCACCTGCACTGGGTGTATTGTTTGGGCTGGGACAGAGTCAATTTTCCTCCCAGTAGCTGCGATGGGCCAGTTTTGGGTTTGTGCTGAGCACAGGGTTGATAACACAGGGATGTTTCAGTTCCTGCTGAGCAGGGCTTGACTTTTCCATTCCACCAGCGAGGAGCCTGGGCGTGCTGGAGGTGTGGGTGAGGGACACAGGTGGGACAGCTGAGCCCAACTGGCTCCAGGGACACACAGCCCATGTGGCCTCATGCTCAGCACACAGACCTGCCAGCACAAGAGGGAAAGGAGAACATTTGGAGTGTTTGTCTTCCCCAGGTACTCATGAAGGAGCTCTCCTCTCCTAAGGAGGGCTGAGCACCTGCTGCCCATGAGGAGTGGGGAAAGAATTCCTTGCTTTGTTTCATATGTATGAGTGACTTTTGCTTCCCATATTAAACTGCCTTTATCTCAGCCCATGGGTTTCTCACTTTTCTCTCACTCCTCACAATGGGGCAGTGAGCAAGTGGCTCAGTGGGGCTGAGACGCTGGCTGGAATTAAACCACAACACCAGGGAGGGAGGATGTGTGGGCATGAAATGATGCTCCCTGGCATTCTCTCTCTGCATCTCAAGCAGGGCATTCTGCATTTTATATCCTGCATCAATCTTATCTAGTGCCTTCAACTTCTCTTTCTAATAGCTAAATTATTTTTAAAATCTTGTCATTTACTCATTTGAGGAAACTCTCTTTTCTCTGGAGAAATTATTCCATCATTCTGTTCAGTAAGGAAGAAATTAACGTGATCATATTAATTATGGTTCTTCATTTAACATAAAGCTGTAATCAAATGGCTTTTATGTCTAAACAGTCATGGCAATGGTACTAAAAAATTGTGGCATTAAAGGCTGGCACTTAAGTTCAAAATGTTTGAATTATACATCACATTGAGAGAGGTACAACCTTTTTATTTTCAAGCAGAAACATGAAGGTAAAAAACACTTTAAAAAGAAACATACTTTTGCTTTAATTTCCAAGAGGATCTGAAATAATAGAGTGGTTTTTAGCTTAGATTTAAGCCATGGTGCCTTCTTTTGAAAGGAAGGGGGAGCCTGGTTGGGTATCTTCTGACAAAGCCCATGAAACAAAAATATGTCAGGGACACGAAGTCTGCAAAGCAGGAGAACTGGAATTTGTCACTTCTGGCAGGGCTGGACTCACTGGCTTCCCACCAGCCTGGTGGGGACTGCTGGTGTCTGTGGCTCCAAAGGCAGCCTCAGATTTGAGGGCTGATTTCCTGACCCAGAAAACCCAGAAGCATTTCTGTCTGCATTTCAGGAAAACACTTCCTTCAATTCAGGAGCTGGAGCTGCTCAAACAGCCACCTACAAGGAGGAAAAATAGGAAATGATCAGTGGGGCTGCTCGGGACGAGTCACGGAGGGTTCCTTCTATGGAAAACACCAAATTGCTATTTTGGGTTCAAAATCACAACAGCAGTGTTTGGAGGGGTGATTATTTTGTTGTTTTCTTAATATCTACTCCTTCCAGAGCAGGGACATTCCCACGTGAACCAGCTCCACTTCCCACGTGGCTCTGTAGCTCAGTCCCTGCTGCCACGCCGTGCAGAGGGGTGTTGGAGAGCACTTGAAAGTTAAAGTTCTCCTTGAAACAGTGACCATCTACTTGACCCCTCCCCATAAAGCTCAGAGCTTGAGATAAAATCCCCCTCTGAGCCCTGCTTCCTAGAGTCTAAGGGTGCACTTTGATACCTGATGAAATCAACTTGGTGGCTGCTGGCTCCTGTGACTGAAGTGACACTGCTTGTAAAACTCCCATCTACAGCTCCTAAATTCACAATTAAAAACCCATTTCCAAGCTCTCTGTAAGACACAGAGCACAACCAGTGCTTGTACCTATTTCAAATCCCAGCATGTAAAATTGCAGTGAGTTGAAGGTGATATAATGTTATAAAGTGCATTTTGAGTTGGGTAAACACACTCAAGGGATTTATGGTTCCTGGGAATTGTCATCTCTACTGCCTGAGGAATCTGTTGTGTGGTGAGAAACAGTATTCACTGAGATTTCTACCATGCATTCAGGAGACTGGGCTCAGTGGGAATATAAATATGAGTTATTCCCTCCATTTTTGCATCATTATAAAAGCTGTTTTCACTCAGTACCCAGACCAATTGACCTGGGCAGCAAGGAGTAGAAACAGCTTTCTGTGAACTTTGGTAAAAGGCATGGATGTGTCAGTTTTACAGCACAGGGGCAAGCCAAGCCCTCAGGAACTGGGGACCCATCCCTTGCAGCCCGGGTTCAGAGCAGCCCCTGTGGAAGGAGGCCTGAGCAGAGCTCTCCTGGGTCGCACGTGTTGGATATCCCCCACCTCTCCCAGCCACCAACCTGAAGCATGAACCCAGTGCAAAAAGCTCTGTATCCTCCTAGCTCTTCTCCCCCTAGAAAAACTCCACAAACTCCCTGAAGTGCCCGGCTGCATCTTCTCCCCCTGCCGGCCCTGCAGCACCACCAGCTGCCCTTAGCCACCTCTGCTGCTGACAAGGGACAGAGCTGTGGCTCAGCAGGGCGGTGCTGGCACAGCCCACAGCAGCTGGGAGCGATCTGTGCTCCCGGGCGATGAGCGGTGCCCGGGCAGGGGACAGCCGCCCCTCTGCCCTCTGGACGTGCCCGAGCACAGCCTGGCTCAGCTCTTCCCGTTCCCAGGCCAGGCGACGCTCCCGGGGCTGGATATCAAAGGCCTCCTGCGAACCACGTCAGCCAAAAAGCATAAATAAAACCTCCAGAGGAATCATAGCAGTTCCCACAACAAGAAGTTACCAGCGGTTAACAAAGGATAAAAGCAAATAACCGAGCCCCCAGTTCCTTCCATCGGCACCACCCTGGAGCAGGAGGGTGTCCATCACTGCTGGAATCAAAGCCTTCCTCTCCATTGTTTTCTCGGCGGCCAGGACAGCCCGTGGCCCTCTGCCACAGCAGAGCTGGATGAAAGAACCGGAGCCCTCTCCTGCTGCTGTTTCTGCCCCGTGGAGCCAAGCCCCTGTGCTGCAGCACAGCCCCTCTCGCAGACAGGAGCAGAGCCGGGCTCGCTGGGTCCCCTCCGAACCCTTCACTGCTGAGGCACAGCCTGGGGCTGGCACAGCTTGGGGCTGGCACAGCTGCTTGGCTGCAGGCTCAGGAACATCCCCAGCCCAGCACTCCAACATGATGCTCAGTCCAGCGTGGTGCTGCTGCTCCAAACTCATCATCCCTGCTGAGCTCTGTAATTTGGATATTTTAGCCTGTCCTGTCAATATGTGTAAGAGGACAGGCAGGGTTCTGGGCTGGATCCCACGTAAGGACTCCAGGAGCACTGTGTTCCTGTGCCCCTGGCTGTGCAGCATTGACCAGCTGGGATGACTGACCATGCTCTCCCTCTTTTACACACACATCACACTGCTCCTATTCCTCTGCTTCCTGCTCAACAACTCCTGGAGGTCACTTCCAGGACCAGGCTGGAGGAACCTTTAATCCAACAAATCTTTATGTTTATTAAGGGAAGTTAATGACTGAGTCTGGATGACTTTAATGGTGTCTTGTTTGTATGGAGAGTTTGGCCACACCGCAGCGTGAGTTCTGGTGGTCTGCCCATCTACGCTTGCAGGGATGCAAATCTCTGCTTCATCCACTGGAAACTTGCTCCAAAGGGTTTCCATCAATCACAATACTTGTAACAACCAAGCAGAAAGTAGTTATTGAATAGGGAAGTAAAAAGTCTGCTCACCCTTACCAGCAAAAGCAAGGTTTGCTGTCATGGACTATCCTTCAGGGAGACTCACATCCTAAATGGGTCTTTTCATGAGAAATCCACTTAGTATTCCTCTAAAATTCCAGGAGGGTGAAATCCCCCACTCCTTCAACTCATTAAGGATGAAAGAATGCCAGGTATGTGGCAGGAATCTGGGGTGAGAGGAGGAGTGGGGTACATTTTCACCGAGTTGTAGAGAGGGGAAAATAAACTGATCTAAGGATGAGGATATGAAATACATTTCCCAGAGCTGAGAAGCAATGTCAGTCCAGAAAAATGAGCTAATGCACAAGGAACACAAAACTGAGTTTAAGGGTGACATGTCATTGTGGATGTGCTCAAGAAAGCACTTTGGGCATTTTGCCTCTGGAGCACTGAGAGTTTATCAGCTGATGCCTTCTGGATCAGGTGGATTTATCTAAGTGAAGCAGACAAAATGCTGAAAGGCAGCTGGTGCTCAAGGTGAGGGGGTGACACAGAGTTCTGTGTACCACAGGGCACTTCTGGTCATTCTAGCAGGGACTGAGTTATTTCTAAAATTTTGTGGGGAAGTCCTGTGAAGCTCTCGAAGCAGAGCAGGAAGATCAGACCAACAGGGCTGTTCCTCACCTGGATGCAGTGAGGCTGCTGCTCAGGTGCAGAAACAAGTGTCAGTAAGGCAGGAGATTTTTACCCATTACTATTCTCCTTTGAAGGGAATGAAAACACTCTGAAGAACAAAACCTCCACATCAAAATGTTTAGTGGAAAGATAAGACCACCCAAAAACTGTTTGCACAGACTGGAGCTCACTACCAAGCAAGCTCAGACAAGGTCCCAGCCTCCCAAGCTTGTACAGGACATTTTTCACACTTGGCATTAGGAGTAGGCTCCAGGGAGAGCTGCAGAAACAGGGTGATCATTCAGAGAGGAGGAAAATCAGCCTCTGCTGCAGCCAACAGCCTCCCAACCCTCCTGGGCATCAGGGCACTCAGGAAAAGTGTTACCACACTAGCTTTAAGGCTTTGGAGGCTGCAGGTTGCCATCATCCCCCAAACCTTCTCCCACCCAGAGAACTCCACCATGCATCCTTGCCCTTCACCTAAAAAAGGAAGGCACCTAATGCCCCATGGTCTCCCTGATATCCAATATTATATCACCCACTCTATTCCCAAAAAGCTCAGACAAGAGGAGCTTTCCAAAGGTCTCTCCTCTGGAATTCCCTTGACATAGGTTTGAACAAAGCCACATTTTTTCCTTGCATGTTATGATGCTCATTTGTCCAGCCAGACCTGTCACAAGCATCCCTAGGGACGAGCTTCCTCCTGGTGTAACAGCCTGACTACTGGAAGTGCAAGAACTTGGATGCCTTCACAGAACATCACTGACAACATAAAAATGCTTTCCCCATCATCACTGAATATTTACCTCCTGTCAGATGAAGAGAGAATCTGTTTCATACTTTCCCTCAGTTCTGAAATAATTTAAAAGCTAAAAAAATATTGTCCTGACTAAACCCAGGAATTTTAAGAGCCCAAAAGTTTCTCAGTCAGACCATAAATCCATCTTGCTTCATACTCTGATAGTGGGGAACAGCAATTGCTAGAAATAAAAGCATACCTGCACAGAGTGATTCCCACCATACTTCAGACTTCTGCTGGCTTCAGGAAATGAGTGATTGGAAGATTTCTCCATTTGACACACTGTGCACTGAGCACAGATGGACCAGCTCTCCATCATGATTTTACTTGATCTCCTTCCCTCCCCAGAGGAGTTGTGCACTCTGTGAAAGCCTCAGCCAGCACCATTCTCAGGCTGGCTCTGCTGAGACACAGAACTGAGGGCAGAGCAGCAGCCGTGAATTGTCACAAAGCAAACATTGCTGTGAGCTGGATCCATGAAAATGGTTCTTTCATCACAGCCTCTGCTGCATTATAAAATGAGAACCAAGTCCACTGCTCAAAAAGAGAAAGAAAAGACCCCTAAAGGTGTGAAAAAAAGCAATATAACTTAAAAATAAACAACACAAAAAAATCCCTTGAAACTATGACACCTTGCTAGCATGAGAGCTGAGATTGTGTGAACAAGGAGGAGGAAAAGGTGTCTGTCAACTACATACAGGAAGCTGAGTGCCTGAAAAGGAGTGAAAGGAGCCTGAAAAACTCTTGGCAGACCATGCTCAGGGTCTGAGCCATTTAAAGCCGAGTTCTGTTGCAGCTGATGCTCAGGGAGCAGTGGGAGTGAGCAATGGGAATCAGCACAGCTGCTTGGTGCCAGGCGTTCCGAACCATCGGCTGGAAATCCCACCATATGACTTTGGGGATAATGTTAAATCCATCACAGCATTCTCCTCTCCCCTGCTCATCCCACACAAGCTTCAAAACTTGTGGTTTATGACTGACTGCCAGAGGATCACTGTGGGCTGTCTCTGGAGGGATAATCCTAAATTTTAAGTGACAGTTCACGGGCATCTTCTCTTTCTTCCGAGATGCTGTCTTACACAGCACATTAAGTATTCCAGAGATTAATAACTGGAGCAGAGAGTTCTAATCTTGGTGTCCTAGCAGAGATTTAGCAAAGAACATGTTTGAAGTTGCTGTGGCACAGGAAGCATAAGAAGCCTTGAAGCCCCAAAGCGAGGCTCGTTGGCAGCTCCAAAGGAAATCTGGGACATGGGACACGTGATGGATCTCAGTCTCCAGGGCTGCTCACTGACGTGGTGTTTCCACCCAGAGCAGATCTTAGGGACCCTGTGAAAGGTGGGACCCAGTTTGAGCTCTCTTTTAAATAGACCAAACTCAGCAAGGCTGTGTGAAATTGTACTTTCATATTCTTTGACCTGAATTAGGGCATAACTGAATTGTATAACCAGGTTACAGGTTGCTTTGAACCTAATTTACCAAGGACCAAATGGGAACCACTTGACCATCTCAAACCTGGAAACTGGCCTGGGTCAGCTTGGGGGACACCTGCCAGGATGAACACAGCAATGATTCCAAGGCTGCTGGCACAGCAGCTCACTCAACAGCAGCCCTGCCATCACTTGCCAAAAGCCCTCACAGCAGCACTTTGAGATCCCTGTCCACAGCAAGATTATTTTTCCTCCTACTGCTCCTCACACAACCAGAAATCCAATTAAAAAGAGGACTAGTCTTTTGGCCCCTTCCCCTCTCAGGGGGCACAAAGCAATGACAGGAGACAGCCCAAGCCCCTTCTGGGCTTAGAGAGCCCCGTGCCACTTATGTGGAAAACAACCAAATTCTTCTGCACATGGGGATGAGAAAACCTTGCCACAAGGGTGAAGCTCCATGAGACTCCCAACACTGCTGTCTGAAATGACACCGTTGTGTCCTCCTGCCCTCAGCACCACACACTGCTTCCATTTCTCTCCTGCCAGCACCAATGCTCAGGTAGCACCAGAGAAAATCATAACCAGGGAACTGAACTGAAATGAGTAAAATTCATCCCATTCTGCAACATTCCTGCTTTTCATGGTGCTGCTCCAAGCACCTGAATGGCCACCAGCACACAGAGCAGCCTGTGACAGCGATCACCTTGTCCACGTTCATCAGTTACTCTGGCTACTGCGGCACAAAGTAACAAATTAACAGCTAATATTCAGGAGATAATAAAATTATGCTTCCTTAAAGCTGTTTAAGCAGCTGCTCTGGCACCTCTTTGCAGAATTAGATAGCCCTGCTTTGAATTAATGCAAGAGAAGTGGCTGGCACGATCTGCCAAAGATTTAGAAGTCACATAATCATGCATTATAGAGACCCTTTCAGGCGCTCATTCTGAAACAGTTTTATGCACAACACACCTATCTATTTAGCAGGCAGCACCAAGTATCAGAACTATTTCCATACCTTGGGTAGTCCCTCTGCCTAAAGTAGCTAGAGATGGGTCAGATAGGGGTCAAATAGCAATGGGACATCGTTTACTCCAGGTCACTGAGATCAGAAAAGACATGTCCGGGTGTAGCTTTGCTGGTTTCAGCACAGCATGTTCTTCCACATTCTTTACCACCCACAGAATTCCCTCAAATGTCCTAAAAACTGCCTCCAGGCATCCAGGGATAGGATCAATAATCCAAACTTGAGGTCACCTGGAGGCAGCCAGCTCCCTTCTCCTGCCCTGGCCAACAGCCTGTGAGGAGCAGGCAGAGGCCACCAAGACCAGCATCCCACCTGGGACTGGCCAGTGCTGGGTGCCACAGGAACTGTGTGAGAGCAGGTCTGCAACATCCCCTCCCTCTTCTCTCTGAAGAACACTCAATGCACAGGTGAGACCTCAACATTTACCCACAAATTTCTCTTTTTTAAAAAACTGTAAATCTCTGTAATACTTTTGAATCCAAAAATCTCATCCTGTGGCAACCAATTTCAGCACAAGCAAGGTCCTCATGTCCTTTGCTTTGAATCTGCCAGATGACAACTTACCTTGATGCTCTGCAGCCCCTGGGACATCAAATCACCACCTCTACACCTTCTTTATATCAGCCACAGCCTGGATATTTTCCCCATTACCTTGTCTTTTCCAGTTTTTGCCGAAGTGATGGAGTCCTCTTAGGTTTGGGTTCAGCATTCAGTATGGATTATTCTTTTGGAAAGCAACAAGTTGTTCAGTGTGACAGCTGAACCCCCAGGCAGATTTTAGCTGGAACATAATGTACAGCAGGACAGGGGCCTGGCTGCAAACCAAGGTACAACCAATCAAATCCATCCTCATTGCTCTGAAGAGGTGAAAACACTGAAACACATAAGTTAGTGGTAAAGCAAAGAGCTTTGCTTTATTGCTGCAACAACTTTTGATCAAAAAGTCCCATCAAAGAGCTGCCCTGCTCAGCCTGCAGAGCCACTCAAGGGCAGCACAAGGCCTGGCAGTGCCTCTGCACAGTGCTTCATGGAGGGTTGTGTCTTCATGTGCCCAGCTCTCCAGTTTGAACCACAGCATCGACACCTCTGACACGGATGGAGACAACGAGCACCCACTGGTTGTTTGGTGGTGGTTCAGCAGGAAGGAGATGGAACACGAGGCTGAGCTCAGCCCCGCGGTGTGCTGCAGCAGGACATGTCCCGACAGACGACTGTCACACGGGCAAGGGGGACACCTGCTGGGCTGCCTGGCTCGGTACAGCCCAGCTGCAAGAAAAACCCGATAAAACCAGGACTTTTATTACATTTTAAAAAGCTGTAAAACATACACTCTCCAAAACCCCTGAGCCTTACAGTGCCAGTCTCTAGGAGGGAGTTTTCCTCTCCACGCGGCGCTGGGTGTGAGCAGCACCGAGCTCTCCGGCCGTGGCAGCGCGTCCCCAGGAGCTGCTGGGATGCGGAGCTCGGGCGGGCAGCGAGGCTCCGCCCTGCCGCTCGGCGGGACCGGGCTATGCCTGCTCACCGGCGTTCCCCGCGCCCGAGCCTCTGCCGGGAGCCTCTGCTGCCCGGGGGGCCTGCTTGGGGAGGCGGATGGGGACGTAGACGTTGGAAGCACAGTGCTCCTTGAGGTACTCCCCCCCTTTCTCCTCATAGTCCTTCCTGCTTATCCAGCCCTCCTCACGGTTCATGTACTCCAGGGCCCAGTCCCTAGCCCCGTACCAGGCATCCAAGACGGGGCTGGAAGCAAGGTGAACCTGCATGGAAGGAAAACACAACAGCAATGGCAATTCAGCACAGGAAAGGGAAGCCCTTTTTACCCTGGCTACCATGGTATATGACACAACCAACTGAATTTCAGAAATTTGAGCTGATTACTCAGTGTCTCTCAGAAAGAGTAATGTCAGGAATGGGCTCAAGTGTGTCTTCACCTTATTATCAACTCCTAATCAATTTGCAAATTTCCAGCCAAACATGCTTTTGGTGTGTGCATAGTCCTTTAGCAGAAGCAGACCTTCCTTTTCCCTACTTACTATGCTGTCTTCACAAAGAGCAACTGAATCTTTGCTTAACCTTCTCAGGTCAAAAAGCTGTTTGCAGAGTCTTGCCTTAAAACCCTCTCCACGCCCACGCTCTAAGTACCCCTGCTCTGCACCTCACCCAGTTACACCTGAGCACAGAAGAACAGGCTGCTCACATAAACATCATGGCAATGCACACACCTGAAAGGTTGACTGGAATGGCCTCATTTCCAGGAGCTCCTTCTGGATTCTGGCTTTCAGTCCAGGGTACATGGTATTTCCACCAGTGAGGAAAACATTCTGCACAAGGATAGCCTGTTGTTCCTTTGAATACCTGTGAAGAACAAGAGCTTCAGCCTGTCTCAAGGACATCTGCCCTGTGAACTGCAACAGCTGTGGGGAATACTGGTACCTTGTCCCAGGATTCACTTTGAGAAACTTCATTCTCCTAGCACAAAAAACTTTGTTTTCTGGAAATTAAGGAGGTGGCAGAAAAAATCCTGAAAGCACCCAGTACCCCATAAATCAACAACTGGATTTCTTTCTAGGGCTGGAATTCTTACCTTTCAGAAAATGTGATCATCTTTATTCTTTTTTAATTTCTACTTTTGTGTATGTTTTAAAATGTTCATAATACATTAGTTTAGTAGTAGCTGTAATTAACAAGTATACATATACTGGAGATGTGTGCTCAAAAATATTTCATTGATGGGTTTTTGATCAAAAAGCTTTGTAGACTTACTGACTTAAAACAAGCAGAGTTGCTTTCAGGAAGACATGTCTAACCTGCACTGCTTGACCCCACCAAAAAGAACTATTCAACAGATTTTCTCAAATTATTGCTAAAACCCCAGCATTTCAAAAGCTGGTATCAAATGAAGAACAGCTTGTCTGAAGTAAATAGTTCTGTAAACTCACCTCTCAAGGACGTATTGCATGGTTTCTGCTATACCAGCCTGGTCCTCTCCTATCAGGGAGGGCTGGAAGACTATCTCTGGAGCCCTGATTCTTTCAGTGCCAAGGAAAAGCTGGTGGTACTCTGCCAGGTTAAACACGGGCTTTAAAAACATTGAGAAGTAGTGGGGAATTATGTTAAAGAACAGTAATACTCTAGAATATTGCTTATTCTAGAATATTAGTTATTGTACAAACACTTCTGTGCAAAATCACAGATGGTAATGCTCCCACAAAGAAACAGTATTATGCTAAAGGCTCCAAAAGGTCAGCTGGACTGGAAAGTCCAGGAAAGCTGGACTTTTCCTATAATTTATTCTGCTTGGAGCCACTTAATTCTAAAGCTCAACCTCACAAGTTGAAAGCTGTGTCCACTGGGATATCAGGCTATGGATCACAGACAAAAAACACTAGAGCAGAACTTTTCTCCCTTAATAACACAGCATTGCTACACCAGGCACAGCCTGCAGAGTGAGCCAAGAGGGAATTCTCTTCCTAAACCACCAGCTACGATTGCCAAGATTTCTCTCTTGATGTCCTGTTCAGGTAGTTTAAGCATCTCTTCCAAGAGCAGGCAAACAATGTTTGCATGAGGAGAAATGTCAGCAGACTGGCTGGACAACTGGGATGCAAACCCCTTGGTATGAGGTGTAAATACAGAAACCAAACCTGCACTGCAGCAACAGGCTTCTCAACTTCAGGCTGCTCCTCAGCAAATAAAGGTTCAAACTCATTAATACTTTCCACATCCTCCAGGGACTGCTCACTGCCCAGTGGCTCCAAGTCAGGAGTCTGGAAACACAGCAGGAATGTTATGGTAGGTTAGCTCAGGTGTGATTTCAATTCTGATTTCAATGGCTGGAAAACTCAGTTTGCTCAAATCTCAACTCTTTAACATTCCTGAAAGCCAATATGCCCAGGAAATGGAAATACAGACACTCACACAAAGCACAAAAACCAAACACTTCCAATAAATGTATCCCAATGCCAGCTCAGAAATCCAGGCCTCAGTCACCAGGCTGACTGCCAGGA
This sequence comes from Phainopepla nitens, assembly GCA_013400175.1. Taxonomy (NCBI): domain Eukaryota; kingdom Metazoa; phylum Chordata; class Aves; order Passeriformes; family Bombycillidae; genus Phainopepla; species Phainopepla nitens. The sequence goes on from VXBQ01010602.1 coordinate 96,385, forward strand.
TCCCAGGTGGCCATATCCTAAGCATAACAGCATATTAAAACTTAGCAAATTAGCTTTTTATATTGGTTAAAACCTGCTATCCTCCCAGCACCTCTAACTGCTCTATAATTTCCATTAAATTCCCTATTTTGCTTGTGTGGGACTGGAAAACAAATATTTGCTAGCTACAAAGCCACCATACAATTTCTGAGAGTTTCAACTGTCTACTGTTTGCTCACAGGATGCACCAAACCCCCTTTTATTTTACACAGACATGAAGTTCTTTCCTAATGAAAAACATCACTCAAAATCCTACAAGACTCCTGTTGTGAGGTAGGAGCAGATGTTTAATGATATTGTTTAATTTTTTTCTGTTACAATGTTACCTCTGGGATTTTGTTGCTAAATATTTGTTTTGGTTATTTTAAACTTGAAACATTTGTTGCAACGCCAGGATGAGCTAAAATTAGGTCTTTCAAACATTCCTAAGTATCTATTTTAACCACTTAACCACGTTCAATTACTCAAACTGAAGTTTAGAAGTGCTCATTGTAACAGCAATAAATGTAGTCTCATCAAGTCCTGTTAAATGCATCTTTTTAAATCTTGTAAGAAAAGGAAAAAGACTAAACCAGAAAGATACACAGAACTCAGCTGAACACCTGGTCTTACAAATGGATTTGGTGATAATTCCAAATGATATCCCAAGGCACAGACCAAATAACAAAGGTTGTGGATTCATTCTGAGGTCTGAGATTGCACCTAGCAAAGAGCAGAGGTGTGGGAGATGTTGGAATTTAGGCACAGCCACTGAGAAAAAATCACAGCTAACTGCTAATCTTTCAATTATCTTTTTTCTAGAATATCTTTTGACAGAAGGATTCCTCACCCCAATGATAAGCCCATCATCTACCTGAAATTTGCTGAAGCACAATCATTCCGGTTCTTGCTCTGATAATCACAGAATCATGGAATGGTTTGGGTTGGAAGGGACCTCAAAAGCTCATCCAGCTCCATCCACAACCATGGGCAGGGACACCTTCCACAACACCAGGTTGCTCCAAGCTGACCTTGAACACTTCCAGGGATGGGCTAGCCACAGCTTCTCTGGGCAACCTCAATAAGGATCTCTCCTCTATGCTTCCATTTGTGTTTTTCTCTCTACCTTTTCCCTGAACAGAGGCTCCTAAAGCTAAAAAAGCTGTCTTTTGTGAGCTGAAAGGCAATCAAAGCACATGCAGCCAGCCTTAGAGCACCTCCTGGCAGCAGCTGCTGTGTGCTGGGCCTGAGTTAGTCTGGCAAAGCACACAAGGAGCTTCTCAGCTTCAAGACAACTCCAACAACCAAGTGTAGTAATTAATCTTTCATCAAGGAACCAAAACAAAACATGCTGCTTAAATGCACCAAAACTAGACAGTTACAATGAAGGCAGGGTTGGTTGTTTACCATAAAGTTCTCTGCACCTGAAGAGGGAGAACAGAAAGGAAAACAAATAGTGTTTTTTACAAAAAGATTGATGGGTTCCTCTGTATCTTTAATAGAATGCTACTGAAGACTAAGGATGGTTGTCTCAGGATGTTCTCTCTGAAAAGAGAGAAGCAGTTGCCAACTAAATAATGATTTGCAGGGTGTTAAAGAAAAAGCTTAGTTCATCAATGGAATTCTGAAGGGACACATTTTCAAGCAAAGAAGTTTAACTCCTTCAGAGATAAAATGAGGATTAACTTGGTGAAAACATCCTACCTCTGGCTTGCTGTCCACAACATCAACTTCAATATTGACTTCTGACTGTAGGATTTTCTGCTTCGTTTGTTCAACAGAGAGACTCAATTTGTTGATGTAAGACTGAAGTTCTTCTGCAGAGTCCATGTTCAGCTCCACCAAAGCTTTGTGGAACTGATCCATCTGACCATCTTCTAAAAGCTCCTGTGAACAGACCAGAGTTAGCTGTGATGAACAGGACAGGGCAATCACAGCAGGCAGCAGTGATACACACTCTGCTTGCATGACTAGAGCAGCCTATGATGTGTACACTTGGACAGCATTTGAAGTATTTCTCAAAAAGAAGTGCTGTTCAGAAACTGAGAACATCCCCTGCATCAATAATCTCTGTTAGCTCACAGGTAACCTTGGCAAGCTCCTATCAGAGAACACCCACGACAGTCACAGCTTCTTTACCATGATGTGTGACCTTCTGATAAAGCCCTGAGGGCAGCCTGCCCTCCTCCCAAGACACCACACTGGAACTCTGCCTTCATTACCTGCACATAGAGCAACCTGTCCAGCCTCTCCTGGTCCAGCTGCAGCTTCTCCTCCCGGCGCCGCGCGTTCAGCTCCTGAAGCCGCCGCAGCTGCTGCTGCCTCTTCTCCTGCTTCTCCTCGGATGCCACAGTGCTGCCCAGCAGCTTGTTGGAGAAAGGCAGCTGCATCTTGTGCACGTTGTTCTCGTAGTACTCTGGGCACCGCCACTTCTGCAGCTCTGGGCATTGGGAAAGCAAAGAAACTTTTTGTTCTGGCAGCCCAAAACAACGATTCGCGTGTTGTGCGCACCCCGCGCGGAGGATGAGAGGTGAGCAAAGAAAGCACAAACAGTGCAAGCAAAGAATTTTGTCACCTCTTGGCAACTGTTCCCAAGCTTGGCTGTCCCCTCTGAGCCCTGCCTCCAGGTCACACACCCAGTGCAGGCAGCTCTGAGGGCTCTGACATTCAGGAAACACCAAGTGCTACAAAGTGCAAGTGTGCACTGAAGTGTCTCTGCCCAAGGGGAGGGAGAGCTGCCACACCTTTCTAAGGGAGGCTCATTCACAAGTGACAAATTTAAAAAAAAACCACTTCTCTTCAGGCACTACTTCAGATGCTATTTGCCATGGAAATTTTAAAACTTATTTAATTCACACAAAGTCATGAGAAATGTCCTGTGCAACTTCGGAAACCATAAAGCAGATACAAAACATAGAATTCTTAACCAACTTGGAGGTTTTGTTGATGCATAAAGGAAACAATAAACTCATTTTAAATTATTTTCCTGCTTTCTTTAAATTCTTTTCACAATTCTTATTCACAGAGAAATCTGAACCAATACAGATTTTTTTTGGTAGTAGCAACAGTAGTTAAATTTAATTTCTGTCTTAATTTTTAATATTAAGCCACTGTTAAGCATGAGGCAGGTTACCACAAAGAAAGCAAAACAAAAGTAGACTATTTCACAAAATCACAAATCACAAGGTTGGAAGACACCTTCAAGATCATCAAGTCCAACCTGTGCCCTAACTCAACTAAACCCTGGCACTGAGTACCACGTCCAGACTTTTTTTAAACACATCCAGGGACAGTGACTCCAGCACCTCCCTGGGCAGCCATTCCAGCGCTTTATCACCCTTTCCATGAAGAACTTCTTCCTAATATCCAACCTAGATTTCCCTTGGTGCA
>VXBQ01010602.1:111709-172103 GCA_013400175.1 Phainopepla nitens
GGGGCTCCGGCCGTGCCCCGCAGCTCCGGGGATCTGCATCGTCTCCGTGGTCGCGCAGCGCTGAATTGTCGCTTTTCCCGCAGAATTTGGCTTCTGCCCCGTTGGGGAATGGGGTTATTGTCTCGGCCGTGCTGACATCTCAAAGCTGTCTTCCCCGAGCCAGAGAGGTTTGCTGGTAGTGTCAAGGTTTTTCTCTTTATCTTTTCTGCCATGTGCACTTGAAACGTGTTGGCAGGAAAGGTTTCGTCTTGCAGCTGCATTGTTGGGGATGCCTCTAATATTGCAGCTGAAGCACTGGGGATGACACCTCCTGTCTCTGTGGAATTTCACTTGTTTAGGCTACTTGGGTCTCTTAGACTCTGTTAACCTCAGTTCAAAAAGAAACCCTGTTATCTTGAGGTAGCTGCCAGAATGCCACAGTTTAAGTTAAAAATGTTATACTGGGACCTTCACTGCAAAGAAGCAGATGAACTGAGGCAGGTAAATAAGCAATCTAAAGGTCTAGGAGAATATTGCTTCTTGTATTGCATGGTGATGTTCTGAAGCCTGGTGCTACCAAAGTATATGATTTGTGTAGTTTTTAGTCTGTGTAAATACACTCAGAATAGCTTTAGCTTGGCTGGGCTGGCTGTCCCTGGCAATGTCACTGTAATAGCAGGGAGGCTGGTGCCAGCTTGCAAAAACCTGCTTGAGAAAGCTACTGTGAGGACTCCTAGTTCCTGCAGAGTTCCCCTGTACCACAGCTATGCTGATGGCCCTAGTGGTTTATACCTGGTTTTCCTGTCTTTGAGCTATGAGAAATAATGCACAAATAAATATTTGGCTGCTAAGAATAGGACCTTTGTGCATGAATTTAGCTAAAAGTAGTATAGAAAGGGCATTTTAGTTCTGCTGTGGGTCAGTGGCTCTTGTAAGAGGTTGGTGGTATGTGAACCTGGCCTGGAGAATGGACACAGACCTACGGATGAGGGGTCTCAGTTTGAACCCTGTAGACTTTGTATTGTGATCCACATTTGTTAAGATAGTTCCTTTCCCTGAATGTGGCTGTAATGCCTGCCCCTGTGCCTGTCTTTGCTGGGCATTTGGAGCTCACAGCATGAATGCAGCACGACCTTGCAGCTGCCTTGTAGTCTGCAAGTGCTTCAACAGCATCCATGAGTATGTGCTTTAATTTCCTTTTGCTGTTGTGTGCAAAAGCTGCTTCCTGGGCATCAGCAAGAGAGTTTGCAGTCTTGGATCCTGTAGTGGGGCTCCTGCCAGTGTGCTCATTTGCACTGACCACAAATAGTTTTGGATTTAATTCACCTGAGGGTCTCTTGTTCACCTGGTGCATCCTTTCTCATATGCATCCAGCAGCCTGAGTCCCAGAGCTGTTCCATGCTGCAGCAAGCAGGTATTTTTCTCAGCTAAAAAGACAGCAAAACCTGGACTGCACACTTTGGAGCATGGCATTAGTGAGAGTTGTAATTTGGCTGAAGTTGAGCCTCCTGGGAGCTGGAGGATGCGTTTCTGTGTGCCAAACTGTACTGTGCGTCTTTTGTGACCTTTTGTACATCACTTAATCTCTCTTTTTCCCCCCTTCTTGTTTGTAAAGCCTTTACTTTGCAGGCATGGTGCAGGGGTGGGGTCTGTTAAACATCAAGACTCTGTTGGGAATCATTGTATGCATAAAACCACAGATAACAGTTTTTCTCCTCTGAGCTCAAAACTCTGGAAGATGTTGGTAAAAAGACCCAAGCTCTAATCTAGTGTAAACTGAAGTGACCTAATGTGTTTTGGTGGATTTAAGTGATAAACATATCTCAAATCACTATGTCAAAGCATTTTGAAGGTCTTGCAGCATGTGGGGATCGCTAACTTGTCAGCAGGACTTCTCTGAGTAACAGCTGGGTGAGCTGTGGCTGTTTACATCCTTCTCCTTCAGGAGTCATGGGATGATTTAACTTGGTTGACATCTGTTTCCAGTAAGGAGGAATTGGGTTCTTGGGTCCAAGCTGTATGAAGAAAAATAACACTGAATGTTTGGCTCAAGATCTCAAGAGGGTGCAGCAGCAGCAGCCGAGCTCTTGGGTTAATCAAAACACATTTTTGAAGAATTTTTTTTTTTAAATATGGAAAGGAAAAAAACATAACTGCTTTTTCCCACTTCACAACATCTTTGATTAGTTGGATAGAGACTCATGTTACTCATCAAAGCTTTATAAACTGAAATGGGTGAGTGTCCAGGTTGCCTTAAGGAAAATATCACTCACTGGAGTGCTGAAGTGGGAGCCCAAAGTGGTGCTGGCACCTCAGCTCTGTACAAGATCCAACTGGCCAGAGCTTTCAGAACCCTGCTCTGGCCTGTGTTTGACCCTGCTTTGAGCAGGAGGTTGGCTGAGGTGGTGACCTGAGGAGCCCCTCACCTGTGCTCGTGATGGTGTAAACTGCTCCAGGAGCAGTGCCCTCCCCTGTCTGGAGAGCCAAGGAACCCCCACCCCTGCAGGGCCTCCCTAAAAATCATTGTGTGACTTGCCCTGGGATCTTCTCTGGTGGGTAAGGAGGCCACTAGGGCATGCATGCAACACACTCTTAGCTTTTTATATCCTTTGAAACTTAGAAACTACCATACCTGACCAACAATATCGTGTATTTTAGCTTCATATGCCTTTTAGGCTCCCAGTTCAGCAAAATATTTTCTTAATTGGGGATGTTATGGCCCATATGCTTCTATTCCAAGCAGTTTAAATGCTTTCAGTTGGAGACATAAAAATATCTTAGTTGTGACATGATGTTTGAACCTTCCTGCTGCGGATGCAAAATCCATATGGCAACGAGGCTTAATTGAAACCTGCTGGAGTTAGTTTTCTCCTGCAACATATTATATGAAATATTCTTTATGCAGCTGGCTTGAAAAGACTACCCTTAATTAGATATTTCTAATCAATTAGTGCTTTTGGAAATTCTTTCCAAGACTCATGATTTTGATTTATGTAAAGCATTTCAGTTTGATAAACTGCATATCAAGTACAGCCTGTGTGATTTATTCATTATTTATTTACAGACTTTAGGTGGGTCAGCTTCTACAGAGTTGTTGATTGGGTGGGTAAGTCCTTCCAGGTGTGTTGTGTAGTGAAAAGCTTGTCTGAAATCAGAACTTGTTGCTTGAAGAGTTGGGTCTCTAAATTGGTTTGAGATTCAGATGTTTGTAATATTTCCTGGTATTTGTTGCTGTTTGGTCAGACCGTTGGGTCAGTTTGCAGGGTTGTATGTTTTGTGATTGCAATTAAGATTGGAGAAAGAAACACAAAAGCTGATGTAGCTTAAAGCATACTCCCCAAAGCAGATTACTCCAAGAGTCTGGAATGTGTTGGTGGGAGGCTTCAGTTTTAGTGAGATGTTGCTCTGTGCATGCAGGAGTCCTTCCCTTCCTAAATAATTGTTTCCATCTGCATGGCTTGTTCCATCAGCCCCCAGGGCTGCCAGTGCCTGGACTGCTGAGCTGTTAAAATCTGTGTCTCTTGTAAGAACGAGGATCTTTCTCACTAAATATTCTGTGCCAGCTGTGTGCAAAGGCAGCTTTGCTCTGGTCATACAGAAAAATAATAGGGCAACCCCTACTGAGGACCTCTTAGAACAAAAAATGTTCAGGTATTTCTTTCCCATGCTTTTAAATTTTTAGAGGGAAAAGTTTCAGGACCCCTTCTGGCAAGCCCATTATGAATTCACTAGTTCTCTGAAAGCTGTTTAGTTCTTGTTTATCATGGAATTTTGGCCATCTGTGAAAACTTGAATTGGAGGTTGTGGTGTCTGGTCTGTGAGGTGTCCTCGTGAACATACACACTCCCATCATATGGTGGAGCCTGAGCACAGGAGGTGACAGTAGCCTGCTTGGCCATTACACACTGGGGCTTCGACAGTGGCAGCCTGGGCATGGCTGCAGCACTGACAGGAGGCTGCTGGCCAAGCTTATTTTATATTCCTCAGTCATCTCTGCTTGGGTCACCTGGGGAAGCATGGAAGAGGCATCATTGTAACTGAGAAACACTGGAAAGGTACGAGTCTGGAGTGCTCTTCACTCCCTTGCCTCTGCACATCTCTCTGAAGGTTCTCATTTCTGAATTATATTTCAAGTGATGAACACTGGAAATAAAGGTGGAATTTCTTGTGTGTAAGCCCTTGAGTGAACGGGAGCCTGGCACCCTTGCGAAGCCCATAGCAGGTGGCCAATATATAATGGAACTGGAAGGATATCCTCTTTAGGCAACAAATAAATACAGCTTTGCTGATGAAAGTTGTTTTTCTCGGTCAAGGTAAAGCTGGGACAATGTTGCTGTTTGCAAACAGTGGGGCTGACACAGTGGAAGGAAATCCCTGTGTGTCTCGCAGCGGAAGGCGAGGCATGCAGGGCAGTGTATACATCCCTGCAGCTGATCCCCCAGCCCCTCGTTTGGGGCAAACATCCCTCAGTCCTGGCCTCCCTCCAGCCCGTGCACAAGCAGGGTGAAACTAGATAAAGGTAACAGCTGTATTTAGCTGCAGTGTTTCCTTTGACTAATGGGAGAGGAAGGATCCCTCCTGGGAGCAGCCCTTCCAACCACATCCCTCATCCAGGAGTTTCGGAGTTCGTTCACTTGGCCGCGCGAGGCAGGCGTGAGGCTGCCGGATGTTTGCTGGCCAGGAAGGGTTTGGAGCCAGCACAGAGTTGCCAGCTCCCTTGGGACAGCCCAACGCTTGGTGAAATACCCACACTCACCCTGGAAAAAGCTTTTTTTGGAGAATGGCTTTTTGCAAGGCTCATTCCAGCTGCAATAATGTGTTAGATGGAAGGAAACCTAACTGGGGAGTGCAATTGATAAATTAGATCAGGGAATCGCTGCTTTAAGGCATTCCTGTGAATTCTGCTAGTGTGGTCTGAGCAGTTTTGTGAAGGACTAGCATCACCTCGTTCTTAACAAATCAGATGGAAAAGGAAAAACAGTCTTCATAAAGGTCAAGAAGCTGCTAGCTGGGGGTCTATGAATATCATTTAACCCCATAAAAGTTATTTTTCTGACACTGGCACTGAGTGAGGCATCACAGTTCATTTGGATCTCTCAGAGTTCCAGGAGGATGTGCACTGTGAAGCCAAATTTATGATGTGAGCTCATCAGGTAAAAAATTCAAACAAGGACTCAGTCCCCTCTCAGTGGGATGGTATCTTGTTAATTCTCTAATTAATTGGTTAATTGACAAATTCCCTAACTCCCATGCTTATGAGGAACCTGGTTTCCCACCTGATGGTGAGAATGCTGCTCCCTCCTCCAGCACAGTGCAAGAATCACAGCCTGGGAGCCTCAGCGGTGCAGATGCTGTCGGGTCAGCTTGAAAGCATTTTGGATAAGGTGGTGTATTTACAGCTTGCACCGTGGAAGTTCGATTTCTACCATTCCTGTGAGTTCTTCCAGTTGTTTCTGAAGAGTTTGTCATATCAGAAACTGCCCAAGAGTTGTCTTTGTAGTGCTGCAAGAGCAGCAGCTCTCATCACCTCCTCTCCTTTGTCTCTGCCACATGCGCAGCTCTTGCTTTAGTCCAGTGGCTGCTCCCAGCATAGATTAGGCTGAGCTGTATCAGCATTTTTGGGGCCAAAACATGAGTAGGAGTCAGCAATCACAGCCAGGTGATGCCTGTGTCAGAAAATGGCCATTGTACTAAAGTTTGGTTGCTTACACCAGGGTTAAAACGTGTATTTCTGAATGTTAGTTGGGTTAAAGTGTTTATTCATCAAAATTTCTAGAGCTCTGAGGTAAAACATTGTTGCTTTAGTTCCTTCCTTGTGTGTTTTTAGGTTTATTTTTATGAAATCTTCATATTTTTCAATTCATCCATGAGTCCAGGTTGAATTTCTGCTTCTTTCACTTGTTGGCTTGGACTGTGTTTTTTCAGTGGCTGATGTATGCAATATCTTCTTTTGGCCTTGGCACCAGCACTGCATCAGTCTGACCTTGCACACTAGGTGTAAACTGAACAATAAAAATCTGTCTTGCATCACTTGATACTGATGCCTGAGACTTTGTGTCCTGTCTCCTCTCTGGCCCTCCAGCTGGAGCAGTGGGTTTTATACAGCAAACAGCACGTAGGGATTTATGGACACTGCTCTAATCCCTGACTGACCTTTGAGATGATATTACACCACCAACCTCACCTGCCCCGAGTTGTTCCTGTAAATCCTGCACTACGAAGCTGTTTGGGAACCTCTGTAGCAAGCTCCTCCAGCCCCTCACTGGCCCCAAGGCTAGATCACGTCTGACATCTTCCAGTCCTGGTTTTCATGAAGACTCATCTAATTAAACTTTGTCATTAAAATTTTGGAAAAACAAGCCCTCTTCTAATGATTTAACAGGCTCTTGACTACAAATAGCTCTGTAAGAGCTGTGAGCTGGATTGTGCAATCAGGTCCAGCATCTCAACCAGTTTTGTTCCAGCTGTTGCATCGTTTATAGACGAAACCAGTACAGACAAGCTCTGTGTGCTGACTTCAGAGCCAGGCGCCAGCAGAGCAGAAATAGTGGATGCTGACTTTTTTGTTTTTTCACTTCTGAGCCTTTAAACAGCAGCCCAACTCTGTTCTTGAGGACAAATGCAGAGAATGCCCATAAATATAAATTACAGGCCACTTGTAGTCTCTCTCCATGCAGAGAAGTTTGGATTCTTCATGACAGACCTGTTACAGCTGAAGAGATGACAAAGTGGAACAGAAGCCTGTTAGGATAAGTGATGGCACTTTGGAGTACAACAAAACTGTTGCTTATGAGTGCAATAATTGGCACTTGCAATTGCCTGGCTGCTAAATAAGAGCTTCTGCTACTTGACTGTAATAAATCTTTTTATTTTGGAAATAACTGATTGAGCAATTGGGATCTGCGAAAAAGCAACTTCCCTGGAGAGAGGGTGTCCTTCTGTTCCCCTGCTCTGAGTCTGGTGCATCTGCCCACAAATGGGCGTGGTGGCATTTCATTCCCAAGTAAACTATAACAATGTGTGTGGGGACCTATTTGGTAACTATTTTTCTCTGAATCTTGGAGTATTTAGGTGAGCGGATTACATTAAAACTTAAATCATTCAACAAGACAAGCTTCAATAAGGGAGAGAGGAAGGGGAGGTGTCCAACCTAATTTCTGAAGAGGTTTCAGCTACTCTGACCCAATAAAAAACTTGTGAGGAGATTTAAAAAACCCTAATATGCTAAAATCTATTTTAAAAAAAAACAAACAAGAAAACCTCCAAAGTGAAACATTGCTTTTGAAAACTTTTGGTTTTGTACTTAGTCCGCGCTCAGGTGTCTTACTTTTAATCTTAACAAATAGCTTGGTTGTGCAGCTATGATCAGATCACTCCTACATTTCTCCTCCCCTTGTCTTACCATCCTTGCTAAAACCCAGCTTATCAGCAGCTATCAGTAGCTATTGTTGAGCTGTCTCATGACCTTGGTAGCTGCACCGATGGTGGGGCCATGCCATGGGCATGACTTCTCCCAGGAGTGGATGTTTGGCATTCTTTGGGCAGCAGCTCCTGTGGGATGCCTGCAAACAGACTGACTCACGCTGAGTTCAGCCCATGGAGCCCAGCCCGCTGCTGCTGTGATTATGCTGCAGGAAATAAACAAGATGACAACCTAATCTATCACATCTTTGGGCTGAGAACTGGGGCACCCCAGTAAGAAAGTTCATTTCTGGCACTCTCCCTATTTGTTGCTCCATTGCCCCATCCCTTTCCCAGAAGGGAACAGAAAATCCAACGTGCAAAATTCAAAATGAGGTTTGTGAAATCAGCTGGGGTGTGAGCTTGGGAACTGGAGATTTTGCATATTCTCCTTCTGTGAAAATTAAGGATGTTCAAAGTGCTCTGTGGAGGTGGAGCTGGGGATGAGCTGTGCAGAGGGGAGTCAGAGGGCCCCTGTGTGTGCTGGGCTGGCACGAGGTGCTGGTCACTCCCTGCAGCTGGGGAGGGCACTGACTGCTGGTCACTGCTCCCACCTGCCTCTCCTCCAGAGTGGTGTGTGGCACTCTGTCACCTGGCTGCAGGGACAATAGGTCCCTGTGCTTGCAGGAAGTGAACAAGCAGCTTGCTGGTCGTTACTCTGGTGCCTGTGACTCCTTTCTGCCTTCAGTGTCCAGCAAGAGAGAGATTTTTTTGTGAGGCACAGCCCCCTGTAGATACCAGGCACGTGTTTGAGCAGGGAGGCAAACGAGGCCATCCTCTGAAACCCGCTAAGGCTTCTAATTTTACACAGCCTTCAGTGCCCAGGAGGCAGAGCATATTCAATTTACATTAGTAAGTAAGTCTTGGTTATTCATCAGAATAAGTGGTTTTGAGTGTTAAGAATAGCTACTGTCTTAGCTTCTTCCTATTGTTACAGCTCTTCCTTGAGCAGTGGAAATGTTTTGGGTGATTTAAATTGCATTTACAGTAGTAATTAGGTTTAAGCAACTTTCCAGTTGATATATCTGAATATACATCTGTGTCTAAAGAGAGTATAACTTTTTTCCCCCTTACACCACCTCTTTCATTCTCCCAAGGCAGGACATTTTCTAACATGATGGGCAGCTGGAGATCCTGATGTTTATTGATTATTGATACTCCAGCTCCCTGGGCATCCTCCCAGCAGGATGACAAATTAGCTCTTGTCTCACACAGTAAAGTCATGAGTGGAAACACTTTGTAGGGCCTGAGTGTTTCTGGGGCTGTTTCTTGGCAGCTCTTTTCCTGTGAGGTGCTGGTTTTCTCTCCCAGCTCAGGGCAGAGCAGAACCAGATGTGTGGCAGCCCAGCTGCTGGGAGCTGCTGCCTTACCCAGACCTGAGTGCAGCTCCCTCTGTGCCCCAGGCCACGGCCTGGCTGCTGCTCCCTGCCACACGGGGAACAAGCTGGAGCTTGGATCACCTCACTGATTTAGTGACTCCAGAAACTGGAATAGTCTCTTAATCTCAATGGGTCTGTGTGATGGTAACACCACAGGATTTTCTTATATGGTGAGATTGAGGGGGGATAAATAATTTTCAGGTTTTCCTAATGCTATGTACCCTCAAAATAAACCTGAGAAAAAAGAACTGCATTTTATGGGTTTGGGGTACATCCAGTTTTTCCCACTCCACATTGCAGTGTGTCACTTGCATTCATTTTTCAGGGGAATAAAAAAATTTGGGATGCTTGAAAAATGTGATGCTGCCATGAGATTTTGCAATGCAGCCCATGGATGTTTCATTCCAGCTGACCTGAAGGCTCTGATGCCCAGCTCTGTCAGGCACCGTGCAGAGGCAACTCTCCCAAACTACAGAGAATTCCTCCAGTCTTTAGCTCTGCTGAAATTCATGACTATCCAAAAGCATGCTGGGTGTTTCCACCTCCTTTTGATCCTGGAAAAGTCGGGCCAAGTCATGTCAGTTTGGCAGGATGTGTGGATACCTTCAGAAATAACTTGTGCACTAAAGCGGTGACGGTAACAGCGCTGGGTCTGTTCCCGTGATTCATTTGGGCTAATTGGCTGCTGAGAGCATCATATGTCTCTTTGTCTTCATATTTGAGTAAGATTCAGCTCCTGTGATCCAGATCATCTCATCCTAGTGAGCTTGTCTCATCTCTAATGATGCCAGGAAGACTGTGCTGGAGCATGAAACATGCTGGAGAGCCTGAAACCAGAGTTGGAATATTTATCCTGATTCACTCTGAAAAAGCAGACTCAGCTGGCCTCTAGTCCTCCACCTTTTTTTCTCACAAGCACAATCTGGGAGATAAACTTGCTGATTACTTCTCTCAAATACCATGAATAACTGAAGGCCAGACAGGGGTGAGGACGTGAAAGGCTGTAGTGCAGCTGTTATTATCCACAGAGATCAGAAACTTTCAGCAGTACTTGTGTACTCTTTGTGTGAGTAATCAAAGCTGAATGTACTCTTAAAGAATTCTGTCTTCATCTGGATGCTTTAAATTTGCCTCAGTTGTGCAACAAGCCTGGCTGAGTTATTACTACTGCATGAGAAACCTGAGGATGAAACTGCCTGGTACGAGTGTCTGGCAGCCTCTGTCTGTAAATTGACCCATTAAAAAGGATGATCAGCCGGCTGCTGAAGTTATTAAAATAAATTTAATGACAAGGAACAGCACTGAGGAACAAAAGTAATATAGTTATGGGCTGTGGTGCCCATTTACTTGCAGTGCTGGCAGGTTAGAGGTGATTTTATGTCCAGGAGAAGGAATGGTCTGGAACCCAACCCTGTGTTTCAGGGCAAGGTGTGCTCAGTGGGGAGTGGTTTGGAAAGGCTGAGTCCTCCCTGGGGAGAAAAATTGCTTTTCAAAGTTTGTGAAAACAGAAAGCAAGGAGCAGCCACATCTTCTCTCGCAGAGGTTTTTGTTGTCATCTCTCCTTGCTCTCCCCTCCCATGTCTCACATCCTGAGCAGTGTGTGTGGTCACACATGATGGTGATGCTTCTGCAGCAACTGTAGTCTGTGTAGCTGCATGAAAGGATGAAAAATCTTTAATTTGCTTTCTGCATGTTCCTACAGTCTTCATTAGTGGATGAATTTTTTATGATGGGTGCTAGGAAGAAATCCTTCCCTGGGAGGATGGGGAGGCCCTGGCACAGGGTGCCCAGAGCAGTTGTGGCTGCCCCTGGATCCCTGGCAGTGCCCAAGACCAGGCTGGACAGGGCATGGAGCACCCTGGGACAGTGGAAGGCGTCCCTGCCCGTGGCAGGGGTGGCACTGGGTGGTCCTTAAGGTCCCTTCCAAACCGGTCTGTGATAGGCTGTGAGTTCTGTGAGTGCCTGTAATTCTGTGCTGTTGTAAAACCTGTGGTCTGTGGGTTTTGTTTAGAACTGAACTTCACAAGCTGGCACTCTCTGCGGCTGATCTTTGTTTGGGGCTGATGTAGGAGGGGCTATGTGGATAAACCTGAGTTTTGAATTATGGGTGGAGGAATTAAGTTTTACAGGAATTGTGGGTAAGGAGGAAAAGAGAGGAAATTCCCATGAATACTTTTGCACAATTAATGTGGGGAGCTGCAGGTGTCCCAGTGCCAGCCCCGAGTCTGAGGCTGGGGAGTGGGACAGTGTTCCTTCAGCAGCAGGGTGGGCTCAAGCAGTGGTTGGAAAAATAACTGTGTTGGTGGGAACAAAACCAAGATGGGCTCTTTTATGACGAGGGATTTTCTCTAAAGTAGCTCCTGCTGCCCTTTGAGCTGTTGGAGGCAAAGCAGGCTGAGCTGTAGATCCAGCCTTGCTGGGAATATGAGAAACACAGAGTGGGATTATTATTTGTGCTGGATGAGCTTTGCATGCCTTCAGTAAAAAACTTAAACTAGTTACTCATCCCTTTAACTTCGGGATTATGAATAAAAAATGTTGGAAGAAAGGAGAGTTACTGAAACGCCTTAGAGAGAATAACAAGGAAAGAACAAAACCTGTCAGGAACGGCTGCAGGGAATCCTATTGCTTCAACCATTTGCTCGCTTGTGCATTGCTTGTTGATGAGATTTTTAAAGAATAATCTGTATCTTGCAAAACATTCTCTGTGGATGTTACAAGTTTACACTGCTCTTTCAACACCATTGTCTTACATCCAGCTGGGGTTTACTCACTGCTCAACTATGGCAAGAAATGCTGAATTGCTTTTTTAATAGGCACACAGGGTTTTTTTTTTCTGCCCTCCTCACGTCCCCGGACAGATATTTTGTTCTTTTCTTGATGTTCTCTTGAAGCACAACGTTAAGGAGCGAATAGGCTGCTCGACTCCTCCTTCCTAGGCTGCGTTTGGGAGTTCCTTTTTCACGTGGGCTGAGGCTCACGTTAATGTTTAGCAAGCCCGAGCTGCAGCCCAGCCTTGGAGAGAGCTCCGTGCTATTTTCTGCTCTGGGAGCGCTGGCTGTGGGCTGTGTCCCTGTCCCAGGCGTGGGCGGCTCGGCCGCGGGCAGCGCTGCCCGGAGGGCTCCGCTGGATTTACTGTCGCTGCTGCCAGGCGGGGGGACACGGGCAGCGAGGACAGGATGCTCCTGCAGTGGGCACCCCGGCGGTGACACGGAGCAGCCCTTGGTTCCCAGCAGCGGGTGGACAGCTCGGATGGACTGACCGCCACCCTCCTCCCGGCCGGCCATGGACCAGCGCGGCACGGGCGGCTCCAGGATGGCCAGGGCGGGCATGGCCAGGCCCCGCGGGCTGCTGGCACCTGCCCGGGCAGCCAGCTGTGCCCAGCTGCTCAGCAGGTACGGAGGTGCCCGTGGCACACGGGCTGGCCCCGCTGCTCTGCTCCCTGAAGCAGGCACGGGGCAAGGCAGCGCCTGGGGCAGGCTAGGTGGGAGCAAGGTGAGTCTCTCGAGGTGAGCAGGCTGTTGTAGGCTCTTGAAATAGCGCTTTGAGCGCCTTGATCCTGAAATGAAACCTGCGGAAATTCCCTTTCTTTTCCCTCGTTCTAAGCCAAGGAAAGTCGCTGTTCCTTTCGCTGTACCGGCTCTGGGCTGAGTGCAGCACGCTGGGGAAGTGGGACCTGAGGGGCTGAAACGCATCCTTGTGATACTGTGGTAGCCTGCCCCGGGGTCTGAGGGCTGTTCAAGGGTTTGTGGATCTGTATGAACATAGGAACTGCTGATTTATCATGCAAGGAGTGGAGGATACAACTGAAATTTGAACGGCTTTGTTTGACAAACACCGTTCTGCTTGTGTGCCTACTGAATATTATACAAGTTCATCTAAGGTGTATTTGCATCAGTTGAGAAGTTTGCATTGAGTTTTAGAATGCTTCCTTGTAGTGGTCAGAATCTGTTGATTTTGGGTGAATGTGCTGACAGTGATTTTACTTCTAATCACAGCTCACATTTTCATGTGTCTGTCTGAGTTCTCATTTTTTCCAGTCCAATTTGATGAGACTGTGCATTCAAAACAAGACAGGAAATCTTTAGAAAACCCCAGGCAAAATTTGAGTTGTGAAAAAAGAAATAATAATTGTAGGGGGACTGATGCAGGAATGATATGATAAATTACTTTAAAATTACCCATGTGTAAGAGAATGAGATTAAAACCTTCAGTATTGCAGGCTCTTTGATAAAAACCAAAATATTTGTTAACAACTTAAGGCTTTTGCCAAACGAGTTAGTTGAGTTCCAGTGTCTGTACTGGTGCCAAAACACCTCTGTGGTCAGCTCTGAAGAAGTGCTACAGCAGGAACCTCAAACTTGCTCACCAGCTTTGCCCAAAACATTGAACTCCAGCCAAGTGACACTTCCCTGCTCGCTCAGGGCTCACCACAGGTGTGAGGTGTCTGTGTGTATGTGTGTAACTAAGCCTCTTTCCTAGGATTGACCTAAAACCTGCCTGTACCTGCTGGCAAGGGTATGCCAGCCTGCTTTTCTAATTAATTGACCGTAATCAGTGTTTATTTCTGACCAGCAGCTCTGACGTGCTCGCTGAGTTCCCAGTAAGATTCCTACTGGCTTGCTGGGGCTGCTGGTGCTGTCATGGCTCCAAACAGCACTGAGCAAAAGCCACTGCTGAGCCAGGCCTGCCTCCCTCCTCCTCCTCCTCTCAGTGGTGTAAAGCTGTGTGACCTGGGGTGGCTCATGGACAGGGCTGGTGGCCCTGAGCTGGCGGGTGACAGTCCAGTGGCAGAATTGGTTATAAATCCCAGCCAAGGGTTTTCATGGCAGGGTAGCAGCCAAGCACCTTGTGTTATGTGTAATAGCCCTGCCCTGAGAAATCCACACGAGGAGTTTATGACTCCTCCCTGTCTTCCTGCATCCCTGAAGCTCCCCTGAGTGAAGCATAGCTGGATTCCAGCACACCTCTCCACCCCTCCTTGCCTCGTGCTGACCAGCACGTCACTCTTGTGACCTCTCCAGCATCTCTGCGCTGTTCTCATGCAGCTGAGCAACAACTTGCAGTTACTCATTCTGTGCTCTAATGCAGGTACAGCTGGTAGAATGGGCTACAAGAAGAAACAAGGATGAGTTCTATCATCCTGATTTACTCCAAGTTCAACATTTAAGGAGCTGTAGGATGAGTGTTTAGTATGTGTGAACCAGCTTCAGTAAAAGGCCTTAGCATTAATGAATGATCACACAAGAAATAAATTCACAGCTTTTTTACAGTGCATTCAATCACGCTGGCAGCCTTTCCTCTGGAAACCAAGTGGTCCCTCAGCAGCTGGTCCCTCTGCTGAGTGTGTGAGGTGTGCACAGGCTGAGCACCTCGCCTGAAGGGCCAGCAGTGATGGCAATAAACAAAGGTGCCTCGGCTGGTGTAACGGTGGCGTGCTTTGAGGATGTGCTCAGTGACTGGGAGGAATTGACTCACTTGCCTCTGCAAAACCTCTGGCAGTGTGTGCTCGGGGCTGTGACAGCAAAGTCACCAAAGGGCAGCGATTCCCTGCCTGCTGCTCTCCCCATGGCACTCCTGTGCACAGGCTCAGCCTGGGGCAGCTTCTGTACAGAGGAGAGGGGAGTGGGTGAGGACAGGATATGGGAGCTGCTGGGCTGTCTGGTTTGTAGCCCCATGCCAGCTGGCCTGAGGGGTTTGGGATCCTGGTGCCATACTCATAGGTGGAATTGGAGTGGCAGACCTGGTGCTTGTGGGAACTGGATGGACAAAGCTGCTGATGTGTTTAAATGGACATGGATTCAGTGGAGATGGAAATAGGGGTGGGAATGCCACCTTTTAATTAATGATTATCATCTAATCATCCTATAGATCAGCTTTATCAATTCACATTTATACATTAAAGATCCCAGTACTATTAAAGGTTTGTTTTGGCCAGGTACCCCTTTCTCCCAGCAGGATTTCCCTTTGGATGAAAGCCCTTTCCTGTTTGGCTTACCCTGCCAATGTGGGGAAAGTGAACAACAGGCTCGTCCACAGGGACCTTGCAGTCAAACACAAAACCATGCACAGAGAGGAGGCCTTCTGTCTTCTGAGGCCAAAACCAACCCTAGTGTGATGGGACAGATACCCAGCTCAGAGTCTAAGCTACACAGGGCTTTGAATATTTTTAATTTGGCTGTATCTGCATGGGGTTATCAATCCTGTTTTTGTTCTGCTCTGAGTTTCAGTCAGAGTTGCCTCTAGGCAGATCTGTAATTAAAGGCAACTTTCCCTATTCCTTAGCTTGCTTATTTAGCCCTTTACTAGATGGAGTAGAGACAAATCTATTCCAGATGAAAGCCTGAGACAAGGAAGTAGAGATGGAGTTTCTTTGCCCTTAAACACTTTGATAGAGCCATTTATTGTCAGGAAAGTAACAACCTGTGCTTTAGTTGAGATCTGAAGCTGGACCCTCATAGAATGGTTTGGGTTGGAAGGGACCTTAAAGATCATAAAGTTCCAAACTGATCCATGGGAAGGGATGCCCATGATCAGGCCAGGCTGCTCCAAGCCCCATCCAACCTGGCCTTGAACGTTTCCAGGGATGGGACACCCACAACTTCTCTGGGCACCCTGTGCCAGTGCTCCACCACCCTCTGGAGTTTGTCCAGCATAGAAAATACTGGAGGTGCTAGGCTGAACCAGTGGGATACACACAAACCTCAGGATTCACCTCTTCCTCTCCACACAGCCCTGAGCAAAGTCTTGCCTCTTGCTTTTCTGGTGTCACTGAGAATGCCAGGACAGGAGGCGAGGTTGTGCCTTCTCTCTGTGCACTGGGGAAGCTGCAGCTGGTGGGAATCACTCCACACACGGCACGATCTGGCATGTCCTCTTTATCACTTGCAGAACAGGCTTCTTCAAAACAACCTGAAATGACGCTGCTCCCTGAGCTGCTTGCATAATGGAAGATCTTGATGAGCTGATTGCTGTGTTACTGAAAACAAACTGTAATCTTATTAGCAAATTGTGGCAGTGACATCTTAGCTATTCTCACTGGTGCTGTGGAGACAGGACCTTCAACTGTGCCATCCCACATGTGCAAAGTCCTTGATAAAATGCCTAAACAGAGACATAAGTGGGGGTTGGCAGCAGAGCTGGATAAAATAACCTGGGCTAAAGGCGCTGAGACTTCTCACAGGGGATACTCTTGATGAAACTATTAAATATGTGAGCAAATCTCTGGTCAGAGATATGCAGATGTGCATCAGCAGTGGCAGATTACTGCTAAAATTGCTTTAATTCTGGCTCTTTAGCTGCTTTGGTTGAGTTAAGCCAGGGAAAGGGAAGCATGGTAAGAGTCTGCTGGATAACTTACTGTTCATTGCCACCGCAATAATTTGATAATTAGCCTCTCTTTGCTTTTATGGCCTGGTCTCAGGAATCTGAACCAGCCATGTGCTTTCCATTTCCTCCTAAGAGTAAGCCTTAGTAATTCTCTTCTGCACGTTGGTGTGAGGAGAAGGGAGGAATTGGCAGTGATGTTCATGTACAAAATTTGGGGTATTTTCAGGGTAACTAAGCCAGGCATTAAAATCTGCAATAGACCTTTCTTCTGGTTTAGACCTTTCTTCTGGTTTAGACTTTTGCTAGAAAAGTTGTGGAATTTTTGTTCATGAAGCATCTCCTGCCTAACTTTGCTCTCTGTGGTAGGAATAAAGTTTTGTGTAGTTCTATGTGTCTGCATGAAATAGTGATCCTGTGTATTTCACGTCAGGTTTTGATAATGAGTAGATTGCCTTCTTCCATACAGGAACCTGTTTTTATATTTGCATTGATAATTTTGATAGACTGAGGTTTAAACATCCAATAAGCAAAATAGCTACAGCTATATCTATNAATACTCCTGTCTGTTATTCCTGGATGCTTTTATGCTTTTATACCACTACATGATTTTAAACAAGAAAATCTAGTATGTTATGAACTGTGATGGGCTGATCTTTAGGTGACATTTTTTCTCTTCAGAGTTTACTACATATTTCATCATGCAGGTTTAAACTGCTTGCTTAGAGTAAGAACTTGGAGGCAATGTGAGGAGAGCCTGCACAGGCTTTTTGGTTGTTTCTTTCCATTTTTTGCTTTTGTATTCATGAGCCGTTTTTGACCTTGAAGTAAATTGAAAGCAGGTAAGATGTGTGTGGTGTGACATTATTGTAGTTTTGTTCTCTGACTAAGGGTCTTTATCTGTCAAAATACTGCAACCAGTTGATAGACTGATCTCTCTTTTTTTTCTTGCAAGATGCTTGTGTTCTATGCTCATGGTCTGGGCTGTTGTGAATGAAGCTGTGACTTGGTGTGCTACTCCAAACCTGCTCTTGAGGCTCATTCAGACTTTCTGTCTGTTTCTTTGTTCCACGTGCGCCTTTGTGCTTGCTCCAGATCTTTGGAAATGTCTTTAAAGACTGGGTGCTGCTTGTGTGGCAGGACCGCCTTGTCTGCCTGAATTCTTCTGTTCTTGTTGCCTTTTTCTCATCTCAGTTTTCTGGAAGCAGTCTTAAAGGAATTCCATTTTCTTGGCTCGCACTTGTTGCCTCCTGGCCTGTTTGAAATGCTTGAGAAGGAACCTTTTTATTTATTCATCTGCTAGAGAGGTATTTCAATGAGGGAGGGATGTTGAGCAAGCAGAAAAGAAGCCCAAGCAGCTCCAGGTCCTTTGAGAAACTCTCTCAGAGGAGTGATTCAAGCCTGGAGTGAACATAGCAACAGTGTTTATTGTATTTTGGTATTTAAGAGGGTGAAGAATTATATGAGTGTTTGCAACATATTTGCAGGGTGTTGACAGTATCTAGGACCAGATCAAAAACTGCTCTGAGACCGAATTTTGCAGCCCAGGGTCAGTGAGCCCCCAGCACATCAGTGAGCCAGGCTTGCAGCGCTGCCAGGGATCCTCACGGAGGGGACACAGAGAAGGAGCAAAAGAAAATGAACTCTGTAAGGTCTCTGCCAGCCTAATTTCTAATAGCTGTGTTATTAATGCTGTGAAGTCAGGCTTAGACTGAAGGTGCCAGGTGAATCTCAAGCCTCATTAAAACTGGCTGTGCTCTTAAACTAGAGGAGAAGGCTGGATTAAATGCTCAGTCTTTCCACAGAGCCCTTCCTCTATGGCTGTCCTTAACAAGATCCTTCTGCCAGTCTCCTTTTTGTTGGGTTAATTTTTAAAGCTTCATAATCTGAGGCTTTTTTTTTACATTGACAGTGCAGTGGAGTGAACTTGATTATTCCACCTACTCTTTGCCCAGTTGCACTGAGCCATTAACATTTTAAGCCAACAATCTCTGCTTTCAATCTCAGCGGTTGCTGTGCTTGCACGTCACAGGTTGCCCTCCAGTTGACTCAGGCATGCAATGAGGAAGAACAGTCTTTAAGGTGCACTGAATCTAAAATTAGCCTTCCACCTGGGAAGCTGGATCTGCAAAGCACTGTACACTGAGTTCAAGGAAAAAAAACAACAACTTAGACAAGAAAATAAAACCTTTTCTAAATGCGAAGACCTGATTTTTATGTGGTCCTGTGAGACAGGAGCAACAGCTCTAGTTTAACACTAGCAGAGCTGGGCTTTGGGTTCTGCTGCCCCTCTGTAGAGCTGCTGTGTGATATCAGCATCCTGCAGCTCAGTGAAATCAAGTTTTGTCCATCAGTAAATGGGCCAGTTAAGGGAAAAATACTAGCATGGGTTTTGTTTGGCACACAAGTAGCTCAGCTGTGGCTTTCCTAGAGTAGGTTTATAGTGTGACTAGTGGTCTTTTGGTGCAAGCAGTCCAAGAACATCTGTATTTCCAGCTGTGGAAGGAAGCAGGGTAACTGTGGGCTGTGTGGAAGCACAGTCAGGGTGGGATGGGGTGCAGCAGTTCCCTGGTGTCTGGCAGAACTCTGTCCTTGCACCAGAACTCTGTGATATGACTGAAGGTAGATCAAAACCAGCTGCTGGCAAGGGCATAGCCTGAAACCTGGGCTGTGAGGACTTTGTGACCCTTCTAGGTGTGCTGCAGGAATATGCCCTAGTGCCTCACATAAATAATGCTTCACTTGGAGTAACATCTCCTGGACTGAAACTGGCATTCAGAGCCTGGTGTCTGGGTAAGTCATGCAGAAGGTCTAAGTCAAGAGCCACCCTTTGGAAAGAGCTGAAGATTTTATTTAGGTTGGTTTAAAATTTTCCAGGCAGGCATGGGGAAGGAATTGTCACAGCTGTATGTGACACAGGCTTGTCACAGAGCACATCTGCTGGGTGCAAGCTGCTGCTCAGGTCTGGGGCAGGTTCTGCTGGAGCTGCAAACCTAAATTCTGTTTTGGTGTTGCTCCCTGGAGATTTCTGGGGCATTAGGAGCCAGCTCCAAACCAAGCTGAACCCAAAGGAAAGGTACATTTCAGAGCTGCTTTAATCTGTACAGCCAAGATCCCACAGGAATATAGGGCAGTAACCTAAGGCAAGAAGAGTTGTTTTGTGCCTGCTGAAAGCCTGTAGCAGAGCAAATAGCAGAGCTTGTGAGGTGGTTCCTGAGTGTTGTGTGCTGGGGGACTCCTTCAGCGCAAGTTTATCTTCCAGTGTTCCTCATATGGCCAAAACCAGCTCCCTCAAAATAATCTGAATTCCTCATTCCACTTAATTTCATGTTGCAAGTGATGAATTCTGTTGACTGGTTCATAATAGAATCCTACCAAAGTGTTAAACAGACTTTTTTTGATGCTTGCAAGGTGTCTTTGTTTAAATCTAATCTTATGAGGTGTCTGTCAGCAAATGTGAGAAAATGGAGAGGAATGCTAAAGATGAAGAGTTAAGATGAGGAATGCAATCTAACTTTTTAACTCTTAATGGGTAAAGATAGAGGTAAAATTTGAAAAGACAAAAAATAAGTTGAGTTAGTAGCTGCAGCGGAACTGAGAGAGTTGGACATGAACTGTGCAAGTTAAAAAAAAAATAAAATAAAATCTTAGATTGGCTATTTAAGTGCTCCACTAGGCTATAAATCAGTATCTGGAGTGTTTTTCAGGTATCCAGAAAAAGGAAAGCAGATTGCCTCTGTCCTTGCCTACCGAGTGGCAGAACAGCTCAAGTCAGCCTTTCACTTTTGTCTTCCTGTAAAACAAACAAACCCCTTTAATTCTTGTTCCAAATGCTGTGGCTGTCTCCAGATGTGCCTGGAGTGATGGTTACTGCTGTGCTTTGACCTCCAGAAGAGAGGGGCTGCCAGTGTGTGTTAGAATAAGGAGTGAGCATGGTGTGCATGCACGTGTGTAAACACAAGTGCAGAATGGCCTACAACATTTGTCTCTTAGTTGTTACATCTTCAAATTTAGCCCTTTATGACTTGAAATGCTTCTCAGAACTGAAGCAAGTTAGTGCCAAAACTGCTAATAATGACTTTCCAGAATGAAAGGGGCTAAAACTTTCCAGGTATCTTGCCATCTATAACTTTTGGCTCGTTGAGCTAGGAGGCTAAACGGCATTTTGTGAGTGTTGTGTTGTCATGGTTTTCAAGGTGTAAGACTTAGACTTGTCTTTTTTTCTTAATGAAACTAGAAAGGAATTCTGGCCTGTGTTTGGTAGTGCTGGCTGTTCATGGGTGTTTCTCAAACCACCCACAGTTAGTGTTCCACCTCTTTAATTTTTGTATTCATCAGTGGAGCCATTGAGGTGTTCTCATAAGTATGTTCCACTTATTCAATTTTTTTTATAAGTCTTTGAAAAATATGTGTAGCAGGCCTTAAATGGCTTGAACTCTTTGAAGACAATTATAGCTCATTTTAGGAGAGGCACTGTTTTATGAAGTGATGAGAAGCTCTCAGCACAGGGGCTGAAAGCTGAACAAGGCCAGCCTGGGACTTCAGCTGTGCATGAATGAATCAGCAGCGTGGTAAGAAAATTCCATATGCTTGGGTTTCCCAGGACACCTCGTGTTGTGGGGTGGAAGGGACTTCTGGTCTGGACAGGAGAAGGGGGCCTCAGCCCTGTGAGCTGTTTGTTGTGTGAGCTGAAGCGCAGGCGATGGAGCTGTGCCGGTTTTTGCATCAGGAGCACAAACCTGCTGGGTTTGGGCTGCTGTGGTGACAGCTGCCAGGCTCCTGTCTGGGCCAGGTCCTGGAGCACACGTGCACTGAGCTTGGAGCATCCTGGGTGGCTGTGAATGCAGAGGGTGTCTGTGCAAACCTGCAGGGAAGTCTTGGAATGAGCGTGGGGCGGTAGGCGGTGTGTTGGAGGTCACCGGAGGGACAGCTCTGAAAGGACTCTGTTGATCCTGTGTCCTCTCGCATGTTTGGACAGCAGTTTTCCCCATTCTCCAGGGGATTTAGTCCCAACCTTGCCTGTATTGCTAAACACTAAGCAAAGGAAGTTCAGCACTTAGCTCTGTTTGGCTTTGCTGCAGTCATTAATCAGTGAAGGCTGGACTCGAATGCCGTATGCAATGTGTGGAGCTTAATCTCTCTTTCCTTATCTCTTCCTCTCTCAGCACCAGACATTGCCCTTGGAAAATGAACCAGCTTCCTCCTAGGAGTCCTGTGGCATCCCCGGTGTCAGAGAGCACGAATTCCAGGGTAGAGGCTTTGGACAACTTGTCAATGGACAGTTTTTGGCTGGAAGTGGAGAACATTAAACAGAGCGCTGAAGCCGAGCAGGAGGAATGCAGCCTTGCAGATGTCAAAACACAGGAGGGTAGGTTGCCAAAAATGTTGGGAGTGAGGAAAGGAATGTGAACATCTGAAAGAGAAGATTTGCTTATGCACCTGAACGATTCAGAAGCATGTTGGACTATGGTTAGAATACTATCAGTCAATCAGGGATAGAGAGGTTATTTTAATTGGGTGGTGGATAATGCCCTGCAGGAGGGGAGGGCTGGCCTGGCCTTGTTGTGGCTTCTGAAGCAAAGCTGATTCCAAAGGTCAGCCCTAGGAGCATGTTCAAGTGCCAGGAGCATGTTCAAGGCTCCAGGTTTTTCAAACAGCCCCACCAAGAGTGGGGGCTCTCAGTACCAGTTCAGGTGGTGTGTGGAAAAGACTCTGTGAGAGCTGGGGCTGTTTTGGAAGCCTTGTTTGTGGGCATGGTTCTGAGATTCATCATAGTGGCTTTTATGGGAGCTGCTTCTGTGGAAGGCAGACTGTTCCTTCTCTAGTTCCCTGTTCAAGAAACCACAATAAGCATCCAGAAAGCCTTGAGTCTATCCACACAAGGTTTTTCCTGCATATCCTTTTTTTCTTTCTTTGGAAGAAATGTGTGTGGGCTGTGTCTACTTTCTGTAGCACTGGATAACATCAGTTTGGAATAATTGGAACCTGGGCCAGTTATTCCAAAACTTTTGGAAAATTCTATGTTTTCCTTCTATAGAATCACAGAATGGTTTGGGGTGGAAGGGACTTCAAAGCCCATCTCGTTCCACCCCCTGCCATGGCAGGGACACCTCCCATTGTCCCAGGTTGCTCCAAGCCCTGTCCAGCCTGACCTTGGGCACTGCCAGGGATCCAGGGGCAGCCACAGCTGCTCTGGGCACCCTGTGCCAGGGCCTCAGCACCCTCACAGGGAAGGATTTCTTCCTAGTATCTAACACAACTTTCCCCCTGTTCAGTGTGAACCCATTACTCCTTGTCCTGTCACTACAGTTCCTGATGAGCAATCCCTTTAGACAAGGGAAGTACAACACCCTGGGGTGCTGGAGGGGTGATTGCTGCTGATAAACACTCAGGGTTCCCACAGGTGGGAATCACACCTTTACTGGGTCCATTTTGAAGAATGGAGGTGGTTGGCTGTACATCCCCTTGAACACAGGTTCACACAGCTGCTGTGCTGCCTGATATTGAGAACGACCTGAGTCCTGGGGGAGTGTTTGTGTGACAGTTCCAGTATGCTGCTGTGCTTGGGAAGGACCAACAGCTCTTCTGGGAGCATAGAGAGGCTCTGGAGAGCAGGGTGGGAATATCGTTGTCCCTGTCTGCCATCGTTGGCAGGACATGGTAAACATGAAGGTCTGCTGTTCATGTCCCTTTATAAAGGACACAAGTTTGATTTTTAGAACTGGAAGAGATGCAAAGTGGCTCAGAAAATGAGTGCACCAGGAAGGAGACTGGAAAAGAAACCATCCCATGAGATGAAAGACTGTCTGGGATATCCTAAAGACTGATATGCTGGAGGCAATTTGATTACTGTGTATAACCAGGGATACGAGGAAAAATGTCTTTTAATGCTGCAGATTAATCTAGCAGGCAGGAGCTGAGTGCTTAATTGGCCATTGAAACCAGACAGGCTTGAAATGATGCTGTGAGTAGCAAAGCCTTCCCAGCAGCCTGGGGAAGGAGGTGGGGCGGGCTTGGGCTCCTGATGCTTTCTCTGGAGGAGCTTAGGCAAATAAACATTGTGCTGAGAGTGGGGAAGATTTGGATGGGGTGCAGGGTTTGACTTTCACGTCTCTGCAGCTCCTGCTTAGAGCATGGAGGCTCTGGGGCTCCTCAGTGCCAGAGGCATCGTCACTTTTTGCATAAATCTGGGGAACTGGGCAGCTCTGTCTGGAGACAGCTCAGCCCGGGAGATGGCTGGTGATAACCACGGCATGGGGACAGTGGGGAGGCTGGGTGGAGATAGGGAATTGCAAAAACGCTGACCCAGCTGGGAAGGCTGAGCTCCTGTGGCAGCCCTGGGTGAGGGGTGGTGTTCTGGGGAGCTGCTGCTGAGCTGGTGCCACTGGGAGCCCAGCGTGTAGCTGCACATCTGAAATCTGCTGGGAGCTCTCACGGCCGTGCTAACAGCTGGTGGGAGCAGGAAGCAGCTTTTGGCCGAAATACAGCGTTGTGCTGGCCTTGCTGTCACTGTTTGCCCAGCTCTGTCCAGAGCCTGACAGCGCAGCCAGCTGAGGACACAGGCACACAGGCACTCTGCCCCAAAAGCACCTGTTTGTGACTTTGCAGCACGTAACTGGTGCTGAGAACTGCCTGCAAATGGGGATTCTTCACCTTCAAAAATTAGATAGGAAGTTGTGCCTAGTGTTTAGTCTGAAAATATAGTATGCTGTAGCTGTCCTTTAAATATTTGGAAAGTGAAGAATTTATTACAAGTGCTATTTTTGACTAGGTTATGTTTCAAGTAAATTTGTGGAGCTGATGTTCTTTAGTTTTGCAAAATCATTCCTACTTGTGCCCTCCTGAAATGCTGCTTGCCTGGAACTCACAAGGCAAATCTTAGCAGCTCTCCAGGCTTTAACCTGCAGCTCATCTTCTGTGGATCTCTCTGTTCTGACCTGTTTCTCTCCAATTTTTCCCTTTTCCCCAGAAATAACCCATTTTGCCGGTTTCCTTTTGTGTTACTGACAAACATAACTAGGCCAAAATAGTAAATAGAGGAATTTCAATCTGGTGCTTTGGCATCAGATGGGGCAGCAGGCTCACACGGATGTCCGATGGAGGGGCTGCTGTGTGGTATTGTGTATAAGATCAGTTTCCTGTTATGACTGGAAATTGGCTATTTTCAAAATTTGCAAGCAATACACTTCACTTCCTCTAGTTCCCAAAGGCAAAATAAACCAGAGGCTCTTTGTGAGTTGTTCTGCTGCGAAACCACGGATGTAGGACAAGGAGGTGTTTGGTGAGGAGCTGTGAGTGGGACTGCACTGGCTGTGCCCAGGGGATGCTGTTACCTGCCAACTTCTGGAATAGCAGAGATGGGAAAATCCAAAACTTAGGGCCATGTAGGAAACCAGGCAGTTTGCTAGAAGGTTTCACTTAGGGAAATATTTGACTTCAAGTTCTCTGTTTATTGTGGTGTGATGATGAAAAAGTTCTGTTTCATTATGACACACAAAATCACAAAAACCATGCTCTGAAGACTGAGTTTTAATTGTGTCACAACATGTTTGCAAGTTTCATGAACACGAGGTTTCTCCAGAAAAATTAAATTACTTAATCTCTCAGGGAGAGCTGCATGGCTGCTTTTTATTGATGCAGCAATAATAAAAACTTGGCCAGAGCAGCTGTGATAACTGAGGAGGTAGAAGTTTGCATAGGACAGGACGAGTGGAAATGAGCTGCTCTGTGCCAATCAGTTCAGTTGTGATTTTTCTTTTTCCCAGTATAACCTTTGACAGGGCTGTGCTGGAGCTGCCTGCAGTGAATGAATGTGGTAGATGGAATTGAAAAGATAAAGGTTTTGTGGTGTTTGCTGGTTAAAGTTGAAGTCACCTGCTAAATTGTTTCTTTCATCTTTGAATTTCAAGTAGCTGCCTTGCTCAGGGCACTTTCTCACTTGCACTTCCTTATGAGTGTATCCCATAAGAAGAAAAAAGTCTTCTGTGTTTGAAGTGCAACTTTATATGTATTGAAGAATGAAGTGGAATTGAGCTTGTTTGAGTAACGCTGCTGCACTGTCTCCAGGCATCTCACACTTCCTTCTGGAACTACAATGGTCTTTAATTTTAGTGCTGTTTTGAAAAGGCCCAGGCATAAAATGAATGCACAGAGTAAAAATAACGTTTTTGCTCTAGTTGGGTGTATGGATAACAATCCACTTAAAAAATTCAAGAGTAGGGATGATGCACACAAATGGTTCAGCAAGTATATTAAGTAAAACAAGTTTGAACCTACCAGATCAGGATCTGGATATTTAAAAACAAAAATTGTTGATACCTAGGCATGCACATAGATTAAAAAAAAAAAAAAAAAAGGAAAAAAAAACAACAAAGTCATTTGGAAAAGTACAAAAGCCAACTATGCAGTGTTGTGTGCTGTGGCTTCTCACAGACCTTTTGTCCATTCTGAAAGCTGTTGAAAGGTCAGGTGGGATCCAGGGAAGCCCTGCCATTCCTCCTGGAGTGGCTGTGTGCTGCTGCCAGAGCTCCCTTTTGCACAGGCAGTCCACGGAAAGGCAGAGTTATCAAGTCCACCTGACTTCACTCCCATATCCTGTCACAACCCTTGCCCAAATACCACCCAGAGGCACACTTGTGCCCTCTTCAGCCCAGCTGCTCTGAGCCTGTGCTCCTGGGAGTATCTCTATGTCCACAGTTCCTTCTCCTCCCTTTTCCTCACCTGCAATGAGCAGCAAGAGCTGTGTGAGCAGCTGCACCTGCCCGAGGAGCTCTGCGTTCTCTGCTGTCACCCCACACCCAGCTGGGCGCTTAGGATTAGGGCTGAGATTTTGAGAAGGGCCATGGCTTCAGAACAAAGCTGTGGCTCCCTCCCAGCGATGTCCCACGGCCGCCCCAGACGGGGCAGGGCTCGGGCTGCTGCTGTGCGCCTCTGAGCAGCGCCAGCGCCCGGAGCCACTCTCTGCTCACTGCGCCCTCTCCCCCCGCTTGGCAGAGGGAGAAGCCGAGGCCGAGTGGCTGCAGGACGCGGGGCTGTCCGAGCTCCTGGGGGACGCGGGCTCGGAGCAGGACAACCTGGTGCTGCTGTCCACGCTGACCAGGACGCAGGCGGCGGCCGTGCAGCGCCGGCTGGACACCTACTCGCGCTCCCGCCGCAGGAGGAACAAGCAGCCCGTGCGCGACGTCCGCGACATCTTCGCCGTGGCCAGCTCGGAGGTTTGTTGGGTTTTTGGGATCTCCTCAAAGAGCTTCTTGCCTCCTGGCAGCTGACTTGGCTCTGGGGCTAGGGCTCCTGTTATGTCTTCGTCTCTTGAACAGAAAGGAAGCTGGGACTTTGCGGGTAACTCCTCAGCTTCTAGCGCTGAGGAGTTACTAGAGAAGCTGCGGATCCACGGCTTTTCCCGGACTGGAATAACATTCCTGCCGCAGCACTTCTCTATAGTGGGACAGCACGCAGCCTCGTGGAGCACGGGCATCGTTTGGAGCCCTCTTGTGTTTTCTTTGTTCCACTGACACGTTAAATCGCCATTAAACAAAACAAGAGAACTTCCCAAATTCACATCTGATAAGCTGATCTTATAGAGGTGGAAATCCTGGAGAAAGACTAACACTGCCTCTTTTTTTTTTTTGGGGGGGGGGGGGGGTTGCTTTGTTTTTTTAGATTTTTTTTTTTTCCTTGATAAAGAATTTCATCTTTTCAGCTGTTTTCCTGCAGTGTTCTGCTCTTTTAGTTGTGGCTAAAACAACTTCTTTCTTATTTTTCAGGACACAGCAGCAGAGAAAGAAGAGTCCAGCCCAGATCCACTGTGGCAAAATTTACGGACTTCAAACACCCAGAGAAGTAAGGGGGAAGTTTTTAAATGCAGAGTAAGATCTGAAGTAGAGCTGGAACTGGAAGGAAAGCCACCCATGTATCTAAGTATATAGAGGTTCTGAAACATTCACCTCGTTTGTTGCGGGGATGTGAATTTCTTTAAGTGATTATTCACACCTGTGGATTGATCAACTTTTCCAGACTCCAGTGTCATTAGAATTGTCCTTCAAGCTGGTCATTGTAAGTTCTTGATAAAGCAACTGAAAGATGAGAATAAAATCAGTCTAGTAAAGATCATACAGTGAAACCTTATAAATGCCACGAGCAGTTGTGTAAAGTTGTTTTAGCCACAGGTGCATCCTTTAATTTAAGGCTGTGGTCTTGTCTTACCAGTGGCCTGGTAATTTTAGCCATAATGTTGTGACTTCACACTGATCATAGAATCATTAAACTTGGAAAAGATCTCTAAAATGACAAATCCAACCACTGACTCAGCACCAGTGTGTTCACCACTAAACCATGTCCCCAGATGCCACATTTGCATGATTTTTGAACACTTCCAGGGATGGTGACTCCACCACTTTTCTTGGCAGCCTGTTCCACTGTTCCAGTGCCTGACCACCCTTTCAGGGAATACTCTACCCTGCTGATCACTCTGTGCTATGGGGACACTCTTTCCATGTGTTACTGCAGGATTTTTAAAAGCAATGGTACCAAACCTATCTCAAACTGCATTTTTAGCGCATTTGCTTTCTAAGCTTCACCCTCCTGGCTTGCAGAAATTCAAGGCAATTTCTCTTCTGCAGCAGAAACCCAGGATTATTCCTGCACAGTTCGAAACCCTGGCAAGGAGGAGGTGTTCAACATGGATGTTGCCTACTCAGAGCAAGCAGCTGTCCTGCTCAAGGGATCTTTGCTGTCTGAATCCAGGAAGTTAAAGGATGGAAATGCCCTAACTGTAAGCTCTGGAAGATTTTTTCTTGTTAGAATTTATTAGCCTTGGCTTGTCAAGGTGGTACAAGACACTGAGTTCAATCCATACCTGTGGGTAGTGTTGCAATGGGTCTGTGTTTGGTGGTATTTTGGGGTGTGTGGTTATCTTTGCAATGTTGGGCAAGGATAGCCATTGTGTAGTGGAGGATCAGAAGAAATAAGATTTTTATCTGATGCCTATTTTGACACATGTCCATGTTGTTTTCTCTGAAAAGAGGAGAGTAACTAGCTGCACTTTTCTAAGGTTTTCTCCTCTCTACAAATGAACTGGGCTGCTTCCAAAGTTCCAGTAGATTAGGGTGGGCATCAGGCTGTCTTTAGCTTAAAAAAACTGGCATCTGCAGTATGATTAAAAAGCAATATTGAAAAGGGAAAATATTTATTCAGCTGGTGATTGAGTAGGAGTAGTTTTGGGCATATGTGTGGTCTTGAACACAGCAGGAAGAACAGATGCTTGGTTATGATAAAAAATAGTAAAACTGCTGCAAAAATTATTCACTAGTGGGATTAATAGTGGTAATTTGAGCTGAACCTTTTGTGTGAGCTGAACCTTTTGTTTTTCCTTAGAGATTTAAGATCCCAAAGGGAAGACTGGGAGTGACCAGGATTGGAGATCTGTCAGCTCAGGACATGAAGAAGATCCCTACACTGGCCCTCATTGAACTTACAGCTCTATGTGATATCCTAGGCTTTGAGCTGAAGAGAAACAAAGCAGCTAAACTGAAAACAACAGGTTAGTTGTGCTCTTTTTTGTGCCTTTTTTTTTTAATACACACATCTTCTCATCATACACTCCTCAGTTGTGTTTCAAATGTTAGAACAGAGGGTCTCTGATAAGAAACCTTGTGACAGGTGTGTTTTCCTTGGGTTTCTCCTGGAAGTCTGTGGATCATGACATCATGACCTACTACCACATTTATATCTGGCTGCAATTGTCCTGTTTAACTATTCCTCTCTTACTCCAGTATCTGTGCTTACAAAAACCCCATCTTGTTCTGCAGTGGGGGATATATCCCTTACACCTCTATTAGAGTGATACAGACTTGGAAATGTTGTTTCCATTGTAGAGAAAAGACTCTTTGGAGTTCCACTCAACACCCTGTTGGAAAATGACCAAAAGCTGCTGCCCAACACCAAGGTCCCTCTGCTACTGCAGGCAGTAAGTCCTCTGCTGATTTCATTCACACCTCTGATCCTCAGAGTCAGGAGTCTGTGATAAGGACAGGCTGGCTCCTCATCCTCTGTGCCTAAGAGCTTGCTGTTTCCCCATTTAACAGCTGCTGTCCTGCCTGGAGAAGAGAGGACTCGAAACAGAGGGCATCCTGAGAGTTTCTGGGTCCCAGACCAGAATTAAGGTATGAGCCCTTTAGCATTGTTTGGAAGTGTTGGGGTGATCAGGAAGCATTTGCTGAAGCAAGTGTTTGAATCACCTGAATTATCTCATCCCCCTCCCAGTGCACCCAGAAACATCCCTTACTGGGAAATACTGGAGTGTGTGCTGAGGCTCTCTGCACCATTTTGACTCGATGTCTTGCCCTCCCAGTGCTCAGCTATAAAATATCTCTTAAAATTGCTTATTGAAGCACGTGATAAATGCCATCTTTTTCATAGAGCCTGGAGCAGAAGCTGGAAAGGGATTTCTACAGTGGCCTGTTCCGCTGGGATGAGGTTCACCAGAATGACGTGTCCGGGCTGCTCAAGAGATTCATCCGAGAGCTGCCGGCCCCGCTGCTCACAGCAGAGTACCTGCCTGCCTTTGCTGCTGTTCAGAGTGAGTGCCTGCTCTGCCCAGCACCAGCCTGGCTTCTGCAAAGCTCCACTGGGCCTGGGCTCTGCTGTCAGGGAGCCTGTGGATGCCGTGGGAGCACAGCACAGCCGAGGGTTGTAGTGCTGGTGCTTGGCTGAACGCACCTTTCTGTAGCACCACTGTCCTGGGGTCTTCAGTCATGTGTCACTGGAGCCTGCAAGGCTGCTGCCATCACTCAGGACAAGCTGATCAATAATGACACACAGGCTGAGCTGTGGGAGCTGGCCAGGGCTCACAATCTGCAGGTAATGTGCTGTACTGCAAGCACATTTCTTTGAGGTTGGTGCCTCAGTAGGTAGTTGGGATGTGTTAAGCTGTGTGGAGTGCACAAGTTCTTCAAAAATGGGGAATTATGGGTTCTTTTCCTGCCCTTCAAGGGCATTAAGGGTTGCTGGTTGATTGTGTACTCTAAAGGAAATGAGTCAGTCTTCCAAAACATGGGTAGTTCCCTTCTTAAGGACAGTATGAGTTTGATTTACTTCTGTGAAACAAGGTCTCAAATTCTACATGACCAACCATTCAGTAAGTGTCTCATTCCTAGGAGGATTCCTGTGCTCAAAAAGAAGGGTCAGAAACCTGAAAGCTCTGTCCTGTTGTTACTCTCCTTCTAGATATTCCAGACCTGAAGCAAAGATTGCAAGCTCTAAACCTCCTGATCCTGATTCTGCCAGAGTCCAACAGAAACACTCTGAAGGTAACTGCTTGGTTTTGATTTAGCTGGTAAAACACAGAATCACAGAATTGTTTATATTGAAAAAAAAATCTTCTTAAAAGCTAACCATTCCCCCAGCACTTCCAAACCACCACTGAGCCATATCCCCAAGTGTCACAGCTACATGTCTTTTAAATAATCACCACCTCTGCTTGTCTGTGCCTTATAAGAGCTGTGGTGGTTGTTGCTGCCTTTTTTTTTCCTCATGAGTAGTTCAGGTCCCAGGTATTAAAGGCAAGGCTGACTTAGCACCCTGCACACTTCATTTAGAGCCCTGGAATATATAATTCAGTCAAAGATGATCTGTCATCGCTCTGGTGGAGGTGTGAGGTGAAAGAGATAATCCAAAAGAGTTTATTTTTCCACATCCAGGAATGGCTTTGAGGGGACACTGAAGGAAAGGGGGGATTCATCTTTAGATTCAGAAACTTTTACAGGTAGACTTTGTAAATTACCACCTGCCAAGCAGTAAAAACTTATCTGTTCCCCACACAGACTGTTTTTCCTGATTCATAAATACTGGATAAACCTCTCTTGATATCGTTATTTGTTGCTGTCCTGGTATTAGAAATTGTACATCTGCTTCCTGACTGGAGAAATGGGATTTGCTGATCTATAGCAAGAAAAAGTTTCAATTAATGATCTCTCCAGCAGTTGCCCTGGTAGTTTTTTGAGCCTTACTAGTAATGGATGGCTTACATCTCTCTCCCTCTTCTCAGGCCCTCCTTGAGTTTCTCAGCAAGGTGGTTGCCAGGGAAAACAACAACAAAATGAACCTCTGGAACGTTTCCACAGTCATGGCCCCGAACCTCTTCATGCACAAGGGGCTGCCAAACAAGATCCCTGAGGGGAAGGAGAAGCAGCTGGCGGAGGGGGCGGCTGACGTGGTGCGGATGATGATCCACTACCAGGACCTGCTCTGGACTGTGAGTTTCACAGCAATTATGTGGCCTGGTGTAGCACTGCCTTGCTCCTGTTAGAACTGGGATAGGGAAGGGATAGCCTTGGAAATTTCAAAGGAATTAAACAGCTGTGAGCAAAACCCTTGGCTGAATACCAAGGCTACCTGTCCTCAAGGTGCACAGATATTCTTGTCTATTTCAGGAGCTAAAGTGATGATCAGGTTCCTAAACAATATCCTTATCTCTGCTTGATTTAATTCCTGTTTTCACCCTTTTCCCCTGCCCAGGTCTCCTCTTTTCTGGTAGCTCAAGTGAGAAAGCTGAACGAGAGCAACAGCAAAAGGTACCAGTTCTGTGACAAGAGAATTAAAAATTTGCTGCGGAAGATTCACGCTGATAAAGACAAGGTGGAAAAGAACCAGGGAGAGGTGAGTTAGGGCTTGGAAAAAAAAAACAAACCCCTTTGTGGCAATGCCAAATGTTTTCCTGAGAACACAGAAAGATGAAAGGGGCATGAAGCATTTTCAAGCATTTGCTTGCTTGAAAAGAGCAAGAGGGACAGAAAAAAGCAGAATCATGAGGAAGTTTCCCAGATGCTTTTGGCCAAGTGTGGCAAAAACTGAGCAACAAGAGCAGAGCAAGCGCATGTTTCAGGCTAAAAAACAATTGGTTAAAAATAGGGAAGAGATCAGGAGCAGAAATTTTGTTTTTCCCCATGTGAAGAGCAGAATCCTTATGACTCTGAGTGCCACATGTGTTGGTGCAGATATATCTGCTGTGATAAAGGCAGATTATTTTCACTTTTTAAAGCATAAATTCAGGCTATTGCCTAATTTTCTTTTTGCTCCGTAGTGTCTGTTAGGATGGCACACCACTTGGTGCTTCCTTTCTTTGGAAAGAACCAGTCTGGAATTCAGCAGCCTGCAACCCAGATCTCTGAATTCCTTTCCGAGTAATTTAAATGAATTTCAGAGGAGTCGTTCACGCTTGTGCAAAGCAGTTTGTCAGAATTTCTTCTGACAAATACTATTTTCATCTGAGCTTGTGTCAGTGCTGTGTTTGAACAGCAGAGAGCACCAGCACACGCTGATGGAGAGCATAGGGCTCCTCTCGTGGCCTCAAGACCAAAACACTGATGGTTTATTCATAATGCTCACTTTGGTGCTTTCATGAGATTTTTACCTGTACTGTGTGTGTAAGAAACAAGCCTAAATTCTCTGACCAGCTCTCTGGACAGGTTTAATTCTTCACACTCTCCAATCTATTTTGAAAATTAATGTTTTGACTGGTAAGAGTCTTTCTTTAAGCACTCTTTTCTTTTTGCCTACCTTGTTCAGCCTTCCAAGATTGTGAAAGTCCATGCTTCACTCCTTCTGAAGGACTCTCTGGAGGTGCACTTGAACAATGCAACCAGGGTTGCTGATGTCTTGAGACAGTTTCAGAAGAACCTGTGCCAGAATGGCTGGAATATTGTTAACACTGTCAACCTCCTCAAGTGGTAAATGGCTTTTTCTCTGCTTAAAAAAAAATAAATAAAATCCCTAAGTGGTCTAGCTGCTGTTTTGTCTTGAGGCAGAGGTGAGGTGGAAGCATAGAGAGTCATGAGGAGAGATTGTTCTCTGCTCCTCTGTTCTAAGCTTAGGAAATGGTGCTGGAGGGGGAAGGCAAGGCAAATTTTAGCTCACTGAGCAATTCCACCAGTGCTCAGGCTGTCAGGAGGTCAGTGGTCCCCTCTGGGCTGCTGGGCACCAAGTGAACTCCAGAATCCCTGAAGGGAAGGGAAAAGGCAGTAACATTGACCCTGACAAGCAAACCCCCTCCAGCTCTCCTGCAGAAAAGCATCACCTGTATCATTCGCCTGGAGTAGTAATTCCAGCGTGCTTATGTTAATGTAGGGATTTCCTAAAATAAACTCTGCAATTCCCTCCTGTGCTCCTGTGGTGAATTGCTGAACTAACACAAAAAAGGAACAGAAGAGTTCCTGCCCCCTCTGTCACAGCTCCTGCAGGCTGTGTTTAGCAGCAGGGTGGCAGTGCCTCTACCGTGTCCCAGGAGGTGTCCACACAAGGAGGGTGAGGTGAAGCTGCCTGGATATAGGTCGGCTGCTGTCTCACCAACAGCTTGCCTATTTTCTTTTTTCCCACTGTTAGGGGTCCTGCACTGTGCAGGAGGATCAACAGGGCCTCTGTACCATGGCCTCTCTGATCACTGCTGGCCTCTGAACCACAAACCATGCTTTTGGAAGGATTAGTACTGAACTACCTAACCTGGCTTTGCAGGGATTTAACCTTCAGTGTATTCTTCTTTCTGCAGTAACAACTCCATGGAGTGCACTAACTTGCTCCTGTATGAAGTGGGAGGCAATATTGGTAAGTACAAATGGTAGCTGAAAATAAGGACTCTGATATCCAGTTTTTATACTTAGCTTCTCTTAGGAGGTTGTTAAAAAACTTCTGTGGGCAACTGTGCCATTGCCTCATCCATCCCAGGACTGAAGAGTTTCTTCCTAATATCTAATGTACATCCGCCCTCTTTCCTCTCAAAGCATTACCTCAGATTGGTGGAAATGCTTCTGAAAGGTTGTAATATTGAAATGAATGTGAACAATTCCTAGTTTTTAGGAGGGGGCAAAAGCAAACAAGAAACAAATATAGCAGATAAAGGACTAAGGATATTAAAAAATGTGGGGTTTTTCTGAATGTCTTCTTTCAACAGGTGAACATTGCCTGGACCCAGACACTTACCTGTTGGACTTGTACCACATCAACCCCCATGCTGAGTGGATAATTAAGCAAAACCCATCTTATCCTCGGATGTTCTAAGGAAAACATGAGCAAAACAAAGCCCTTGTTGGAGTTTTTGGAAGGTGTGGAAATAGAGACTTTCCCGTTGTAGTGTCAGAGGAAACACTGCTTGTTTCTTGGAAGGAAGAGCACCTTTATTAACTGCTTCCATGGCAGCTGGCAGTGAGAGCACAGGAGCCTCTGTGCTAGCAGGGGTGTTGGAAACAAGCAGCAATTATCACTGTGCAGCAGAGTTTACAGGGAGAATGACTGTTCCTAAACAAAATATCCTCCAAAGCAAAGCCTGAAGGCAGATCTACAGTGGTTGTGCAGCAAAGATGGAACAGAAGAAGAAAAATATTATCTTGAATACGGTGGAAGACATTTGTGTATTCTGGATTTGCTCTTTCTTTCAGAGGAGAGGCAGTCAAATGCTGCAGTGGTACTGAGGACATCCCTTTGGTAAGGTACATGGTTGCCTGTGGCAAGTCACCACATGTTTACGATCTTGGGCTTCACAATTAAGCTCCTTTTATGTTCTTTGAAGAATGAAAAAGGATGTTTCCAAAAAGGCCAGATGAGATGTGACACCAATACATCGTGTATTTCATGACTGCAGTTAAATACATATATGCAACACAAGAAAATAACTTTCCTTGAAAAGTGGTATGGGAAGCACAGCAGCCTTTCAGATGTGCAGTGTGACAGGAGAGATGCCTGTTCCATGCAGCTCTGCTGGTACTGCAAACCCAAAGTGCCACTAATGAGGGTAAACCTATATATCACCAGACAATGGAGGAAATACCCTGAAGTTAGTGTGAGGTTGGTAGTCTGACCTGGCCACGTGAACTGAACTTCTCTGTGGAAGATTCTGTGTGAATGTGTTTGTTCAAAAGTCGACAAACCTCCCCTGAGATGTGAGGTGGCTGAACTGAGCTGAGCCCTCACTGCTCTGAGTGCACATTTCTGTCACACTCAGCACAGCATGGGCACTCTGGGCTGGGCAGGTGAGGGCAGAGCAGAGCAATCACACCTTGCTGCTGCTGCATCATCATCATCATGATCATCATCCTCCAACCTCGTCTAAGAGGACCCCGCCTGTGAGGACGAGTGCAGAAGTGTTGCTTTCCTTTGTGGTGGTGCTGAATTACCTCACGTGAGGGACCCCACTGTGCAGTGTGAGGGTGAAACACTCAACCTATCTGGAAATCTGGACATCTTTCTCCAAATGCTGTTTTTAAACACTGTTGGATATTTATTCATGTGGCAGAAGCAGGGCTGCCCTGCAAGTGTATACTCAAAGTATTTCATTTGCCAAATCCCAGCTGCACTAGTGACAATCTCCAGTAGTATTTCTTTTGTTAAAGGAGTTTGTTTCCATTGCAATCTGAATTTTCCCTCCTCTCCTTTTCTCCCCCAGTATGAAGTGTAGCTTTCTTTATTCATTGTCTCGAACTTCTAGATTCTGTTGTAAAGGTGCTTCACTCTGTGATTATTCTGTCTATGTGGTTAAATCCTCTTGGTGGTTAAAATCCTTGAGGAACAAGTGAGCCACAGTCCATATTCTTTCCAGCTTTCTGTGAATTCTGTGTGAGTGGTGCAGATATCTTAAAATTATTCATATATTGAAGAGTCTGTCTATTCCTTTTGGTTGAGATGATGCAGCTGCATTGACTGGTTGGATCACCTTCGTAGATATCTTCTTAAGAACCTGTGATAGAACTCCCCAACCCTGACCCAGGTGTCAACAATACTTGAGGTGCCTCTTTTATAGGGCTTAAATTGTGCCTGAAAGAGCCTGATTCTTTTTCCTTGAGAATGGGTGATTTCTGTCTCTGGAAAGGTCAAGCTGCTTTAAAAACCAAAGGTACCTATTCAGCATCCCTTCTGGAATTCTTTGTGGCAGTGATGGAGTCAAGATGGCAAACAGCAAATGCCAGAGATGTGATACCCTGAGAAATACCCAACTCATAAAGGTGTCACTGTGAACTCAAAGATCCTTTGCAAGCTGAATTGCACTCTGCAAATCACACAATGCTGCATTTTTTCCCACCCCCCATATGGTGGTTTATTAAATATTCTGTCCATATGTATTGAGGGGTCAAGACTGCGTCACTGCTGCTGTGAACTAAAAATGAGTGGGGCTTTCTGAACACCAAACAATGTGAAAAACAAGGTTAATGGGAGATTCTCATGAGAAAAATATCAGGTTTAAATATGAAAGGAAATGTAAAAAAAACCCAAACAAAACAGCTCTTTCCAGATGTTGGATATGCTTTTAAAATTGTTTTTCCTATCATTGTATCAAAAGGTAAGTGTAAATTTTTCAGTCAGTGATGTGCAGCCCACTCCTGATGGGTGGCTTTTAATACCTTTTATTTTTTATGAATTTTTAATTCTGTATTTAAATTTCATTTATTTGGTGAAACAATAAAAATACAGTAAAGTCTCTTGGCTCCATTTTCATTAGTGCTTGAGAACAAGTTAGATGGCACCACATGTGTGAATGCAGCAGGGTTTGCCTCGTGCCTGGGGTCTGAGTGAGCTGGGCATAAGTTTTGTGTTCCAGCTTCAGGAGAAGTTCCTCTGGCTGATCCTGTGGGATTGCTGCAGAAGGATGGTCCAGCAGGAGGAAGAGGAAGTTGTTGCTGGGTATAAAAAGCCCAGGGAAAGGTGGATGGGAGTTGAAGGTGAGCGCTAATGATTAGTGATTCTGAAGGAAGAGGAGCAGTTGTTCAAGATTTAAGCTTGAGGAAATGTATCCATATCCCACAAGCAATCTTCACTCCCTCAGTCCTGCTCCGCTGAGCTCTACTCAGGGCCTTGGGTGCTGGACCAGCCACACCAGCCAGGAATAACAGGAATCCAGCCTGGATCTTTGGTTAAAGCACGACTAATAGTGTTCAGTAGTGATGAAATGTGGCATAAATCCACTGTGAACTGTTTAAAAACAGGGCAGCAGCCTGTCCAGCAGTGCTGGTGGAAAAGCAGGGCTTGCTCTCCTACCCAGACACAAAAAGAAAGGGGGAGGAGGATCCAAGAGGCTTCAAAAAGCTTCCAGAGCAATTATCTGAGGAAAACACCAGTTTATCAAACTCATTCCACCCATTCATCTTCAGTAGTATCAAAGTGCTAATCTCTCCCATCCCCAAGGGCTTTTGTGATTGATCATTACACAGCTCTCCCTCGCTCAGAACAGAAGCCCAGGATTTATTCTGAATGCAACTGTATGTTGTGCTGAGATAAGGGACAGAGCATAAAAGAATCTTGCAAATGCTGGTTAAATGTAGTTGTGGATGAAGTGGAACTGAAATATCAAAATAATAATAATTTTTAAAAAGCAGATGTCCTTAGGAAAAAGTATTTGTAAAATATGGAGTCTTCACAGGAACAAGTGAAGCTTCAGCTCTTGGAGGGAAATGCCACGAGTAAAAGCATTTCAAGGAGCAAAGTAAGTGACAGCAACTATTGTTGTAAATAAAATAAAACTGTGTTTGATTAAATCTATTTCTTTGCCCTCATACACTCCCCAGTGCTGAAAACAAGACAAGTGCCATCTGTGGTTTTGCATGCTGAGAGGATGGAACCTCAAAGCTCTCTCCAAATCCTGTTTGCTCCTGTTTGCATGTGAGGGTCTTCGCCTCGTGGGGGAAAATAGAGGCTGAAGTTCAATGGTTTAAGTCACTGGAAAAGAAAGCTGCACTGACTTACCAGCTGGGAAAAGGCTGGGCAGCCTCTAGTCCCTCCAATCTCAGGTTTGTACAGGTTTTTTTGTTGTTTAGGGTGGCAGACACCCTTTGCCAGAGCAGCTTTGTGTTGGTTGTCCTTCCCCAGGACAGAGAGGAGTGGTGACCTCCCCTGGCAAAGTCCTTCCCCAGCACCTTGGCCTGGCAGGATGCCCTGAGCCCAAGGGTTGAAGCATTTCCCTCCATGCTAAGCTCTGTTACCTAGCTCTGGCCAGGGGCTGACCCCAAGCATGGGAGTGGAGGAAGGGATTCCTTTTCTCCGTAGTCCTTGGAGGGGAATTGGGAGTGGTGATGTTTCATCTCTGTGACCATCTTGGCCATCTGCACTTTCCAGCTGGTGAAGTTGCAGGGGTAATTACCCAGGTGATAAAGCAGGAAAAGAGGAAGAAATTCAACAGACATGGAGGGTGTGGATGTACCTCTTTGGGTTGTGTGTGATTTTGTTTGTTTTTCAGGGCTTGGAAGAGACACAGATGCACACAAGTTCTGCTGTCCTCTCCTCACTCACCCCAAACCCTGCTCTTGGCAGGCTGTAGTAGAAACCTGCTTCAGAAATCTCCTATCCTGTGCAGGATGAGGATGGAAGGTTGGGTTGCCCTTGCTTTCAGCTTTTGCCAGTGTGTCCTTTCTGTGCTGGAAGGGTGAGGTGAGCCCTCAGTACTGAATATACTTCTTGTTTGTCCATGTGTGTGGGAGCTCCAAGCTGAGCACAGACTGCTTGTACCTTGTATTAAAACTTAATCTTTTAAGGCTTACCCGGAGTTTTAAAACTCCCTAGGAGTGTGGTTAGCCATAACCCACTGGTGTTACCTCCCACCTCAGCTTTCTGTATGAGCCCAGTCAGTGCAGGAGGAAAGAGCCACCCTTACCTGCCCTGATGACTTTGTCCTTCTCTGGACACACAAGCACAGCCACAAAGTGGAATAATTGCTTTTTACTTATAACGAACAGGCAGAGCTGTCTCAGGGTTTCAAGAGAGACAATTAAGGATTTTACCTTGTTTTCTTCAAAAGGAGAAATAGACCTGGGGGTTCCCTGATAGCCCTGATTCTCACCACACTCTCAGAGCGTCTTGTTGTGGGTTGCATTTATTATGAGCCACTTATCATCCCTAATTATTGAGCAGGGGGTAGGGCCCTCGGTAACAGGCGGAGTTGTGACTTGATGAACACTCAGCTGTCTCTATTTAAGATAAAATTACTGTAATTAGCAAATCGATCAACCCTGCTTTCGCTTTGCCTGGCTGGGACAGAACAAATGGGCTAAATGAGACCTATTTAGCACAAAAGTAGAGAAAGGGGTTTGCAGACCTCAGGATACACAGGCTCAGAGCTTTTTTGTCACACACTGCTTTTAATGGTAATGTCACATAATTGTCTCTTGTTAGGCAATTTTGTCTCCAGAAAAAAAAGCACCCACGCTGCACTTTCTTTAGCTCAGCCCAGCAAGGCAGAGTCAGCGGTTGAGCAGGCAGGTGGGTTGTTTAGTTAAAACCTCCCCCTCGAGCAGGGCTGAATTGGATTCCCTGGGTGCTGTGCTCACTTGTGACTCTGGCTGTTTGAAGAATTGATGTCTTTAGGAGAAGGATGGATTCCTTAGGTTGTCTTTAGCTGAGCAGAAGTCACCTTCTCCAACTCCCCAGTTGCTGCTCTTCACGTTGCTTTGGTGTCTGAGGGTATCTGTGCTTTCAGCTCCAGGAATCCTCCCAGCTTGCTGGTGCGGGAAACACTTGTCCCCAGCTCTTCCTCCAGAGCTGTGTGCTGTCTAAGAAGCATCTGGTGACAGGAATTTGTCCCTCTTGAAGTTTTTGTGGTGTGTCTGTGCACTCTGGTAAGCTGACACTGCATGTGTTGTCACCCATCGTCCCTGCCTGGCCGTGCCAGGATTGTGTCACAGCCACACGTGTATTGAGGGTGAGCCTATTGAGGAGATGAGGTGCTGGAGGGCAGAGGAAATGCTCTGTTCCACCGTGTTCTGCCCTCCTGGGAAATGAACTGGCAAAGGTTGGATCTGCTAGACCTGGAGAAGGGTCTGGAGCACAATATGAGGAGCAGCTGAGGGTGTTCAGCCAGGAGAAAAGGAGGTTGGGGGGATCTTATCCCTCCTTACAACTAGAATAGGATATAGCCAGGTGGAAGTTGGTTTATTCTCCCAG
Organism: Phainopepla nitens; assembly: GCA_013400175.1. Lineage (NCBI taxonomy): Eukaryota > Metazoa > Chordata > Aves > Passeriformes > Bombycillidae > Phainopepla > Phainopepla nitens. The sequence goes on from VXBQ01010602.1 coordinate 151,765, forward strand.
GCAACAAGTGATAAAATAAGAGGGAATAGCCTCAAGCTGTGTCAGAGGAAGTTTAAATTAGAGAATAGGAAAAATTTCTTCACTGAGAGAGTGGAACAGGCTGCCCGGGAAAGTGGTGGAATCACCATTGCCGGCAGTGCTCAGGAGATGTGTGGATGCAGCACTACCAAATGGGTCTGTGTCAGCCCTGGGTCTTCCAGGAGGATGGAGCTAGTGCTCCTGCCAGCCAGTGGTTGTTCTGGCTATACCAACTCACCTAGGTTTGCCTACACATGCTGTGTGAGACCATCACAGTCACATTCATTTCAACAGATGGTTAAAAAAATAATCTGCAAGTACTTGCAAGGAACTGAACTGCTTAACCTGGAGATTTGTGTTTATTCTGACCCTTTTTTTATAGGCCAGAGGAAATCCATCCTCGCTGTCCCCACACCTGCAGGCAGCAGTGGGGTGTGAGAAGGGCATTAGGGCAGATGGATAAATGGGAACCAGAGACCTGGATTGACCTGTAACAACGATGGCTCAGCGTTTCAGAGGGCCTGGCCATCACTGCCTGCTTCTGTGGCCGGCGTGGCTGCTCTCCAGTTTGGGGGCAGGTCTGCTCTTCCCCAGAGCTGTCCATGGCTCTCCATCGGGCATCGCCATCCCCGGAGCACCCCTGGCTGGAGGGGACAGCGGGTCACTGCTGTGACTGTCACATAGGAGCCGGGAAAACCCGTGCTGAACCGTCAAAGGCAGAGCCAAGAGCATCTGAAAGCTTCATTAGCGCGCTTTGTTCTGAGCGCAGTCGGGCGGGGAGACAATGCCCGGGTTTATCAGCCATGTGCAGGAGGCGGTTGCGTAGCAACCCCGATGGGGGACCAGGCCGCTGCTCCGCCCGAAACAGAAATACTCATTTTCTTCAATTTGCAGGCATTTCAAGCAGGAATTCATTGCTGATGGAGATTTCGCTTAGGTTTAGCGTCTTTTAAAGAGATGGCAGCCGGTGTTGGCCTTTCCTTAGCATCGTGTGGGTGCACACTCACAAGGTAAATGAACCTAAGAGCATCCAGGTTTTGTTTGGGTTTGTACATGCTGGTTTCCATCCCTTTGTCCTGCTGGGGCTTGACATGGCATGAGGACTGGAAATTTCATTGCTTGTTTCAGGCCTGATGTAAAGGCATGTCCAGGGAGCCCTCCAGGGTGCCACACTGGTGACCACAGGTGAGGAGGGTGATCATGGTCCCTCTTCCCTCTGAGCCCTGCTCAGACAGTAAAGTGCAGGAAGGGCCATATTCTGCTGCTTCATCTCCTGCCAGGCGGGAGAATTGGTCAGGCTTCAGAGAAACTAGAAACCTGCAATACCTGTGAGGCTGTTAAGGAGCACTGGATGTAAGGATAGGAAAGAGATTCAGCAATCTGCTTTTGTCTGGACTCTGAGGTACTGAGATTGAGGCAAACAGAGGCTGCCCAGGCCAGTTTGGAAGGGCAGCATGATTATATGGTGCAAGTAAGAAACAAATCCCAGCTCTGGGTGGGATTGCCAAGTGTGCAGGTAGGGCAGGGCATCCTGTGGTCTCTCTGTCCTGCTGCAGCTCTGGCTGTTCCACACAGAAGGGGCTCAAAGAGCTTTTTTAAACTTCAGCTTTGGGTGATTTGTGCAGTAAGAGCAGTGGGGTTGAGTCAGTCTGCCCTGAAGGAGAAACTGGGATGCCCAGACATCATGAGGGCGTCCTTGATGACTTTGTCCAGACTTTGGTAGAGAGAGTCACATGTTCCTTGTGGCATCCAGCTGGATGATGTATCTGGCTTTCCAAAAGCCTGTGTGGATTTGCACCCACCCTTGTACACCCCTCTCTGGTGCCTGGAACAGACAGGGCGTGCCTGAGTGCTCCCAACTGGAAAGGTTAACAGGGAATTCACAACTACAGGATATTTATTGTGCTTCTGTGGCCCCACATGGTAAGGTGGAAACCTCTGTTTTACTCTTTGTTCACCTGTTTCTGTCTGCACTGCCAGGGTGAGCAGGAGGGTGCTGGTACTGGCATTGAGATCCGTGATGGAGGAGAGATTAAATGAACTTTCTGTGTGTCCTCACCTGCTGAAAATGTGGAGGCATTTTCTGTCACTGACCAGCCTGTGCATCAAGTGACAGCAAGTACAAAGAATATTATTTGTACACGAAAAACTCGTTCTCTGCTCTGTGCTCTGTCTTCAGCCTTTCAATATTGAGCAATAATACATCTTCCCTTCTTATTAACAGTTCAGTTTGAAGACTGATTCAGATTAACTTGGGCTCTCATTGTATTAAACACTTTGGGGAAAAAAAGCCATAGGAGCTCAGGATGTTTATGAAAAGCAATTTCCTCAATGCCAGGCAGTTTAATAACTCCATGGCCATGGCATTCAGGCTCTCATTTATTTTAAACTGTTTCCAAACTGTGACGGGTCTATAATAAATAAGACAGGGTGGCAGATTTTGTGTGGAAGGGAGCTAAAAGGAAAAAGGCACATTCAGACAGGAGCATAGAGAGTAGTGTGGCTCCTGGGTCTGACAAATTAAAGGCTCATTTGAAAAACAAATTCTTCTTATAATCAATATTTCCCCACCGAACTACTGAGAGCAAGTGCAATTTTGGAGCTGTATATGGCAAAAAGGTGAAAATTCTGATCCTCTGTCATCCAAATTGTTTTGTTGTAAAAATAAAATTATTCTTCTACGTATTGGTCTGGATTTTCCCTTTAATCAAGTCCCTGGTGGAAGGAGACACATAGCCCCAAGCAGGCTTTTGCACCTGAGACCTCCAATCTACTCAAGCAATAAATACAAACATCACAGAGTGTTTCAAATTACTTGTTAAAATATTGGAAATCAGTACCTTGTAGGAAACAAAGTGAGTTAATAGTATTTGTTGAAAACACCTTTTACAAACCACGTGGGACACTGAGCAGGTCAAGTGGAATGTGTAGCAACACTCACCTCCTGCTTCCCTCTGTGGATATCCAGGCAGAAATTTTGGTGGGTTTAGGTTTTATCACCTCCTTTTGAAGCTCAGAACATGCAGAACTGAGCTGAATTGCTCTGTGTTGTGTCCTGCTCTGCTCACCTGAACTTTGGGCTCTCCAGCTCAGGAAGGGCTTTTCTTCTGCACATCCCATGTTCAGGGCAGCAGGTTCAAAATGTAAATAAGCTTCAAAAAGCTGCAATACTCAGATTGTTGTTAGTATACAGGGATTGGAAAATTGATTTCTGTTAGCCACATTCCCTTTCAGATTACTCATGGTAGAAAGACACCCTGTTCTCTGTGTGGAGCATGAAGTGCTATGGATTTTTCCTGGATTATCAAAATATTGAGCTTGATTAAAATGTTATTAGCTCAACAGACATGTCTGTTGGATAACTTCTGTGAGTAATTGAGCAGGGAGGTTATCTCTGCCATTCCCACGCAGCTGGAAGTTGGGCTATGGCTGGCCAGGGAGCTGAGCTGTTTCTGCTTTTATTTTGGTTAAACAGAATATTTATAAATCAGGCACTCAGCTTGAGTGTTTATTTCAAAGTCCTAACTTTTTCCTTAATGTTCCTGAGTGCTCACTTATTAGAAGCTCACACTGTGAGCCCCTAGGAATTCATGAGATGTTTTCTGCATCTGAGTACTTTAAATAAATCTCACAGTGCAGGCTGCAGGGCAGATGAACTGAACAAAATCAGGTTTCCCACACCGACCTTCCCCCTCTCCAGCCTGGCAGGAAGAGCTGCACCAAAATCTCGGCTCTTTTGCCCATTGATAGACTTAGCTGTGGAATTTCATATTTGAAGCAGAGGCTTAACTGGTGGTCAGGATGGCCCTGGAGCTGCAGGTGATGCTGTCCCCAGGTGTTGTGTGAATGGTGGTGTGAGCTGGGGTGGGTTGAGCCTGGCTGGGTGCCAAATGTTCCCTTAAGCTGCTCCATTACTCTCCTCCTGGACAGCGGAGAGAAGATAAAGCAAAAGGCTCATGGGTTGACATCAGGGCAGGGAGAGGTCTCTCACCTTTACCACCGCAGGCAAAAGAGACTTGACCCAAGAAAATTAGTTCAATTTATTACCAACAAAATCAGAGTGGAATAATGGAAAACACAAACAAATCCTTAAAAATACCTTCCCTCCACCCCCTCTTTTTCCTGGGCTCAGCTTCACTCTTGAATCCTTTCCCTCCTCCCCACAATGGTACAGGAATGGGGTTCTAGTCAACACATTGATTCTGCTGCTCCTTCCTTCTCAGGCGAGGGCTCCTCCCAGTCCTGCTCTGCTCCATCTCGGGGTCCCTCCCATGGCAGACAGTTCTCCCTGAACTTCTCCAGCACTGCCTTTCCCACAGGCTGCAGTTCCCCATGAACTGCTCCAGGGTGGGTCTCCCAGGGGGTGCAGCCCTTCAGGAACAGCTGCTCCAGTCCTGCCCCAGCCTGGACTCCCCTCTCTGTGGGGCCACAGGTCCTGCCAGGAGCCTGCTCCAGCACAGAGCTCCCTCTCAGTGCGGGACACTTCAGTGAGGCTTCATCTGACAGCAAGACCTGGATCTTCAGAGAAACAAACCCCAGCCCCTGACCATCTAAGGAGGGTCAGGCATAAAAATATCTCCACCCCTGCCTTCTTCCTCCCTCCTGTCCTGGAGCCCATGATCTCTCTGACCCAATGAATCAGGGCTCTGGGTGAGAATCTCTTCCATGAGGGTGCTGCAGCTGGTAGGGTAACGAGACAGAAACGGGATGGACCCCGAGCTCCCACTCCCTGCTCTGCTCCTGCTCAGTGCCCACACACTGCCCTGGCTGTGGGCTGAGCACCTGTGAACTCTGCAGCAGGATGCAGAGTGGCACACAGGGGCACACTTCCCTTCTCTGCTGCTTCAAGGGCTTTATTTTTAAAGCTTTCATAAGAAATGTGCTTACACTGGCAAGGATTAAGTGGGAAGAATGTGTTATGCCTCATCCTCCTGCAGTCCCATCCTCAAGGATGTCTCTGCTCTCAAAGGCAATTCTGAGTCATCTCTTGATGGCTGGGCTGCAGGGCACTGACCAGGGGCTGCCAGGGTCTGTCTGAGTGTGAGGAGGAGGGATGCCTGCTGCTGCATCGGGTAACCAGAGCCTGTATTGCTGCCTGCTGCTTGGCTGCTTTTGTACTCCCTTGGTTTAAAGCCATTCTGCAGCATCTGAGGATTCATTTTGCTCAGATGTGCTACTTACATTTGTAAGATTTGTAGAGAGTGAGAATTATCATCTTAATTCATAGTAATATTTCCAGACAAAGCCTTTGGTTGTGGGTGTGTTTTTTTCTTGTCTGTTCATGTTTTGGCTCACAGAGGGTTTGCTTTCTATCTGGGTTTGGAGGGATATGATTTCTTTGTTTGACTTTCTTTCTCAAATATCCTGTCATCTGCATACTGAAGGAAAACTTCTGTCTGAAAAAATTGAGTCATACCTTATTTTAGGCTTCCCTGCCCTAATCTCTGGTCAGGTAGCTGGAATTGTATGTAAAAATGATGGAGACAGGAGATAATCTGCCAGTCTTGACAGTCTTCAGCTCTGGTGGTGGCATCCCAGCTGTTTCCAATCTTCACCTTGCTGGAGAACCCATTTCCATGATTATAATCATTTGTCAGCTTTTAATCTCCCAGTGCAGATGTGACAAAATAGTTTCATAATCGGCTTGCGTGCATCAGGCTGCTCACTTCTATTTTGGGAGAGCGGGGCTGACTAATGTACAGCTCTGGCTGATGGTGTGTGACACTGCCGTGCCAAAGGCTGTCACAGTGCAGCAAATGCCTGCAGAAAGAGGGTAAATGCAGGGATTTTTCAGCATCAGTTGGAAACTTGAAGTAAAAACATCACACAAAGCCGTGGAGAGAACCCTGAATTGTGACTCGGAGGAGGAGAAGTCACCGTGTCCGGCAGTGCCGGGGCGGAGCAGGGAGTGACATCGCTCTGCTGTCCCTCTGCAGCCCGGCCCTCTGCAGCAGTGCTGGAGGGGAACGTGCCAAAACCAGGGAGTGGTGACTCACCCCTGCTTCCAAGGGGTGCAGAGCAGGCAGCAGCGTGTTCCCCTGTCACAAGGGATGCCAGTAACACCCGAAACCCCCAGGGACGCTTCTATGAGTCATTTGTGGGATGAGAAAGTGGAGGGATAATGGGGAACAATTTGAGCACTGTGTCATCTGAAGTGTGCTTGGCTTGTGGCAAGGGGCTAAAGCACTAAAATCTAACGTAGCTGCATTGAGTGTGGGGGAATATTGGATTATATGGCTGAATATGCCATCATAACTTGCACACACGTGGCCATTTGACTGTGTGGGCTCATCTGATTTGGTCTCGTTAAAGCTGAGAGAAAGAATGGTCGAGTACTTGTCCTGAGTAAGAGCCTAGACATTCAATTGTTCCTAAATACCAATGTGTTTAATTAATATTAAAAAATAATTATAATTTCAGAAAGTCTCAGTGTGTAGACAGTTTATTATGAAGATGAAATGTGGTTGGAATATAATCAATATCTTGATCAAGTGAGGATTTTTTTTATTTTTTGGAAGTAGCAGTGAGCTGTGTGGGGAGAAAATAGTAAAAATCCTCATTGTCTTGAGAGCACATTTGATTAAATCACAAAGTTGGTAGAAAGAAAATGCAATTTCCAATTCTGCCTTGTGAACCCAGTAACAAGGTTGTGAAATATGTGCATGGAAGGTCCTGACAATGTTGTTTTCCTAATAGTAATAATACTTAAATATAAGTAAAGATGGGAACTAGTCCAAAGCAGAATCCAGGCATAAATCCTACCATTTATCATCTGTGTTCTTCTGGAAACCAGAAGTGACTGGCATACATGCTTAATTCAAACTAAATAGCCTATAAAACAAGTTCCCTAAGGCTAATAATAATAATAATAATATCAGGAGATAGGAATATAAGGATGATTGAATACAGGATATGCTGAGGAGTGAATATGGGATATAGATATATATCATGCTGGCAAGGACGGGCTGCTGCTTATGGTATGCTGGGAACTCCAATCCATCATCTGACCAGAGAATATAATGCAGTTAGAATCAAAAAAGATGCCTCTGTCTGAAGCAATGCACGGATGTTATAAACCAGCAAATGCAAATAATTAATCAAAAGCAGCGAGCGGGCCAAAGTAGAATATCATCAGGCAATAATTCAAATCACAGCTGTGATTATGAGAAATAACCTTAAATCTGCTATTTAATTAATATTAAGCTCCTGACACCTTCTAGGATGGGGCACTTCTGAGGCTAATATGATAATAGTCAGAGAAAATATTATGTTCCTTAGAAATTTCAGAAAGGATATTAACCACAGAAGGCTCTCAGATCTGTGTGTATAAACCACACAGTTCTCTGCACACAAACACTGCCCAGCTTTCCTGAGATCAAGCACCCCTTGTGAGAGACCCCAGCTCAGGCTGGGGCAGGCTCGGCACTCCCATCACCTCTGGGTCACAGATCACAGGATCCCAGAATCCCCAGGTTGGAAGAGACCTTCAGGATCCTCGAGTCCAACCCATGCCCAACTCCTCAACTAAACCCTGGCACCCAGTGCCACATCCAGGCTTTGTTAAACACATCCAGGGACAGTCACTCCAGCACCTCCCTGGGCAAACGTTCCCGTGCTTTATCACCCTTTCCCTGAAGAACTTCTTCCTAAGGTCCCTCTTTTGCTGTTGATCCATGGCTGCTGTGTAGCCTGATCCTTTTTGCCTCCCAGGAAGAAAGAGATCCCCTGTGAGACCTTGCTGAGCAAGGCTGGCTGCAGCAGCTCCTGGTGGCCGAAGCTTGGTTGCCTCAGTGTGGGATGAGGGTGCCCAACCGAAGCACTGAGCTTCAGAAGAGATCCCAGGATGGTTTAGGCTGGAAGGGACCCTAAAAGCTCATCTCCATCCAACCCCTGCCATGGCCAGGGACACCCTCCCCTTGCAGCAGGTTGCTCCAAGCCCTGATGATGATCTGACACCTCCAGCAGCCCAAGGTTTGTGCAGAGAGGTGTCTTGCACTTGCCCCCAGAGCCTGGGTGTTGGACACAAGCTGATCCATTGCAGGAAGCCTTTTCCAGCCAGGGGCAGATAGAAATATCTGTGCAGTAAGATTGTAGATTTGCTTCATCAATGGACTGACTGACTCCTGTGCCTGAATCCAGCAGCTTCCTTCACCTCCCCCTGCTCTGTTGAGAGTGTGTGTGTGTGTGTGTGGTAAATGACCTTTGGAATGAAAATATTAACAGAAAAGGAAAACATGATTGTAATTTATGAAATGTTAGCCCAGCTGCCTCTGGGGGAGAGCAGACCTTTCAGCCCTGCAAGCTGATACATCGCTGGGTGCCTGCATTGACACAGGTGCATTTAAAGAGTCAATTAGGGGGAAGCTGTGTATTTACACAGCCTGGATGAATTTCATGTTTTCGCAACTTTCTTTTTAAACAGTTGAGACTACTGATGCTGCTCAGAGGTTGCTTGTTGAGAAAGGGCTGGAGGAGGTTCCAGAGCAAGGAGATGAAGCCCAGACCTCTGGTAACAAAGCATTTGGGTGATCACTGCACCCTGAGAGAGCATCAGATTGAACAGCCCCTGCCTGTGCTGGAGCAACCCTTGATGGTGGGATTTGGACTCTTGAATGTTGGCTAGTGGCTGCAAGTACCTGTCAAACTTCCAGGGATGTTTTCTGCAGGACAACAGAAGTGGGGGCTCTCTTGGCAGTTGCTTTCTGCAATTTGATTTTCTGGGTAAAAACCCTGAGTTTCTGTCTTCATCACTGGCCAGGGGCTTCCACACAGGGCTATTAAAACCTTTAAAGACTCTCTTTGAGGCAGATCAATGCAAAATGAAATGGGGGAAAATTGCTTATTGCTGAGGAAAATACAGCACTGTGAATAACAAGGAAGAAAATGCAGCTGAAGGCTCAAATTGAATCTCTATTATGCCTGTGATTAAAGATAATGTACTAGGAAAGGGGACTACAGGAGGGTTTCTGTGCTAGGTTGGATGGCTAAAAACGTGGTGATTGTGGCTGCTGGGCCCTCATTGGTCTGGGTTTGATATCTAAATTACAGAGTTATTACCCAGAAATGGGTTTGATGCTCTGTCTGAAAGACAGAGCCCCTCCACAGCCCAGCTGGCTGGGGGCATTTGTCCTGCTTGAGGCTTGGAAAATCTGCCTTTCTCTTTTCCTTGGCAACTAAGGGTTTGTAGTTCTCTGCATAATAGTTTTGGGATTTTTAAAGAGGTTTAAGAAATTAAAGATGGATAGGTCCTTCCAGTCACCTACATTCCCTTGTAAACCTCCAGAGAGCTCATGAGGGACTACTTTGTTTTAAAGCTGGGGATTTTCCTTGTTTATTTTAATGAAGTTAATGTCCTTTATTGATGAGGGGGATATATGGAGTGACAGCACAAGATTTGTGATGTTTTCCAGAATAAACTTGCATGTTTCTAAGTAATTGATGTTCTAAGTGACGGTTGAAGATTTGTATTTGGCAAACTTAATTATATTTGAAATGAATTTGGGCTTGAACTTGGGAGATACTGCTTTCTGTTTAAAACAAAACTGTTCTCTAGGATGAGAAGAAGATTTCAGTGACATGTTTGTATTTAGTAAGCTCAAGGCACTCTTCACAAACTTCAGAACCATTCAGCATCACAAGTTGTTTTCTCTGGGAAATCTCTCCTGCTCCACATCCTCAGCCCCCACAAGCCTTGATCTGGGAATTGCTGCTATCAGCTGCCTGCAGTGTTCTGCTCCTGGCTTATCTGCTCCTGGCACAGAAAGGACACTGACAACTGCTAATCAGCCTCGAGCACACAGATCTCCCTAAAACATCAGCAGCATCTGCCCTGCTCCGTCTTCTTTATTCCCTTCTCGTCTTATGGAGGGGGCAGCATCCTTTGCTGTCTGCGATCTCCTAAGCTTAAAAATTGATGCACAGTTAATTATGCTTATTGAGTGGCTGCATCTACATTTAGCTGAACCCTAATTTGAAGAACAGGGCAATTTGAATTGGGAGTTTTACGTTACCCACCTATTTTTTAACCCTGAGGTCAGGCCTCCCTCTGGCACCAGTATCACCAGTGTTTGTACTGTGCTGCTGGGTGGTGTAGCCCCACTTCCAACCCCTACTGCAAAGCTTGTTTCCTTGGAGCTCAAGCCTTGTTGGTGGCTGGTTGGTGTCACCTCTGGGTCACTCTCTCTGTTAGTGCCAAGTGATTTTTGTGACCCACAGAACCCAGTCAGCCCCACTGCACGTGTCAAGGGGCTCATGTGACAAACTGTAGTTCCTCAGCAAAGGACAAGAGGAAAGATGCTCTAGTGAGATCTAGATCCTCTGCAGGAGGACAGGCCAAACTGGGATTTGGTCCATCACCCACACAGGTGTCTTGGAGTTGACAAGTTCTCTGACCTTGTTGTTTCTGGGATTATTTCGTAAAAAAAACCCACACAAACAAAACTCAGTTTTTCTTTCAGTATTGCTGTCACCACTGCTATTTCTCCTGCTGCTCTGGCTGCCTTTGCCTGGGACATAAATATCCCAGTTGTCATTAGTGCACCAGAACACGGCAGGGGTAGCAAGTGTTTCTGCAGGGGTGTGGAGGCAGGAGAGGACTCAAGGTCCTGGGGACTGGAGGCACCTAGGGAGGGTTTGGCTGAAAAACTTTAACTTATGTTCGGGGTTTCTTTGATTTACTGAAAAATCACACAGTGTGTGCAAGGTAAACCTCCAGCTCTAGGTTCTGTGCAATCTTTACTGTCCTTAAAGGAGGAGAAGGGATCTGAAGAGCACAGCGCCGGTTCAGCGTGGCTCAGGTGAAGCTCAGCTCTGTGGTGAGGACGAGGCAGTGACTCCTGCCTGCTTCTGTGGGGCTTGTATGACTGGTTCATGTGCATCTCCCAGCAGCTCCTTGTGGCTAATGGAAAAGCCAGTGTGTGTCCACAGAGAGGTTCAGCCTGGCTGTGTCAGACTCTCCCGTGTCTGGTTATTTAATGTGAACAAACAAGGTCAAAGATAAAATAACTCCCCCTCCTCCTTTCACAATCCTTCTACTGTAATTTTTTAAGAGCCAGCCATGTGTGAGATCAGGCAAAGGTTAAATTGTCAGGCTCTCTTAGCCGAGGAGAGATTTGACTCCTAGCCTGAGGCAGGGTTATCTAACCTGAGCTGTTACATTGCTTGTTAGATCCTGCTTTTTCATAGCCAAAACAAATCGACAGCATAGCCCCACTATCCCTGCTGGCTGTGAGGGGTGCTGGGTTTTAGTCAGGCTGTGTAAACACCCTGGTAACCTGTATCCCAGAGCTCATCCAGCTGCAGGCTGCTAAACTGGCTGGCACTGCACTTTTATTGGCTTATGCCAGGAAGATGTGTTTTGTTTCTCTGCATCCAGTATCCGGTGAGTGGGGACTGGGGGTTATTAGATGTATTTCCAGATTTATGCTGCTGCAGATGAACAAGGCTTGTGTTTCTTGTGTTTGTACATGGGGCACAGAGTTGACTCATGACAGTGCTGGCTGATTGCCTCTGCTTCACCAAAGAATTGAGAAAATTTAACTCCCACAAGTTCACCCTCACTGAAATTTATACAAATACAACCTGGAAGTGCCCTGCTGCAAGCATCTGAGGTGCTTGGAGCTCCTGAGGGGGAACCTGTAACTTGACAACATCAGATTTGGTTGGTCCTGACCAGCCTTTATGTGGCTTTTCTTATACAGAAGTGAATTTGCAGCACAGCAAACTGCATTGCAGCTGCAGTGGGGGCCCATCCACCCAGACCATCTGGCAGAGCCAACAATGGCTGAGCCTGCAGGCTCGGGCTCCTGTGACACACGGAGGGAAGCCATGCATGAACAAAAGCACTGCTCATTTCATCAGCAGCAACAGCGCTTAAATACAGGGGGATTTTACAGTGACAGTCATTTCTGTGAAATCTATTGCAGTTAATTCTTCCCAGTGAGGAAAGCAGAGCTCACCTCTGCCACAGGCTGGATTTCTCTTGACCCAGCATAGATGTTGCCACAGTCCGTTTTCAGGTCCCTCATCTCATGATGAAGGTAATGGCTTCTTTAGCCCATCCTTCCAGATTTCCTGAATGTAAAGTAGAACTGAGCAGGAAAAACTGCAAGAAGTGCAGCAATGTTGCATCAGTCTCGAGTATTCAACAGACATTGGGTGGCTTTCTCTCTGCCTAGTTCTTCCAGGCATCCCTCTCTAAGTAATATACTTGGTATTTTGGTAATCAGCTCCCAACTGCTGTCATAGAATAGCTCCAAGCTTCTTTAAAAAAACAGCAGACCTGTTTTAATGAGTGTTATGAGTGGAAACGTGTTATGAATGTTGCAGTTTAAATGTGGACAGTGGTACTGCCACAGCAGGTCAGGGTGAAAGCCTATCCCTGTTTCAGTTGAGACTGAAACATTGATAGGGACCTTCCAGATGATTTGCTGCATTCTGGGTGCCAAATTAAAATATCTACAACCCCCAAAGAGTCAGAATTTAAGGCATTAAAGCTGTCAGTGTCTAAAGCAGATTTTGGAAGAAAGTGTAGCTGAACTATAATGGCTGCAATGGTAGGTTGGATGGCACTGAGCAAACTGTTCTAGTGGAAGTTGTCCCTGCCCATGTCAGGGGGGTTGGAGATAGATGGTTTTTGAAGATCCTTTCCAACCCCAACCAGCCTGTGATTCTCTGACCTTTCTTTCCCTGACATGGGCTGTTTACTTCTCCAGTGTCTCTATGACACATGCCCCTGCAGACAAAAAAAAACCAATCTTTGCTTTCACGTTGGGACTCAGATAAACAAAGGCATCATCAGCAGCCCCCAGAGAGGCTGGGCTGTAATTGAGGTTATTAGCTTTGCTATTTTTTAGAGCACAGAGCATGCTGGCAAGAAGCCAAGCCTTCCCTGAGCCTGCAGCATCTCTGCTGCTCCTGCAACCGCTGCTTTTGACACCTCCTGCTTCCTTCCCAGCCTCTGCTGCCTCTGCTCCCTCTTCCCCAGACTGCTGATCTCCTGCTCACCAGGGAGCTTTTTAAACGGCAGCGTGTCTGGCTAAAAATAAAATGAAATTTTAATGACTGCAAAATATCCCCCTTTCCATCCAAATGCTCTCTGGAGGAAAGGGGAGGGCTGGGAAGTCAGGGAATGTCCAGGAGTTGATGTAGAGGTTCTTGCCTCTCACCTGCTTTACTGAAGGGGTAGAGAGGAGTAAAGAAATAGAACAGATTCTTTAATTAACCATTTTTAAAATGTATTTTGATACCTTGTGTTGTTGTGGGTGAAGAAAATTCACTGGAAATCGCTTGTTTGACTTGGAAGTGGCACAAGCAGGCCCATGGTTCTGTTCATACAGCTGCAATGTAACTGATACCTGCATACAGAATGAGTTTTGGGCTCTGACCAGAACCTCCAAATCTGCCCCAGCTTGGGCACTCTGCGAGAGCCAGACTGGCAGAAACTCCTGAGCACCAAGTCAGAGCCTCATGACAGGTTTTCAGAGAGCTCAGTGCTGCAGCAGCCAGCAGAGTCTGCTCAGCATAAGTTGAATCTGCCACTTTCCCCCAGTTTTTCCCATGTGAAAAGACAGTGTTATAACACCTGGTGTTTGTGTTCACTCACCCACATTGCTGAACCCCTGCGTGGCTTCCTCCACCTCCCTGAGACCACTGTGATCCAACACCTCCCTGCCTCTCTCCTGGCAGCACTTTGTAACCTATTTAAGAAATTGTAGGAGACATTGGATTACCTGTAAATCAATAGCAAGGCAACATGTCTTACCAGGATGGGGCTGGGAGGGAAAACAGCCACGGGTGCCACGATCCTCCCAGGGCTTCCTGCAGGAAGGAGTGTTCCCTGTGGCAGAGCATGATGACCTTCCTCACGTGGAATCCTCCTCTGGGGATTTGCAAACCCCAATGCTTTCTGCTCAGAGCTGATATAAACCTTTCCCTGCTGCACATCCTTGCTCAGAAGGGCACAGACAGGCTCAAAGCTGCTGCAGTCCTGCAACAGGGCACTCCTGGAGCTGAATCAGTCACACAGCACCTCGCTGTGCTGGCTGCTGGGAAAGTCAGAGGGAATCCCGGGGGTTATCCAGCCTCCCTGACTGCTCCTCCGCCAGGTACATGCTGGCAGGGTCCCAAGGGTGCAGCTCAGCACAAGCTGCAGCCCTGTGGGGGCAGCAATCACATCACCCTGCTGGGATTCCCCTCTTGCCTCAACAAAAACCTCATCACCACAATCACTTTTTCATCCTGTGTTTCCTCAGCCAGAAAAGATAAAGGCACTCGTTATTTTTATGTGCTCTGTGACTTTATAGATGAATGGGACATTTCCAACTGCTGTAATTTGATGAGGAAAGAAAGGTATTGGCTCCTAAAAATTAGTGATGGGTGCTTTACAAATGTCTGGATACCCAAAAATAGCTGCAGAAGACAGTGCTGCTAGTACATTTTAAGCACAAGAATGAGCAATGAAAGCATTCCCAGAACTGCTCGAGGGAATAGCAGACTTTTCATTTAAGGCTGTATTATTTAATTGGATAATCTGATTAAATATATAGGTTATGTGAGGACCTGATGCTATCCCCTTTAGTAACTGCTGCACATAGACAGAAATAAAATAACAACCATTTGCATGTGAGGGAGAGCTACAATAAATGCTATTTTTGATGCAATTGCTCCGGAGAAATTGGTGGCAGATGCATCATGATGCTATTTGGTTAAAAGGATCTGTTTTCTCCCAGATGAATCAGCTTATGAACTGTAGTGAATTGGCCTTTGCCAAAATAATTAGTCAAGTCAGAGCCTTTGATAAGGGGTATTTTGTCAGAATTTCCATGTTTTATTTATTCTGTGCTTGATTTACATATGCGTGTATATAAATGCCAAATGCTTGTGCCTTGCCAGGGCTGTGCTGCAGGAATGGTGTCAGTGAGAGAGGCTGGAGCTGCTCTTAGATCCTGTGGGTTTGGGTTTGGTAGCAGTCACACCAGTCCCGTGAGTTGAGCAAGCTGACTTACTTAACTCAGCTTTCCCTGTGTCTGAGCAGGGGATTTGCCATAGCCTGTGGCTGGCTGTTTATTAGCATAACTTAATGGCTGGCTATAAATAGAAATAAGGGAGGTGCAGAGACAGACTTGCCTTACTAACCTGTCTCTTGGGCCCTTGCCTGTGATCTTCCTTTTCTCTAAATTTTTTTCCCTTCTTTTCCACAGTGATAAATAGTTAAAATGCAATTACAATGTTAATTTGTTGTGTTAATGTGCTGCAGCAGGAAGCCAAAGGGAACTGCTCTGGCAAACTGGAGAGCCAGTCAGCTCCCATTAACCATCCAGGCTGCTGGGGGAGTCCTCTGCCACGGGAAAACCGGGAAACACAATCAGCAGTTTATCAAGGCTGACACCGAAAGTGAGGCAATCAGGTTCAAGAGTCCCAGAAGGACCAGGGCACTGAATAAAGATAAAGCCACTCAGCCTTTTCTTGCTTCGCTGGGGTCATTGGGAAGGGAAGGATGTCATTAACCAAGCAATAAATCTCATTCCTGAGGCTGCCAGGGTTGGTTTTCTCCCGTGCAGCTCCTCCGTGGTGCAAGGGAGGGGATGGCACCCAGGACCCCTCTGTCCCTGCATGGAGGGCTCTCCCCAGGCACCTCTGTTTGTCCACAGGGAATCCTGGTGGGGGGCACTTCAGGGGTTCATGGGCTCCAGCACAGGCTGTTGTCCTTCCCTCAAGTCCATCCCTTTTTTCTGCTTCTGCTGCTGTGCTACCAAGGGCTTCAGTCCCCTTCTCACCATGCTTTTCACATCTCTCCCCTGTCCCACCAGCAGCTGGAAACTATCCAGACCTCCAAAGTGTATCCCAGCCTTCCTTAACACCTTGATTTTTAAGAGACAGCAGGTTTTTTCATCTCCTCCCCATTTATCTGAGGTTTCAGGTTCTCTCCCAGTGAAGATGGCAAGAGGCAGAAGTGTTGTCTTCTCTGTTCTTGAACCTGGAAGAATTTCTACCACCATGGGCAGACAACCCCCAGGTGGAGAGCCCAGATTGTGAACTAAGATCCGAAATGTTATTCTTGTCTTGAGAGTGATCCAGCTGCTGCTGCTCTGCCTGTGGGGCCTGAACCCCTCTGTGGGTGTTTTAGTGCTCCCAGCACATGGAAATTTTGGATACACCACGGTGCTGGTAGGAATGCTCAGATTTTTCCTTTTGGCTAATATGTCTATTCCATTCCACCTCTCCTTCCTTATGAATGCTTACAAAGCACAACCTGCTTCAGCAGCACCCCTTAGAATTTATTGGAAGACCAAACACAGCCTTAATCAAATACTTTTCTGGTCAGGTCTTACATAAATAAGTAAGCCAGTCTCCAAAGCAGATGATTTGCTGGTAATAGAGATATACCTTTTTATTGCAGTAGCTGGCTTTTCAAGGAATTAAAACTCATTAGTCCCTCCCATTTAGGGAAAATAAAAAGGCTTTTAAACATCAATTTAGAATGCATTTACAGACTCTCTCAAGGCCCAGTGTTACTACTTGGATCCAGGGTCATATCTCTCTAATAAAATACTGGGAAGTGTGGGGGAAAAAAAAAACCAAAAACAAAAAAACAACCTAAGGAAAAAAAACAACAAAACAAAACCCAACAAAAAACCAAAAAACAAATCCCTAAACCAAGCAAGAAACCACCCCCACAAACTCTTGTAAACAAGAGGGAATTAGAAAATCACAGCCAAAATATTCAAATGACATAAAGCTCGAAGAGGCCAAATGCCATGCTCCTGTTTATGATTGCTCTAGCCTGGCACAGTGCTCAGTGCTTGCAGAGAGAGTAAATGAATGATGTTGGCATTAAAATTAATGTTATCAAGCGAAAGAATATTTGCTTTTGAAAAACTGCTCACTAAAGGATAAAGGTAGATCTACATTAGCATTTCACAACCTGATACTCTGAGACCTGATTTTTGAGAAGTCCAACTCCTCCAGCCTCCAGTTAAAGCCAAGTGGTCTGGATTTTGAAGATACCAGAGGTGAGGGAATAATAAAGTTCTTTGGAAAACCAGGAGATCCTGTGTGCTTCAAGCTGGCTGCACAGCTGAGCACTCTGCTGCAAAGGTGAGACGGGACTGATGCTGCCGTGTCCTCCTGAATCGTTGGCCAGATGTATTTATTAGTGCTTGGAAAATCTGGCTGCTCTATTGGCCATGAAAAATGGCCTGTGGGGAAACTCGAGCTCATCATTGAGAGCAGTGTCTCCCCCTGTGCAATGAATGAAGCTTGTGGCCACAGAGTGAGCAGCAGAAATAGATGAAGTTGCTGCTCTTTATTCCCTCCTGGACCAGTGTCCTTTCCATGTGGGATGTGAAGCAGGAAAGGTTTCCATGGCTGGGGGCATGGTTTCCAGGGTAGGGGGAATCTTTCCAGGGCAGAGAGATAAAATGAAGTTAAAATTTAAATTGGATATTTAAATGTGGCAGGAAGTGTTTAAAAAATATTGGTAAAGACCATCTGCCAAAACAATGTTTGCTCCTCCAAAAGGAGCCTGAAGAGAAGGGCACTGAAAAAGTCTATATTCTCCTGTTTTACAGAGATCATGCCTTGAGAGAGCTCCATGTGTCTGTATTTCCCCTTGTTACACCTCATTGTGATGCCTTGGGTCCTGTTCCCTCAATTATGATCACATTAAAGAGCTTGTGCTGCTCCTGTAGGTTCTTTCACAGTGTCCAAAGGTAACTCAAACACCAGAGCTGAGGACCAGGAGCTTACAACAACCCTTCCCCTTGATGAACTTCATGAAATCAGTGATTGCTGACACACTGTTGGTGTTTTCCTACAAACTGAGGCGTTCACAGCCTGAGCCAGAGCCTATTCCAGCTCTCTCCCCACCCAGTGTAAAGTTCTTCCTCATGTTGAGGTGAAATTTCTTGTATTTTGGCCATTGCTCCTCATCCTGTCACTGGGCACCATTAAAAAGTCTGGCACCATCCTCTGACATCCCTTGGGGTGGTTTACATGGATTGATGAGATCTCCTCCCAGTCTTCTCCAGACTAAACAGCCCCAGCTCCTGCAGTCTCCCCTCATCAGGGAGAGCTCCACACCCCAAATGAACCTTGTGACTTCCACTGAACATCTCTAGTAGCTTTCTTGTTCTGAGGAGCTCAGAACTGGACACAGCACTCCAGATGTATCTTTTCATATGTCTCTGTGCTGTAAAATCCTGTTTAATGGTAGTGTATCAGCACTGACCATTGTTTTTCAAGGGTATTTGTCATTTTATATAGGTTTAAATACTTGGCCATATTTGCCAAGGGAGAGAGATTGTTAAAGGCCAGAAAAACCCTCTTCCTCTCTTGGCACTCCACAGGGCCACACAACTGGAGTGAATTTTAGTATTATTGTCTCCAATTTAAAAATAAATTAAGCCAATTTTAGGAAAAAAATAGTAAGCAGTCAGGATTTTCCAGTAAGCCTAACTCATGCCTGCCCTTTAAAATGTTATAAATAGAAAAACATCATCAACAAACTCCTTCACTGTGCAAGAGCCTAATTTCTTCCCCTCCGCTGGGATCTGGTGTGTTTTTCAGAGTCTGTCATTAATTGTGCTGTACTGTGAGCATTTTCTGCTTCACTAGTTAGTCAGATAGGCAGCAAATGGAGTCAGCTCTAGGTCAGAGAACACAAAAAGCCAACTCCTGCTGCCTCCCAGTCAGGTAGGGATATTGAATTGGGCTCCACATAATTGAAAACATTAGCAGGCTGGACAATAAGCCAATTCTTAAACACGTGAGCATGAAACATAACAAAGAGATGAGGTCTAAAATTCCCAATGAACCTGATCCATCTGCCTGTAAAGAAACAGAATTCCCCCCACCTCTGGCAGCAGGATCAGAGTTGGGTGCCTGGAAAGAAATAGCAAGGGCTCAGTGATCTCAAGGCAGAGATCAAAATATTTAACTTCCCCAAAAGCTGTGAACAAAACCAGGCTTAGCCAGGCATGCTGAGACATAGAAAAAGATATGGGGTATTTTGCCATATTTTTAAAAATGGATTAATTAAATCTTTTTTCTATCTATGAATAAATAGTCACATCTTATTTGCCCAGAGCATCTCATTCCCTAATTTCTTGTGTAGAAGCTGCCTTTAGCCTCTTTCCAACAAAGAGGGGAGTTCTAAAAGGCAGAAAATACCCCTCTGTTCCATGGTGTGCATTTTCCCAAGTATCAGCTCTTGTTTAAATGAGACCTGGACCTCCAGCTTTCCTGAATATTGTGGTGTTTTCATCTTGGCTAAAAGCACAAAAGCTGAGGGATATCACCTGCTGTGATATCACCTGGCGTTGAGTATTTCAAACAGCCACTGAGGCTCACCTCTGCTGCTAAAGGTGGGGAAGGGAGAGAGGGAGATGAGTCTCCACCACATTTTCTAATGCACACAATTTTTTTCTGGGGCAATTAACATATTGCTTCCCACCAAATATTAATTTGCATGTTATGCTGTAATATCAGGCCTCCAGGCCTGGTCCCCACTGTGGATGCTGTGACAGCAGCAGCCTATACACGCATTTTAATCAAAGTTCTTGGCACGTGCTGTCTTCCATGTGCCTTCTTGTGTAAGAAATGCAGAATAACAGTTGTGGCTATGCAGATTATAAAAGGAAAGGGGCTGTGCAAACACACGTGATGGAGCTTCCCTTATCAGGTGAGCAGCACTGGCAGCCACATCCTCTGGGAGCTGTGAGAGCAGGGATGGTGACGTGCACTGAGCAGAGGAGATAAGGCAGGGAATCATTCCCCGTTGCCTCACACTGTTTCAGGCCTCCTATCTACACAATCACAGCCCCCACTCTGTGTCGGCCGAGAGTCGGGCACTCGCTCCAACAACACTCACGCGGCGTATCAGCAGCACAACAAAATGCTCAGAGCTCAGAGCTCTGGGTCTGCCCAGCTCAGCCCTTCTGAGAGGTGTAAAAGTCAGGGCTGGCTGCTCCTCTGTGACTGGCCCCCAAAGAGCAAAGGGATGTCCTGGGCAAAGGGGCAACTGGAATAAGGATGGAGGGAGGGATGGATGGAGGATGGTTGGATGGATGGATGGATGGAGGATGGACACAGGGATGGATGGATGGATGGATGGATGGATGGATGGGTGGATGGATGGATGGATGGATGGATGGATGGATGGATGAGTGGATGGATGGGGGTTGGTGAGTGGCTGTACCTCCAGTATCTGCCCAGACACCTACAGAAACTGCCCTAGAGAGAATCTGAGGGCATAAAACCTGAACCAAGCCACACTCTGCTGTAACTCCATGGGGAAAAAAAATACCTCCTGCAGCCACAGT
>VXBQ01010602.1:191398-212251 GCA_013400175.1 Phainopepla nitens
GCAGCAGCGGCAGCAGCAGAAGCAGCAGCAGCAGCAGCAGCAGCAGAAGCAGCAGCAGCAGCAGCAGCAGCAGCAGCGGGCCGTGCGGCTCCCGGGGAGGGCAGGGCACCTCAGCGCCTGCCTCGCCGCAGCTCCCAGCTGTGCCGAAGCCAGCGATTTCCCAGCGAGCCCCAACGGGCTTTGTCTCGCTGTCAGCTCTGCTCAGGCGCTTCCCTCCGTGCTCCTGCCGGGAGCCGGCGCTCGCTGGCGGCTGACGCGGGACCAGCTCGCAAAACGAGCCAGCTCTGCTGGCCCAGCCGTCGGCAGAGGCTTTGTCCTCTAAACTTGTCCGTGGCTGGATGTGCAACACTTGTGCCCTGGGCTCGGAGCGCGGGCAGCCCCTCCAGCCCGTCACAGCAGACATTTTGGTGCTGTGCTGGTGCTGGTGAAAGCCTTTGTGCACCATGGGCAGCCCTGACAGCAAGGGATGCATCTGAGTGAGGAAAACAACCCCCAAAATAGCAGCAGGTCTAACTTGAACAAAGCAGAAATCTTCTGAAAAACCCAGCGCGACGGCAAAGTCTGATCTGTGTTCCAAATGGCTTTTGTCTGTGATTCGTAGCTTCTGGTCATGCGCTGCAACAATCCTCTAAACCTTCTCACTCTGAAAACCGGACAAACAAAGGCCCTCTCTGCCCTACCAGGGAACGGATTTATTTCTCTCTGTGTCTTTACAGTTCCTCGAACACAATAGGGACCTCTATTTGGGCTCATTTCCTGAGACACGAGGGTAATACCCAATCTCTATGTCCCTCATGCGTCCACAGTTGTGCCACCCAGTGGGACCATCGGTGGGGCTGGAGCAAGGTGAGGGCTGAGCCCACTCCTCTCTGCATGCAGAGGGCAGGTATGGCTCTGCCTCCTCCTCACACCTGGAGCCAGAGGCCTTGCATGTGGTGGCAACTGGATATCTTGGCCTCAGGATGTTTGGGTACTTTATATCACATATTCCAGGCTATTTCAGAAAATGCTTATTTTGACGGTGGCACTAATGTTCTCCATCAAGTGATTTTGTACATCTTTGGAGTTTGTATTTCAGGTGGAGAGCTGGAGGCTTCATCAGTGACTCACACTCATCTGTCAGACTTTTGTTTGGGCCCCCACACAGGGATGTGTGACCACTGGTGCTGGGCTCCTGCAGTGGGGAAGGGAGAGGAATGGAGCAAATTGGGGAGGGTATGGAGGGCAGTAGATTTTGGCTCTAAGAGTGCTCCTCTGGACTCAGTTCTGATGTGCCCAGGGGTCTGGGTCCTCCTTGGATTCTCAGGTGGCTCTTCCTCCGTATGAGCGGCCCAGGAGCCACAGAGCAGGGACCCACAGGAGGCAGAAGGAAGGCTGTAGGGCTGTCTCCCCTGCACAGATCAAACACATGAAAGTCTCTGGATTTCTTGCCTCTCAGTGCTGCCAGAGGGCAAGGCTCCCTCTCACCCAGCTCCTTCCTGTCTGGCAAGGTCTGTGGGTTGCAGGGGGATTGGCAACAGGTCATGTCCACAGCCAGGAGGTCTTGCTGGAGTTTGGGAGGTGACCCATGCCTCATTACCTCTGCTGGGGCCTGGCATGTGACCCAGCACAGCCTCCGGCAAACAGAGCACTTTGTTCTGACCCTTTGCACTTCCCTGCCAGCGAGCTCCCCTCTAATCCCCCCAAGGAGGGATTTTCCTCTCCCACCCCAGCTCCCTGTGCCTCGGTTCCCTCGGAGAGCGGTCCAGGGTAATAATTTACTGCCTGCCACAAGCCACTCCTTCGGACTTTTTCTTTGACCTTCAGACTGCATTGCCAAAATAAAAACAACGGGAGGGAGAGCGGTACAAGCCGCTTCCCACAGCAGAGAGTGGCAGTGCCCGCCCGCCCCGCTGCCGGGTCCCAGGAGCCCTGTCTGCAGGTAATGCCCGTTTGCTTTCTCTGGGGTGATTGCTACTTTCCCTTCTTTTAATGGGCTCCTGAAGGCCTTTGGGAGCAGCAGCGGGTTTTGTGAAGGACTCGTCCCTTGCAGCCAGGAGCTTGGCTGGCCTGTGGGAGAGCTGCTCCCCAGGCCAGCAGCTGGAAGTGGAGGGGGGTTGAGTTCCAGCAGTAGAGTTGTTTCCTAGCTGTGGAGAAGTCCAGAGAGGAGATAAGCAGCCTCTGCAAGCTAGTTGGGAAAATTTCTAGCATTACTTCTGCCTCCTGCAGGAAACTTCCATCAAAGGAACTTCCATCCCCCTGCTTGTCCCTGCAGCCCCACATCAGCTTGCCTGGGTGAGCTCCTGCAGGGAGCAGCCATGAGTGTTCCTGATCAGGGTAATTTCAGGAGCTGGCAGATCAGCAGAGACCAGCTGTGTGTCCCCATGTTCCTGGGCCACCCGCACATGGAAAGGAGCCTTGGGCTCCCCTTGGATCTGCAGCCAGCACCAGAAGGGTGAAGATTACACCAGAAATTTCAGGTTGTGTTGGCTGTGGTCTCCTGGGTGGTGAGAGTCTCTGAAGCCAGGCCTGGTGAAACTCAGGGGTGTCCAGCAGCCTTCTAAGAGAGCACTCCCAAACCCCTCTCTGGCAGGATGGGGGGGCTGGTCTTGCTCAGTTCCAGAGCAGGGGAACAGAGCTGGCTTGGCAGATTTCAGGATGGCTCCGCTGCTCTTGCACAGGGGCTCACAGGTCCCGGCAATGCCTTGAGCCCAGCTTGGACTGGGCTGCCCGCTGGATCCAGGGTGTCTAACTCTGCTGGAGACAGTCTCTGGCTGTGCCAGCACCAGCTGCTTCCCAGGATTTGCAGGTGGATAAAAGGGTGGAAAACGTGGATCCCGTGCAGCGGAGCTGGAGCTGGCAGCTCTGAGGGAAGGAGCAGGCAGAGGGAATGTCCCTGCATTCCCAGGGACACTGCACCCACAGCTTCTCCTGATGCAGCCAGGGCTGTGCCAGCAGCGAGGGGCCTGGCTTTGGGAGTGCAGCTCTCAGAGCCACCTCTGAGCTGCTAAACCCTGCTCAATCCAGCCAGGAACTGCCTCTCTGCCCTTGTCCCCACCAGGCCGAGCACATCTGGGGCTTGAGCTAGGGCTGGTGGCCCTGTGTCACACTGACCTGTGCTACAGGGGAAAAGAGGTATTCACCCCAAAACAACAGATTTTGGAGTTTGTGATTTTTGGGTTTGTGGTTGTTTCGTGTTTTGTTTTGTTTTGTTTTTTTTTGAAGGCCCTCAAGCACAGGCTGTAAAGTGTCCTGAAGTGCTGCTGGGAAGGAGAAGAGGGGACAGCAAGCAGGACAATTGAGCCTTCCACAAGGACAAGGCTGGCCAGGAAGGGCCCCTTACAGTCAGGCTGCTTCCAGCAGTGTGTTTGTTATTCACTGAGACTGTGCCTACACTTGAAAAGCACTTAGAAGCAAAAAAAAAAAAAAAAAAAAAATTAAAAAATAATTAAATGGCAACAATAACCTCAGGAACTGATTCCACGGAAGATGTAAAGGCTTTACAAGAGATCAGTAATATTCTGCCACATTCGTATTTACAGAAACAGAGGCACAAAAAGGGGCAAGAGTTGCTCAAACCCACCTTAGTTGTCCTCTGGAATAAACACCTGATCCCCAGTGGTCTCCTCTTGTTTCCTCTTTCCAAAACATGGGGAAATATCCCAGCACTTATGTGGGATTCCTTGGCAAAATCAAAGGCAAACCCTCAGGCAGAGCCCTGGTTTTTTGAAGCTGAAAGAAAAATGTAGAGGGAAAAAAAAAAAAAAGAAATATTTTAAATGCTGCAATGATCACCAATAATCTATTTAGTCTTTCATGAATCCTCCACAAAGGAACAAATAGCCTCTGAGCTTTTAAAGAACATCCTATCCTATCCTATCCTATCCTATCCTATCCTATCCTATCCTATCCTATCCTATCCTATCCTATCCTATCCTATCCTATCCTATCCTATCCTATCCTATCCTATCCTATCCTATCCTATCCTATCCTATCCTATCCTATCCTATCCTATCTTATGCAGCAGAGATACCTGAGTAGCCAAATATTTCAGGTCACTTTTCACTGCAGATGCACAGACTCCTGCCTTGTGCTCTCCAGAGAAGTGTTTGTTTTAGCCTTATCTGGACCTTCCCTGCAATTCCAATTGCTCAGGACAGTGTGGTTTTGCTTCAGTGACACTTTTATGGTTATGGTTATGGATATTGCTAGACAGGGAGATAAGGATTATCCTTCCCTGTAAAATAGCATATAAAGTATTGTAAGAGAGAGAAAGAGGGTGCTTCTCTGTGTGTAGAGACAATGGGCTGGACCTGTTGTCCCCACTGGATGTGTCCTGTCCTGGTGAAGCTGCAAACGTGGCTTTGCTGGGATGGTCCTTCCTGGAGGGATCCAACTCAGCCATGGAAGGACCACACAGCCCTTGACCCCTAATAGGGCCTGGGGAAGAGAAAGCAGCTTCCCTCCCTCGGGGAAAAGAAAATATGTTTCCAAGTATAGGCAGTGTCTGGAGGCTCTGAGCTGCGCCAGTCCAGTTGAAAAAAATCCCTCTCTGTGGCCAGAGCTTGTTCCCCCCATGGCCTGGCCAGGTCCAGGCAGGAGGTGTGCACAGAAGGGGTTAAATTGCCCCAGAGCCGCTCTTCACCTTTGAACTCAGGCCCAGCCAGAGGTTTTCCTGGCACAGATGTGTTCTCTGGAGGGCAGTGAAACAGCAGCCAGGCACAGGAGAGCAGCAGTGCTGGCAAACCCCAGCCCTGACATCAGCAGATCTCCAGCTTCACCAGAATTGATTTTGTTCAGGAGTGTGGGAGTTCCGGGCAGGGAATGGGCCAAGGTCAGTGCTGGTGTAAGGGGACATGGTCACCCTGGTGGCAGCTGCAGGGACACGTGCCTGTGGGATGTGTGTGCCCTGCAAGTGCTCCCACACCCAGAGGTCCCTTCAGCATGGCACAGATGTGTCCTGCCATGGGCATGGCAGTGATGGGTGAGGGATGAGAGCTGCTGCAGGGGGACTGCCTGTGACATGGGACAGGGCAAGGGCAGACTCTCACCTCTTACACTTGGGGAGGCTAACCCTGCTCACACCTACCTGTCCCACTCCCTCATCATGGTGACAGCTGCTCACCCTGGTCACCTCTCCAGGGAGTCACAGAGCTCCACAGCCAAAACCTTTGCAGCTGCCCCAGGCCTCTGGTGGTGTCTCATGTTGAATTTCCAGTGAGGACCTGCCCTACACTGGGGATTTACTGGTGGGCCTGTCCTTCCAGGAAATGTTTTCTCCTGTGCCAGGGAGCCACTGCTGTCAGGGCAGTCACCCTGGGTACAGGTAGGGGTAACTGTGTTTCAGCTCCTCACAAGCATCTAAAATCCTTTCCTTGCAGCAGAAATACATGAATTTAACAGGGTTTGGGTAAATTTCTTCTGTGCTACAAGAGCCAAACCTCTCAGCTCTCTTCCATTCCCTCTGTCTGCCAGTCCCAAAGTGCTTTGTCACTGAGGCGATGGCAGAGCCCCCCCCAGCCATCTCCACCAGACTGAAAGCTGGGTGGGTGCAGCCCAGATGGGGGTCAGGAGCTGTCCCTGTGTCCCAGAGCCATGCCTGGCTGGCACCCAAGGACTTGTTTCTGCTCTTACTCCTGTGCCCTTCACCTTCACAGACGGAGGAACATCTGCGTGCTCTGCTTCCCGAGGACACCTGGAGCCAGCAGCTGAATTCCTGCCCCAGCTGCCAGGAGAGGATTTTATTTTGGCTGGCTTATGTTCGTGGCCTGGATGGAGCCCTCCTCCACTGCCCTGGGCAAGACAAAGGGTAATGCTGCTGGATGGCACGGTGGGCTCAGCCAGGCTCAGCCTGCCCAGCAAGGGCTGCAGGGAGCCTGGGTCCCAGGGGACGCACACAGGGACTCGTGTCTGAGGGGAGGTGGCAGCTTTGCCTCACACACCCAGCCCTGGAGGGTCAGTGACCCTCACAGAGTGGGTAGGATGGACAAAACCAACCCAGCATCACTTTGTCCATCGCTATCTGTAATCAGATTAGGCTTTTTATGCATTTTAGCTGTTAAAATGTTCCTTACAGGATCCTCCTTCTTTCCCTTCTTTAGAGAGAAAGTGGGTTTTTAATTAAAGATGCCTTTTTCCATGGAAATTAAAATCAAGTAGATTTTGTTGATAACACTGAGATTTTTATTAAGGAAAAAAAAAGCAGAAGGTACTGACTACAAAATGTAAGTTAACTGATGAAATTATTCTGAAATTTGACCATTTCAATGCAAGTGGAGGCAAAGCTGGAGAAAAGAAAAACAAGGGATATTCTTCAAATATGTCAATGCTGACAGCTTGAGAATATTGCCTGAGCAAAAAATCAGGTTTTTCCCTGAAAGAAGATAATATTTCAAGTAAAATGCTGCTCCCCCTCCCTCGTTACACACGGCACCAAATACATCAGATATTCCCCATGATCTCCCCCTGGTAGCTGCAGTCTGGGGTGAGGGACCCATCCCAGAGTGGCCATTCCCTTCCCACGGGAAATGCTGCCCAAGCCTGGCTTTAACCCCCTTGCACCCACCACTGAACCTGCTCTAGAAGCTGCTCTCCTGCTGCTGCACACAGGGAGATTTTATAGAAACTACGGTGGAAGCAAAAAACGACTGCTTTATTTTTAATGAAGAGAGAGAAGACATCAGCCCTTCTCCCAAGTCTCCTTTTGCTCAGAGCTCAGTCTCTGGTCTCTCAAATCACCAGGCTACTGATGTGTTTGTGTTTGCAGCCAATAGTGCTGCAAAGCACCGGCCTGGCTGCCCTGGCTGCAGCCCTCCAGGGTCACCAAGGACACTGTAGAAAGCAGCTTCTTCAGGGTTTGACCTGAACCAAATGCCAGTTTTCACCTTCCTCCAAACCACTGGACAGAGGACAAATTCCCAGCTGACTTTTAAAAAATTATTCAGAACACCTGAGCTGCCTGCCAGGCTGTAATTTGCTCCTGCCCACCACCTGCACCTCTTCCTCCCTACCCAAAGCCATCCCTCCCACCTAAATTCTCACTCCTTGGGTACAGTAGGGGTTTCTTCATCTTTTGCAGCTGGTCAGCTTTTCCTGCTCTCTTTAAAGTGCTGCAGTGAGGCAGCAGTAGTGGTATGGTCACTCTGAGGTGTTGAGGGTGGTTGTGTCTAGGGGCTGGATGAACTGCTGCAGGAAACAAAGCTCTTCCCCTCTGGGTTTTAGGAAGGAGCTTTGGGCTCCTGGCCCGATGGGGCAGGTGGGGTGGGCTGGTGTGGGGAATGAGAGGTCTCTGGGCTCGGTGCTTGTGGACTGCTTCCCGTGCTTCAGGACTCAACCTTTGGGAGATGGGCTCCCAGGTATGTTTGATGACTTGGTTTCATGGAATTATTTTTTTGCCAAGTGCTTCAAGCTTTAGCCACCTGCTGTTTTCTTTAAGTTCTGCATGTAGCTTGCTCCAAAATTTTGAGGATTGGTTGTCTCCAGCTTGTCCTGAGCCAGGGCTGCTTGGCTGGGTTCCTGCTCTGTTTTGCAGAGTGTAGGGAACAGGATCTGCAGGAGAAAAATTGGACAAGTCAGGAGCTCTCCAGAGGGTGGCTAAGAAAGCTTCCTGAAATGCAGAAGCACTTTCAAGTCTTTCCTAACCTCTTCCTGGACTTGCTGTAGTGTCTCAAAGGGAATGAAAGTGGAGTTCAGTACTAGCTTGCAGCTATCTCTTAGATCTGTAACAGGGGAAAACTTGAGCCTTTTTTTCTCTCCCCAGTAAAAGCACGTGTTTGCAGGAATCCTCCTTCCCACCTCTCTCTCTCCCCGCTCCTCTCTGACCTGAAACTGGGGCATCTCCCCCTTAAGCTGTGAGCAGCCCTGTGCTGGGTGAAAGCTGTGGGCTGCCTTTCATGCCCCTCTCTCTCACCCCTGCCCCTCCAAACTCCGTGCTTCTTCCAAAACATCACCTGCTGTCCCAGGGACAGCCCTGCCAGGCCTCTCCACGCTGGCAGCCAGGGCAGGAGAGGACAAGGGCTGGCTCGGAGGGGTTTGCAATGTAGGTTAGGCAGGGAAGGCTGCTGAGAGCAGTGACATCAGGGAGGAGGGTGGGAGCAGCCCGCAGATGACGAGTCTGTGAGGTTGTGTCTCCGTGCAAGGTACGCGCTGCATTAGTAATGTGCTTGTAGCAAATAACGCTGGGCTAGCATGGGAATGTGGGTCAGCACTGCCAGAACCGTGCGAGGAACAGCGAGCTGCTCGTGCTCTGCTGGGAAGCAAACGTATGTTACTGAGGGATGTGTGCTGGGGGGAGATTTAGCTGCAGTAACTGCTCCAAGTTGTAAGTAGCAGCTTTCTGTTGTGTGAGCGGGTACTTCCTGCCTGGGGGTGCCTGTGGCTGGCAGTTGGGGTGAAATGGTCTTTGAGGAGGGGGCAGTGGGGTGCAGGGGTTTGTGTTCCTGATGTGTAACAGTCAGGGTATGTTGGGGAACTCCTGGGCTTGCTTGCTGATGCTGTCTGTGGCCCTGGCTGTGCCTGGAGCATCCGTGCTCACCAGCAGGCACAAGGAGGGATGCAGCCAGGCATGGATAACCAAGGATTCCAGCGTATCTTGGTGACCTATTTCTGCTTCTGTTGTTCAGTGTGTGCGCTCAGGAAATCGTTGTGCTTTAGGGGGAGTAGGGTTTGTTAGTGATAACAGAAAGCCTGCTTGACTGCTTGAGAGATTTAAACCACAAACCAACCTGGTTTGGAGGCGGACTTGGGCTGGGGAAGGTGGCTCAGAACTTGAATAGAAAGTGATGTGGGATGAGGATATACACATCCTAACAATGGGTACGGTACTTCAGCACCAGAGACTTTAACCTCAGACCAGGTCCCTTTAATGAAAAAGCTGTGTTAGAAAAGGCTGCCCTTGGTCAGCAGGGACTTGTTGAGCAGCTTCACTTCGAGCAAAGAGGCAGTGGAGCAGAATGGGGCTGGTGGAGGGAGACATGAATGGGCTGCCAGGCTGGAAGGGGCTCCTGCCTAGCTGCAGGCTGCTAAAACAGGCTCGTCCAAGCCCCTTGGAGTGAGTCAGGAACTTGTCCTGCATCCTCTGCCGCTAGTAAATACCTCCAAGGCACGTGGATGTGTTTCTATGGCTTGCCCATGTACTCTCCAAGTTGCCTGAGCTGTGATATCTCCTTCAGTGCCTGAATCATTATTTCCCCCGAGTCTGGGATCAGAACAGTGGCAGCAAGCTGGCCCTGAGGCCAAACCCAAGCTTGTGGGGCTTCAGATCTGGAGGAAACAGGCTGTATCACCTGCTGGAGCTGCAGGCAGTGAGAGGAGTGAGGCGTTAGGCTGGGTCACTCTGGCAAGAGGCTCCTAAGCAGGGGTGGGAACCTTCACTCCTCTGCTGCCATGTGCAGCTTGAGGCTTGTTCACACACACTTGTGTGCCCTATGCCAACCTCCTCGCAGGCCTGGATCCTTCAGTGAGTGCTGTCTGCTCAGAGACAGCAGCAGTGATGTCCTGCTGTGGCCACGATACCTGCCCAGCCTGTGCAGCAGCCTGAGAGGCAGACGCAGCCCCGAGGCAGGTGTTGGATGACCTTCAGTGGACCTCAGCCAGCCAGGGAGAGCCAGGCTGTCAGGGAAAGGACTATGCCCAGTGGGAGGAGATGGGGCTTGACCTGTCTGGGTGCTGCCTGCATGCTGTCCCTGCTGGTGGGTGCCAGCTGGGACAGGATCTTGGACTTGCGGGAGGGCAAAGTGTGGACAAGGTCAGAGGCTCAGACCAGCCTGATGTAAGTTCTCCCTCTGCATGGTTTCTGGGCTTTGCTTTACATTCCTGCTTTGCCTTTCTGATCCATTCAGAAGCTCTAAACCCACAGCTTAGTTTTTTTGGCTGCTCATCAGAGCTGCCCCCAAATCCCAGATTGGCTGGTAGGGCCAGTTCAGGGGTGTTCAGGGGCTCTCAGGAGCTCACAGGACCCTCTGCCTGGCAGATCCAAAGATCCATGCAGGAAGGGTGCTCTTATGGGCTTGTTTGCCTCAAAACTCATTGTCCTACAAAATCCTTGCCCCGGGAGAGGGGCTCTGGCAGCTGGTGCTATCCATTCCTTGGTCTGTAGAGGAGCTATTCCAGGATGACAGCTTGCTTGTGTTTATAAAGCCCCTTCCTTTTAGATGGAGGGGGAAACACATGTTTCTGTGAATTTCTGCTTCTTGCTTTCCCTTCAGTGGCAGAACTGAGGAGTCAAACTGACTCTTGAAATAATTTTGCTATCTATTCCTAAACAAAACAAGGAACTCCTCTGTACAGCTGCACTCCTTGGGCTTCCCCCGGCTCAGCCTGTGCAGCAGGGAGCAGGCTCAGGGCTCCCTCTCTGTGAAGGGAGAGGTGATGATGATGAGTGGTGGCACAGCCGAGCAGCAGGGATGCTCTGTGGTGGGAATCCCAGCTTCTGGCACTGGCTATGTGTCCTTGGGCAAGTCACTCCTGTGATGTGTGTGTGTGCTGGCTTACCTCCTGCCGGGCCTGAAAGGTTTCATTCACGTCCCTAATTACTCGCAGAGCCCTGAATGAAAGGGACAGTGGATGTGCCAAGTGTGTGACGTAGCCCAGTACAACCTCGTCCTTGTGAGCACTCTCCTTGTCCCCCCTGGGGACACAGGGATGGCTCGGGAGGGTTTGACAGTGGTGCTTTAGCCTGAGTCCCCTCGACCACCAAAGAGGGTGTCTGTTTTGTGGCACTCATCCCTGTCCTGTGAGCTATTGAGGGCTCCTGGTGAGGCTGGGAGGGAAGATGTCCTGGTTCCTATAATTTCCTGGTTATTTTGGTATGTGAGTGGAAGGGGGAGGAGGGTGGCTGTGGAGAGAAGAGCAAGGTCAGTGAAGAACAAATGTGCCTCTGTGCACTTGTGATCACACTGCCAGCTAATCGGCTTCGGTGCTCCAACTTTCCTCACAGAACTCATCAAGCACGGCCGGGAGAGGATAGAACAAACCATCAAGGCCTCTGGCTCCAGGCTCTGCTCGTAGTGAGTATGAAACCCTCCCAGTGGGATGGGAGCCCTTTCCCAGCTCAGCTCGATGGCCCCTGTGCTGGCTGGCTGGTGGCTGGAGCTGGCTGGCACCGGGCAGATGTGGGCAGTCCCTGACACAGATCCAGTATCTGCTGCTGCCGGCAGCTCCTGCCCTGCCCAGCCTGCTGTGATCCTTCGGGATGGCTGGGGGTCTGTGCCTGGTGGTGTGTGGGGGCAGAGACTGGGAGCACACACAGGTGAGATGTGGGGAGGCTGGTGGGGTCTTTGGGCCCCCTTTTGGGAGGGGTAGGGCAGAGGGTGGCTGTGGGGATGAGAGCCTTCAGAGCCTCGCTGCAGTGTATGAGAGTGTAGTGGGGCTGGAGGGGAATCTTATCTCTCTGGGGCAGGGGAGAAGGGAGCAGAACTGTTTTGTTCATGTTATCTTCTTAATTTTCTGGCTTAATTCTGGCAAACAGCATAAGGGATCCCTTAAAACCAAAGGGAGGAATCCCTGAGGCCAGGCTCACCCATCCCCAGTGATGCTCAGGCAGGATGGATCTGGACCAACAAGTGTTCAAGTCTGGCTTCTCTGGCCCCAGCAAAAGCTGCACCAGGCAGACAAGAGGTCTTTAATGCCTCTGCTCACTGAGCCTGCCCTGGCTGCCATGGCAGCTGCTCTTCCCTGCGATGCCAACAGCCTCGGGCTGACCCGGCCTGGGGAGTGGCCTCTGGCTGCTGCCAGCCCCATGGACCATGGTGCCTGGACCCAGCTGGACTCTCCTGGCTGTCCTGTGGGGATACTCACTGGGCTGCAGCATCCCTGTGCAGTGGGGAGGGGGCTGCATCTGCCTCGAGAGAAGTCTGGCCATGGCCAGGAGAGCTGGGACTTCACCTGGCCTGGGGCTGGGCTGGTCCTCCTCTGCTCGTGCAGTTTCTGCTATTGCACGTCAGGGGCTAATATTAGCTATGCTTGTTCACCCAGGAACCCTGTTTCCCTCACCTCCTGTCAGCCCACACTGTTCCTGCCTCCCCCAGAGTGTGGGGATCCCATCCTTTGGGGATAGCAGTACTGGGGAGCTCAGCTGGTCCTCCTGTGGTGGAAGGGGTGCACACACTGGGGTTTGCACTACTCCCTGCCAAGTTAATGTGTGAAGCTGTTTCTCTCTCGGTTTTTGTATCCAACACTGCTTTCCTCTTCTTTTCCCAAGTGCTGAGCGAGTTGTTTTTTTAATGGATCGTTCCCGGAGCCCAGACAAAAGCACCCAGGTGAGATCATGGGTCTGCACAAGCAAATCCTCACCTTTGGGACAAAGGGGGCTGGTGCCTTTAAGTGAAAAACAAAGAGAGAGCATGTGTTAACCTGCTGGGAGTCTTACTGCTGCCCTGTCCTGTGGGTGATGCTGGGTGGAGCAAAACAGCCTTTTGGACAAGGCATGGTGTTCCCAGAGTCTGGGGAGGGTAAGAGTTCTAGAGAACAGGAAGAGGAGGAAGAGCATGTGTGTATGTGTCCCCTTGTCTTTGGGAAGAGGGAGGCTGCAGCTCTGAGATGCTGGGTGTGCCTAAGGCCATCTAAAGAGACCTTAAATGTTTGCTGAAGGATCCACTGGTCTCTTGGTCATGGGTATTTATCAGTGGCTCTGTGTGAGGGATGCTGTGTTGAGGAAGGGAAAGCCCAACCTGCAGCATAGTTCTGGTGGCTGAAATTCTTGTTATCTTCTCTAGCCCTCAACACCAACCGACAACATCAACCTCGGACCTTCTGCTAACCCCAAGTAAGCTCCCTGCAGAGCCAGGTAGGGTGTGGAGCATGAAAAGATCTGGCAGGGGGATGTAGATGGTCCCTGTGCTGTCTGCAGGAGTCTGGACAATTACATTTCTTGGCCGTTGACACCACAAGTGTCACCAATGCACCAGCTTCCGAGACTAAACTGCAGCTGGTACTTGTTACAATCATGCTCTCCTGGCCATGTCTCCAGCCCCTCGTCCCTTTTCCCTTGAGAGGCAGTAAGGGAAGGTCTTCCTCATCACTGCTGCCTTCCTGA
The DNA here is from genome assembly GCA_013400175.1 of Phainopepla nitens. Taxonomy (NCBI): domain Eukaryota; kingdom Metazoa; phylum Chordata; class Aves; order Passeriformes; family Bombycillidae; genus Phainopepla; species Phainopepla nitens. The sequence continues at coordinate 204,411 of VXBQ01010602.1, forward strand.
CTGTATTCCTCTAGAAACAGGGATAAAATGTGTCCCCTGGAAAGGCCCCACTTTGTCCTTCCAGGCGCTGTCACTGGTGCTGCCTTCAGCCCTGGGCTGCTGAGGGGTTGCTGGTGCTCTGCCGGGGGCACTGACACACACAGTGTGCATCCTGAGCCGCCTGGGAGCCAGGGTCACCCACCAGCGCCCTTTAATCCCTTCCACAAACACTCCTTTTCCCAAGCAGGAACTCTGCTTTGATGGTGGTGTTACTGTTGCATGTGTCTCTCCCAGAAACATTAACTTGTTTCATTCTTGCCCAACAGTGCCAAGCCAACAGACTTTGACTTCCTGAAGGTTATTGGAAAGGGAAGCTTTGGAAAAGTAAGTGGGCTTGTGCAGGTGGGACGTCGCTGTTCGGAGGCAGCTTGGAAGGAAAACATGTTGCTGAAAGAGTTTCTGGCTGTGTCCTTTGCTTGCACCTCTCCTGAGGTGATTGGCCTGAGTGGGACTGAGATTAAATTAGACCTGAGGTACTGCTATTAACAGTCCATTCTAACTTTAAGGTCCTTCAACCACTCTAAGGACTGAAGAGTGGGGTGGTTTATGCTCAGAGTCATGATGGTAAAGAGCAGTGCTTGATTTGAAATAAATTTCAAACTTGTTCAGCAAAAGATCTCCAGAGAAACCTCAGAGACAGCCAGGATTCACTTCAAATAGGACTGGCCCCAAATGCCCCAAAACTGTTTTCTGTTTTGTGTCTAGGGGATATTGAGTGCTTTTCTTTGGGCAGTGAAAGAGTGCTGGGAGTTGAGAGGGCTGGAGCTTGGTCTTTAAAACCCTGTACCTGGCCCTCTGAAGTAGTTTTCTGTGTGTAATCACTCACAAGAGTGTTGAGCTAATGAGGAAACCCTGACCAAGGTGAGGCAGAGAGCTGTGACCAGGACCTTCTGTCACAGGTTCTCCTGGCCAAACGCAAGTGTGATGGGACTTTTTATGCAGTGAAAGTCTTGCATAAGAAAACCATCCTCAAGAAAAAGGAGGTATGTCTGCTCTCCTGGGCTATTCTGGAAATTGTGGTCGGTGTATGGGCTCTCTGGGTAAGGCAATCAGGGTACCTGGCATTCAGGTAGGCAGTTCACAATTATATATGGATCTGCCTGTGCCATGAGAACAAAAGGACAGAGATTAATTCGGTCAGATAGGAGGGAGTGGTTCTCTTTTTGGGGCTGGAAATGACCCTTGTGGGCTCCCAGGTTCCACCTGTTTTGAAAACAGCAGTGAGCCCTTGGGGCAGGCTGGGCTGGATGCTTGCCTGAAACCTTAATGCCTTGTCTACCTTGTGATAGCAAAACCACATCATGGCAGAACGCAACGTGCTGCTGAAAAATGTCAAGCACCCCTTCCTTGTGGGACTCCACTACTCCTTCCAGACCTCAGAGAAGCTTTACTTTGTGCTTGACTATGTAAATGGAGGAGAGGTGAGTGCATTTACAGGTTTTGTTTTAATCCTTTCTGGTCCTTCACAAACATGCTGCTTTATTTAAAACTGTTTCTTGTCAGAAGATAATGACAATGTTGAGGGATAATGTTGCTTTGACTGCTGGCAAGGAGCAGCCAGGAATACCTGGCAGGATACCTCACCTGTAAATTGAGTCAAGATCTTCCTGCACCTGAGTCAGGTGGTTTCCAAAGTAAATATTCTGAGAAAAGTAGTACTGGGGCATTTTAAAATCCTTTGGAGAATATGGGAAATACTGGTGTTGGTGAGCTTTAGGGAAACCCCCTTGCGGGCCAGCTTTGGATCCATGTCTAGTGCTTAGGGGTGATGCCACTGCAATTTTCTAGATTCTTCTGTTCTGTAGAAGCTTACCATTCTTATCTGTCTCTTTGTGCCATCTGAAACTGGCTGGGAGTTATTGTTAAGGTGGATATCTTACCCAAATTGAGTTCATTTTGGTGACCTTTGCATGTTCAGCTCTCTGCATGTGTGTGGGTTGTAGTAAGCTAGGAGCTTAACCAGGTCAGCAGATGATGGAGGTTTGAGAATGAATTAGTAATTTTTCTGAATGATGAGGAGGAGAAATGAAACAACTTCTAGAAAGATGTTTGGATTACTTAAATTCACTTGGCTTGGGCTTATTTCGTGCTGTTCATGTGCTATCTGCTGCAAATCACTTTTCACTTATGTTGCTGGCTTTCAGCCTTGCTCCAGATTAGCCTTCATTTATTTAGAGACATGATCAACTCTCTCACCTCCTGTAGCTCTTCTTCCACTTGCAAAGGGAGCGCTGTTTCCGTGAGCCCCGGGCCCGATTCTACGCTGCAGAAGTGGCCAGTGCCATCGGGTACCTGCATTCCCTAAACATCATCTACAGGTAAGGCAGGGGCTGCAGTGCTGGGAGGGAAAGGGACTCACTGGGAAGGGAAATGCAGGACTGCAGCAGCTGAAGAACCTCCTACCCCAGACAGGACTGTGCTGCTGGCACTTTACCCTGCAAGAGGGGTCTGCACAGGACCTGACAGGCAGTAAACCATTCTCTCCCCTTCCCAGTATCAGTCTGAGAGTATTAAGTTTAAAGACATAAAATAAACCTGGTTCAATAAGTAAGAATGAAAATATCTCTCAGTAAAAATTTGTGCATGGAAATGCAGGATAAGGCCTGATCCTGTGTGAAAGCAGCCTATTTATGTTTGCATGTATGTATACTGATGGGAGTCTGCAATTTGGGAAGGTCTTGGTGATCTGGGAGGCTTTGTTAGCTCCTGTTCTAAGCTGATGCTGCTTCAGATACATGTTTTATAAATATCTGGCCAAATCTGCTCCAACAGCACTTTGTCTTGCAGGGACTTAAAGCCTGAGAACATCCTCCTGGATTGCCAGGTACTTCACAGCTTGGGCTGTCTTCCTGCTGGCTTTAAAAACATCAGGACCCCAAACAGAGGACTGTGGCTCTGCAAGCTGGATAATAGCTGACATGATGGCAGGGATTTTGTCTGTCTGCTTCACTGCACTTCTGTGCAGAGCCTGGAGGGATGAGTGGGCTTGCCCTCTGAAGAACCGCATGGTTTGGAGAAGAAGCTGGGACCTGACCTGTGGGCAGGGATCAGGGGGGTGAAGAGCAGGGCACTGCTGCAACTCTGGTGGTGACTGTTACATAAATTGGCTCTGGGATAAAGCAAGAGACAATTACAGCAGTGCTGGAGCTCTTCATGGCTATCTAGCTGTAGGAAAAAAAAAAAAAGAGAAGAAATCTAGTCTTTATTTTTTTCTGCAGGCTGCTGTATCTGCACCGTATGATAAACATAATGGGAGGGAGGGGAGGCAGATGAGCAGTGGGGAACTAAAACCCACATGAGAATTAATGCTTAGGCAAATCTTTGGAGATCCTGTCTCCTCTCCAGAAAGAGTGGGACAAGCTGAAGTTTCTCTTTTCTTTAGGGACACATAGTATTGACAGACTTTGGACTCTGCAAAGAAGGAATGGAGCATGAGGAGACAACTTCTACCTTTTGTGGCACTCCTGAGGTACTGCATGTGCTGGGGCTTTGCTGAGACCTGGGGGCTGGAAGCCTTCAGAAACTTGGTGCTCTGAGTCTTGGACTTATGTGACACCTCAGAAAATTATGGGCTCTCTGAGGCTGTCAGCCTGAAGCTGCAGTTCAGATAAGGCCTTCCCTATCCATCAGAGACAGCTCTACCTGTAACAACACAGTTATTTTGGAGTAATAATGAGCTATTGGGGCAGAGGTTCCTGCATTTGGAAATGGCCACTGCTTGTGAAAATAGCTGTGGAGGTGGAGACAACCTTGTCCCTGGGAGCAGGATGTTTACCTGCTCTGAGACCCCAGAGGCACAGAACAAGGAGCCTGCTGGCACTGGCATGCACAGGACCTTGCTGTGCTCTCCTGTGTGTCCTTGGTGCACGCAGGAGCCACAGAATGCCCTGCACAGAGGAGGGGACCAGGCTCCCCCCTGGAATGCAAACACTGCTCAGAGGGAGGAAATGCCTTTCCTCTAGTGCACTCCAGCTGGGTTTTGTGAAAAGCTATTTCCAGTCTGGCTCTTGGAGGCTTTTTTGCCTGCTTCTTACTGAGCCTGAGGATTTTGGTAGCACTTCAGCCTAGGCAGTATACCTCTCCTGCTGCTTTCCCCAGGCAGCTTGACAAAGGGTCTGTAAACACAACACCTTTCTGTGCTCAAGCTCAGCAGAAGTGGACAGGAATTTCCCTCCTTTTTCAGTGGGACACCTCTTATGCAATAGCACAGCATGAACCAAGCAGGAAGGCTTGAGATTTGTTTTCTAGTTTTGGTGTGTTGGTGTTTTCCTGTTCTAGACAGAGCCTGACAGTACACAGAGGTAATTTGGTGGAAAACTGTTCTGCAGACTGCTCAGATTCTTGCCTTTTGCTCCTCAATAGTGGCTCTTGGTAGTTTTGCTGCTTTGTACAGACTTACTGGGGCTGAAAACTGCAGCTTTTTCAAAAACACAGGAGCTTTTTAGAGGTGTGATATGTCACAGTGGGACAGGATTGCTGGCTGAATTGTGGCAGGTGGCAAATCCTTGTAGAAGTCCTCTCGAGGAACAGAACCTCCTGTAGCCTGCAAGGATGCTTTGAGGGCTTTGGGAGGTGTCTCTCAGCCCCACTGCTCCAAAGCAAGTGGAAGGTTTATTAGATAATACTAGGAAAAGCATCTGTGTTATTCTTAATGCATTTGCTCAACTTGAGCTGCAGCCAGGTTTAGGATTAAGAAGGACAAAGCCCTTCCTTTCTAATTTGACTCTAATATTTCCTTCTGACTTCCCAGTACCTGGCTCCTGAGGTGCTAAAGAAGCAGCCCTATGACAGGACAGTAGACTGGTGGTGCCTAGGAGCTGTCCTCTATGAAATGCTCTTTGGATTGGTAAGTTTGGAAATGGGTTGGTTTCTTTTACACAGTGGAAATTTTATTTGCGAAAGCTGTAGTGTGAGGTTGGTCTAGTGCTCACAAGGTACGTGATAGACAACTAAATCCTGAATTAATGATCTGGTTCAGTCCTACCATTGCCCTTTGGAGCAGAGGTGTGGCAGGTCTCCCTCATCTACTCACTGCAGGACTCATGTTGACCTGCAATGTGTAGCTCCTTCTGGTAGCTCACATTTTACCTGGCTGCTTCTCCTCTCTTTCAAATTAGCCTCCTTTTTACAGCCGGGATGTGTCTCAGATGTATGACAACATTCTACACAAGCCACTACAGATCCAAGGAACCAAGACTGTGGCAGCTTGTGACATCCTTCAGGGACTTCTCCACAAGGACCAGAAGAGGAGGCTGGGTTCCAAAACAGACTTTGTAGGTGGCCTTCGCTATGAGCAGGAGGGAGGGTGGATGGATGGGAAAATTTCTATTCTGAGCATTTCTTTCATAACAGCACTGCCTTGGAAAAACCTTCCCACGCAGTCTGTCCCTTCAGCCTCCTACAAGGGACACATGGGGTTGACTTGAATTTCCAAAGGGAGAGGGGTGGTGGCCAGCTAAGGACACCAGTGTGCGATGGGTTATTTCCCTTCAGGGGATTCCTGGACCAGGACCCTCATGAATTAAGGATTGGTGGATATGGGTATGTGATAACTTCAAGTCTTTCTTCAACCACTTGAAGCTGTGAGATCAGTGCTGGGAAAGGAGGGCTGGCAGAAGACTGACTTTTCCTTCCTGCTTTCTGTACAGCTCGAGATAAAGAACCACGTATTCTTCAGCCCAATAAACTGGGATGATTTATATCACAAGAGGATTACTCCTCCATTCAACCCCAACGTGGTAAGTGGGTAATTCTGTCTGTTTTACAGAGGGGATCCTCTCCAGAGGTCTCATGCTGACAGAGGGTTCTGAGCTGTGGGTTGGGACCTGCAGGTGCAGTGGGGATCACTCTTCTGGGTGAGCAGCTGTGTTGGACTGTCTGAACACCAGGGTCTGGTTTGGGTGTGCTCTCTGGATGATTGCGTCTCTCTGCTCCTTGGCTTAGGCTGGCCCAGCTGATCTGCGACACTTTGATCCTGAGTTCACCCAAGAAGCCATCTCTGCCTCCATCACCCGCACGCCTGACCTAGCAGCCAGCAGCTCCAGTGCCTCAGATGCATTTTTAGGATTTTCATATGCACCAGCTGAAGAGGACATCTAAGTTTTACAAACGCTTTGTGAAGCCATATTTTAAATTAATGGGTTTTATGGATTTTCTTGTTGGTTGGTTTTTTTGGGGTTTTTTTTTTGTTTTTTTCCTTTTAATTAAAGTTGTACCATCCTTTGCTCATGGTTTAAGGAAATTGGCACTAACACACTAACTGGCTGGGATGGAACAGAGCTCTTAATTTTTACTGTTTGGTGGATTTTCTCCCTAAATGAATGTTTCCCTGCCAGGGAAAGTGGAACACTGACTATGATTTTCCCTGAGTGTCTTGTGCTACTTGGCAGAATTGTATTCACTCTGTGATTGTCTTTATGGTTGAGGTATGTGCCATCATACACATCAATAGCCATGTCCCTGTAACTGGACACTTTTTTTTTTTAATGGAGCTGTGCTCAGCTATGTCCAATGTCTTTCCCCAAGCCCTCGACAGCAAAGGCAGTTCTTCACATCACCATGAACAGTGGCTTCCTTCCTCTAAATGAACTCCATCACTAAAGCTGTTCATCCTGGACTGTTCATCAGTTATTGCTCCAAAGGCAGCTGCAGATCTGTAAATCCTGAACTGCACTGTGGCTGGCCATTCATGCCAGTCTGATCTTCCTGAGTGTGAGTGGATTATCTTTCTGGTCCAGGATTGGGATGCTACTGAAGCAACAATGAAGCTATGATGGAGGAGCCAACGTGCAGGAGGAAAATCTCAGATCAAAGGGGGGTGGGGAAAGAGGCTGAGTTGCTTGAAAAAACAAAAATAATTTTATAGCTGAACTCTGCTTGGGGTTGGGGGATGCTTTCACAGCCTGTGCTTGACTTGCCCCAGGCACACCAACACTACTGTGATGAGCACAGGGCAGTGAACAGTGAGTGCTGGCCATGCTCCAGGCTCCAGCACTCACCTGAAACTGCCTGTCACTGTGGAACAGCTATTTATTCTGCCTTAATTTAAATGCTGGTGTATTCATTGAATGTCACTTCCCACTTTTTTTTTTTTTTTTAAAGTTGTTCTGTGCTGTTGCTGGGGGGAAGAGAGGGGGCTCAGACCAACACAGGGATAAACAAGGGGCTTGCTAAAAGTTGTGTGATGCTCATGCTGTGGGGAACCTTGTGCTGGTGCAACTATGTGTGTTTGTTTTTTTATTTTATCAAGCTCTATCTTGTATATGTGGAAGTCATTGGAAATATGACACGGTTTATATTAAAGTTGCAAACACTGATGTGCTTCGCTGGTTGTCCTGGGGAAGAGGGGAGGGAGGGCGTTTGTTTGGTGCTGGGCCTGAGCGCATGGCTGAAAGTTGCTAACACTCCTGGGTTTAAATTAAAGAGGAATTCCCTAATTTAAGATGATCACAGAATCACGGAAGGGTTGAGGATCTCAAAAGCTGTGGACAGGGATACTTTCCATTCTCCCAGGTTCCTCCAAGCCCCATCCAGCCTGGCCTGGGACACTTCCAGGGATCCAGGGGCAGCCACAGCTTCTCTGGGCACCCTGCGCCAGGGCCTCACCACCCTCCCCGGGAAGAACCTGCAGCTGTCAGGACTGGGATTTTAGACACAAAATCAAAGCTCCAGAAACGTCAAGAGGGGCTTCAGCACCGCGGGACCGCGCCGCGCCTCCACAGACGCGGCTGAGGGCGGGCGGGAGCGCAGCCTTGTCCCCCCCCGGCACCCCCCCGCCTCCGCAGTGGTACCGCCCAGCCCCT
>VXBQ01010603.1:220-18038 GCA_013400175.1 Phainopepla nitens
CTTCTCCCGCCCCTTCACTCTCAGATCTAAAGGTTCTAAAGGTGCAGAAACTTATTTCTGGGCTAAACAGATGGATGGGGATACAAATACAATACAGCATCATAAAGTCACCCTATAACAGTAGTATTGTGATTTATCCTGTAATTGCTTTCCACCTATGTCTTCTGTAGCACCCACACTGCTTCTTTGCTCCTGTTGAGGAAATAAAAGCTGTTTTTAAGACTTTACTTAATAATTTGAATTTACATCATTCTAAGCCAGTGATGGTTTTTAAAGATAATTCCAAGTTCAGGGAAGGCTTATAAATATCTGCTATAAATACTGAAGTTAGAATAGTCCTTCAGATTTTCTAATTTCCTGAAGAATATTTGTAATAAGCAGAAAAACCAGTAGATTGTTCCTAAACTTTGGATTACATTATTTTACCTTTGTTGCACAGTAAGGATACCTGCAAGAAATTCAATAGTAGTAAACCAGGCAAAAAAATAAACTCTGGTTTTTAGAGAGTTTATGTTTCTGTAGCTCTTGAAAAGTAATAGTAACAAAAAAGACCCAAGAGTAAGTGGGTGTAGAGTTGAATAACCTCATATTTGCAAAGTCCCAGTGTATGAGCTAGTGGGTCACAGAGGGTTGGGATTTGATAGGACTGGAAGAGACAGAAGACCCTGTTGATTGTGAATATGATTCTGCAAGAGAGTTGTCTGTAGTCAGATCTGAAGAGAATGAACTTGTGTCTGGCAGTTCTGTCCATCCTGAAAATGGTGATTATATCCTAGAAGAATGAGATATTGTCTCATTTATGTGAACATTACTGACATTACAGAGTACCTATTTTTTCCTTTAAAATGGAAGTTCATTTTATTTGTCCAAACTTCAGCTGCATTGAAAACACCCGTAACTTGGTAGTAATTATAGCATAGAACAGTTGCTATACTAAAAATAGTTTTTCATTATGTATTTCCTTTTTTGTTCCTAGGATGACGAAGGAAAGTGTGAAACATGAAAGCTGCAGAATTAAATTATATGCTGTTCAGTATTCCACAGGGTACATGGAACAGCCTTTTACTGCCCATGCTGATCTTTAGCTTTCTTGTGCTAATAAGTAATGCAGTTGGCTACATTTTTGCAGTTATGGATAAAAATGAATATAATTTGATATCTCCTCAGTTCAAATATGGTAAACTCAGGCCTAAGTAACTATGAAATGGTTAGAGCATGGTGCTATTAAATCCAAGGCTGTGGGTTTGATCCCTGTGAATTCTGTAAATGGAACTGTATTTTTTTTTTTGTGGCCTCTACTCAAGTGCATCTGTGTGGTTTCATGAGGATCCTCTTTTAAAAACAAGTTGCTTTTATAAAGGAGGAGGGGATAGCCTGTGTAAATGGGGATATTTAAATTTTATTCTCATCCCTTAACGGACAGCAGCCAAGTGGCCATCTGTAGCTTTAAATTAAAATAGTAACAGGAACCTTTAATTTACAACATCGTATGATGTCTGCCATATGAATTTTCAGATTTTTTTTAAAAAAGAAATTTACAAGGTTAAGGTTTGTTTTCCTATTTACTACTAAATATGTTTTCTGCAGTAGATGCACCTGCCTCTCAACAGCAGTGTAACAATTATATGTATTTACTGCAGTAATTACAGAACAATTTGAGAATATTCCAATTCCAAGTTTAAGTTTCCTTGTGTTAGATGCTTATTTAGGAGGCATTTAATTTTTCTCTCATTATTTGGCTGGAAACTTAATTTTAAAATGCTCTTGTCAACAACTAAGAAATGTCACATATACTATTGCATACTCAAACTAAAAGCCAAGATTCTTTCATATAAAGTTTGGCATCACACATTAACTAGGAATAATTCCCTTCATCATGTATGGAGAATAACCATCCATTTGTCAATATATGTGTTGACAACAGTGCCACTGTTCTGCAAAAGCCTGATTGTGAGTGGAACTTGATTGACATCTTTATTCTATCATGGCCATAAATTAGTAAATTTTAGGATACCCTGCATGTGTGTCATCTTTGGCACTCATTTTATACACCACAAACACTGCCCAGTAGTAACTTCCTCCTTGGTCCTCTTCCTCTTTTTTGTTGTAGAGAAACATGAAGGAACTCTACACAAGGGCAAACATTCTTGCAGCATTTTTAACAGGACTATGCATACACAGGTGCAACTGCATAGTCTCCTTAATTTAAATGCCTTCAGGGCTGTTGCTTTAATACTCCTGGTATGGAGGCAGCACACTGCTGTGGCTGGTTATTGAAGAAAGAAACCTTCCACTAAAAAGTCAGTGGAGAAAAATCTTATTTGTATTAAAAAAGAAAAACAAAGAAATGCTCATCATTTTATTTCTATCCTTTTACTCTGAAAAAGAATCTAGCAGCTGCTGGTAAATGAAGAGAGTCTTAGCTAAGTTCTGACTGTTTTAGCATTTTATTTAGCTGTATCTTCGAAGCATTTTAGAGTAAAAGCCAACCTGTATGCTTCAGTTTTTCTCTAATATGAAAAAAAATCACAAAACACTAAAAAACCCCAAACTACTTAGAATTTAAAATGGAAGACAGATTTTTTAATATTTATAAATCCTTAATACATTAATTCTTGACCAAGACTTTTAAAATCGCAATTGAAAATGCAGTAAGACAACTTAGTATGTACAACTTCTGGAAAGAAAAAATCCCAGTGCTTTCTATATGCACTCATTGCAATCTTTAAATGTCTAATATTGTAGTAATAATAGGGTGAAAAATGAAAGTGATTTTTAGGCTATTGCTAGCAAGTGTGTGTAGGTTTCTATGTCTCTCTTTTCTTTTTTTTTTTTTTTAATATGAAATTAAATCCTAGAGCAGGCTTTGAAAAGTGGAAACCTTGATTAACTTCTACAGGTCAGTCTGTTTAGGATACCATATGATTTAACACGGCACTAATTATCATCTGTCATCATTAACACTAACGACCAGGGACATATAAATATTCTTAGACATTTACAATTACCTAGCTACTTATTCTTGCAGGCTTTCAGTTGTAAAAGTCTGGATTATTTATCTGATGTGAGAAGAAATAAATGGCACTTAAATGGCATTGAATGCAATAACTTAGATCCTCCCTGAATATAATGATTTATATTTTGTTTCAATATCTTTATTTTTGGGTTTTTTGCCTTCAACAAAGTTTTTAAATATTAAAAAAAATTAAAAACCACCACATGTAATTGTATAAAAAATATATTCAATTGCACTGAAGTTTATATTCAATGCTCTTTTAGAAAGGACTCTAACTGTCATTCCACACAAAGGTTATATGGTTGATGGTCATAACCATGATATGTTGATAAGGAATCAAATCAGCTTTGTAACCATATGGAGTTAAAAAACTAACACCATGCACCCTGTGCTGTGCATATGAACTATATTGAGTTCTAGTCTGATAGAATAATTTTGACAAAGTAAGACCTGTCATGACTTTTTTTCTCTGTGTTGTTGCTTTGGGGTTTGTTTTTTCATTGTTCTTTGTTTTACTTCTAACCAAAGCATTGTATTTACCAAATACAAGAAAAACTACTTGTTTGAATACCAAAAAACCATTTCTTTGTGGGAGATTGATAAGGATATCATAAAGGTCTGATCCCCTTCAGAGAAATATTGTCATCTCTTAAGCTGATTCAGAAGAACAAAAATAATTTTATCTTACTTCTACAAACCAAAGCAATGTCAAATATTTAGGGTTGTCTTAGCCATACCAGAGCAAGTCTTCTAACAGCTTGCTGTTTGAGACCTGGAAATGTGATACACTGAAAAGAAGGGGACAAACTTCTAATCTATTTTCCAAAAAGCCTCTTTAAACTCAGAGCAAAGAGACAGTTTAAAACATACCAATTCACCCATTGAGGTGGCTATGTGGAATCAAAAGTCCCTTTCTAAATGAGTATAGTCAACAGAGATGATAAAGTGAGAAAGGTATAGGCTTTTTTTGTTCTGTGTAATCTTTACCAAAAATGATGCCCTTGAAGATTTTTTAAAGAACTCTTTCTCCACTACTTACTGAGTTGGTCTATAAAAGTACAGGACAAAAAGATGAACTTCCTATAAAAAAGAAAGTTAATCCATTCTCAAAATAGGTTAAAGCATTTTTGATCATTTTCTTTGTCAGTTCTAAAGAAAAGGCAATCTTTTGACTTAAGCTTAAAAACGTAATTTTACAGGCAATATACGAAAAAAAGAGTGAAAAAGAAAATGGTTTATGTCAACTGATAATGGAGCACAAGGCTTTTGCACTTAATCTTCCGGACTAAAATTTGGGTTAGTCTCGTGGTGCAGTCCCACTCCACTCCCCAGGTAGAACAGTGATCTCAGAAATCCCTGTTAGGCCTTGTCCTCGATGAGGAGCTCCTGGGCTGAGCTTCTCTTGAGCTTATCAGAGACAGTCTGCTACCAGGAACTTGTGCTGTCTAATGAGATCCTGCTTTTTAGGGAACAGCCTTTGAAACTTATTTTTCTTGCCTGAATAACAAACTCAGGTGGAATTACATTTTTGTTATCAAAATTTCAAAGAAAGCTGACTTGAATTGCAACCAAGGTAGAAAATTGCTGTGACAAAACCAACTCTCTTAGGGCCTTATAAACATCAGCCCTGAGTGAGACCCTTTGAGCTCTTCTGGACTTCAGTGGCCAGTGGCCAGTGTCCCCCCCACCCCCCGAGAGGGTTCTCCCAGAGCGAGTGAACTCTCAAAGTTGCTATACTCGCAGGATTGCTGAGCAATGATGATGGACCGTGGTCTGATATCCCCATCTCCTCAAGGCTCAACCCTTCACCTGCTGAGAAGATGCAAAGACATCTGAAATGAGTATTTCACGAAATTTCACGAAAGGGAATTTTTCATAGGTATCTTGTACAGACACTTGTGTGCCTGCAAGTGTGAATATGTGATAGCAAAGGCACTATGAATGTTGGTCTCCTAGATTTTGAGCACTTTAGGTTTATGAGTTAGTTCTGAAGTTGCTGTTGTGGTATAGTAAATTCTATATGAATGCTTTGCTAAATTGTTCAGCTTGAGTTTTCAATTAAGTGTTTTAGATTTAAGATAAGTGTCATTGGGCATAAACTGTTGATCAAGTCTGGGCTTAGTGTACAACAGTGGTCTACTCTGAACCTTGTGACTCAACAGGAGAGACTTCCATATTCCTTTTTATCTTTATCCTTTCCTATTCTTTTCCTCCTCTCTCCCTCTTCATCTGACCTCTCCCCCCACCCCAAAGTTTTGGGTTTATTTCCCTTTGGATTGATTGATTTTGGATTTTTGTTGTCTTTTTGGTGTGTTTTAACCATATAGTAAGTAATAGAGTGAACCTTGCCAACAAATTTTATCATGCTATCACTTTTAAACCAGATATATACCTACTAACACCTTTTCCAATTATTCTTTAAGCAACTTTAAAACACTCATTCATGACAGTGAGATGAGGATTAACATCCAAGATGTAAGTTCATTTCAACTTCTTGAAGTGCAAACCTGAAATGAGCAGTGTCACTATAGCAATCTGTACTAATTTGAACTAACTATTCATAGAAGTCTTTTCTCCAGGGAGAATAAAGTACAACCTAGACAGGTATTTTAATGGTTACAAGCTCTGCCTAACTTAAGAAAGAAAACCAAGATCAGTCCCTACTCTGCTCAAATGTAGAAGGGAGAAAAAAGCCATTTGCAGGCTGGAATCTGGGGAAGGAAACCCAAGAGACAGGGTTATCTTTTGGAGTTAACCTATTACCTTGCAGGGCAAAAATTCCTCTAGATCCTTACTGTCATCTATGAGAAACGTACACTGGAGATAGGCCCCTTTCTGCTCTACTCTCTACTGCATCAAATTACTATTTCACTGGAAGCCTAAAAAGATTTGCTGACCTTCTGGAGGAGTCTGTATAGCACATTCTGAAAGGGCCTGATTTTATAACTGAAAGAGAAGGTGTGAGAAGCAGAGTTTGAAGCTTCAGTCTGAAGCTGAGAGCTGCTTCCAATAACAAGTTGTTAAAAGGCAAGAATAAAAGGCATACAGTTAAAAAGGATCAGTGCTTTTGAAATTTGTTCAAGAAAATTTGGATTTTCTAACTGTAATTTGCTCTTCTATAGTTTGTGGATCACTTCCTCCATCAACCTGAGGGAAAATTCAATGTGTAAGGTTTTGGGACCCTAGCATTGCCTTATCCAGTGTATTGTGGATGCATAAAATGATAATTATAGCTGAGAAAGTACAAGACTGCTGTTTTTTCAGAAAACTTTTAAAATCCTCATATACTAAAGTACTCATATACTCTTACACCAGAGAATTCTGTCAGTTACATGTATCTAGTGAAGCCTAATGAAAAATTAGTATAGTTTAAAAAAATCATGGGATAATGCCTCCTTTTTTCTTTTTTCTCCTGTGTGAACAGAACAACTACAAAGTATTTATTCAATTCACAACAATTTCGAAGTATACTCTTTAAAAGATAACTATTGAAAAGCATTTTAAGTTAATAAATAGAGTACTTTAAACATGAAAGGTGTAATAAAAATAATTTCCACTGGGGTCTGTAAAGTCTTGAGCAAAAGATTACAGATAGGATTTTGCATTTGATCACAACATTAAAGTTTCTTAGGGGAAAAAAGAGGTTTTGGTTTTGTTTGTTTGTTTTGTTTGGGTTTTTTTGTTGTTGCTGCTGTTTTTTCAATTAAAAACTCTACACAGATGCTCCTTTTACAGAGATAATTAACTCCTAAATACTTTAAGGTAGATGCCATATATTGCTTAAGGAAAAATTAGAATACAGCATATAGCATCTTTATCTAAAGGCACCATAACAATGGTGCTTATTTGTGATCATCTCATTTTACAGTCTGTTTTTGAATCAACCTTTGAATTGGTTTATTCTGCATGAAATCCTCAGTCTTTCACATAGTTTCATTACATTAAATTTGTCTTTGTGTGCCAGGCATGTACAATTTTCATTCAGGTCTTAACAGTTATTGATAATTAGTGAGATGCTATGACAGCTGCAATTCTCAGAAAAACTGAGTAATATTATTACTCAATTGTGACATCATGATTTAGTCATTCATCAATTATTCATACACTGAATAATTTGATGAGATCATCAATCCATCCTATCCTAAGTTGTACTGCAGGCTGATCAAATATGGTAAGGGACAAGGAAAGAAAGATTCAAAGAGGGCCTGAAAGCGAGTCCAATATATTGAAAACAAACTGCTGGAAAAGAGACAGATCACAGCCTCAGTGCAATTACGTAGCTTGTTGAAAGAGTTCCATAAAAGCTACTGCAGACGCTTATTTATGCTACAGGAGCAGGACACACAAAGTTACAACAGTTTTATTGCATGGTAGCTTACTTTGCAGAAAGTTTCCCATGGAGAGAAGGCCCCAGTGAGAATGATTCTTCTATAGGTCTCCGTTAAATGGGATACAACCCAAGATAAAGCATCATTGTGAGGTAGTGTAAGATGGATTTTTTTCTTAATTCCATGCAGAAATTTTAGATGTACAAAACGTACTTTTAAAGTTTCAAGTTCTTGTTCAAAATGTGTGTTTCTACTTTCAGTTCTTTTTATGAATTTCCTTGAAAGAACTTCCTTTAACACATATATTACAGGCTATCTGGAAATGGATGAACAGTTGGGATTCCTGACTGATGAACAGGGTGACTTTCTGAGCACTGCTGCATGTAGGGATCCAAACTGTTGCACAAGTTTCTTGTGCTTGATATACTTGCATTTGAATTTAAAATACATGATACAACTCTAAAGAGTGATGAGAAAGCATTCAAAATCATGAGTTCATTAAGACTTTGGCTTTGTAAACACATTATGGAGACAATCAGAGCGATATTAATTTCTAGTCAGTTTACATTTGCCTGTTTATTTTTCCTAAACTGATATCGTTTTGGTATATCACTCACCAGATTTCCTATCTCACGTATCTTTATGAAATATTGAACACAGAGGAAGAAGAACACAGGATCAGCAGTGTCACTAAAACTGAGAAAAGTCAGTTGTGATTAACAGAGAAGGCAAAGAGCACCGAACTGACTTACAGCAGCTAGTCAAACTATAGTCTGCTGGCGGAAAGAGCTTGTTTCATAACTTTACTGGCCATTCACATTGCATGCCAAGCCTTTTGAGTCAGATTTAATTCTCAGTGATTTAGGATAGCTAGATTGAATTTTATTAAGTTATTTTCTAACAGAAAACAGAACACATTAGTTTGATTTTCTTTTCCTTTAAGACAGACCTACATTTAAATAATAAATTCAATAGAATGCCGTCTGTCCATGTTGTTTCTTAGTTTTTTGAAATTTCATATTGAGTTAAGAATTCTATCAGGCCCCTTATTGACTTCTAGACTTAAAAAAAAGCATTGCTCCCAACAAAAAAGATATGAGATTCAATTGCATGCAAAATTTTCTAGGCTACTCTTCATAATAAATTATTTTTCTTTTTACTCAAATCCTTGTTACAAAGGTCACATGAATAAAAAGATTAAACTTTCAAATTTTTAAGAAATAAAGCTTTTTTTTTAGCTATATCAGTTCCTGATAACTTTTTCAAATACCTATTCATACAAAACATAAAATATATGTGTTATTTTTCTTATTTCTACTGACTCAAATCCAAAAAAGTCCACTGAAAGTAATATTGGTGTAAATTATATTAATTCTCTGACATTAAAAATTAGAAGATAATTTATTAGGTGTCCAAAAATACGTACAAACACACTTGTCGTCTTTATTTTTCACAGTAGCCTAAGTAGGCTACGTAGTATGCAACTACACGGACTTTTATTTTTCATACTCCTATTAAAAAAATCTGATGTTTAGGCTGCTGTCCACGTCTCATTGGTGACACAGTTATTGGAGTTCTTAGAAATGCCTCTGCACAAATTAAGGTGCAGACAAGACCATATGCCAGTGACAATAGTATAAGAATTATTTAATAGCAAACATTGAAGGGGCGGGGAGGGGAGAGAGAAACAGAAAATAGGTGGNAGTTTGCCAAGTCTCTCACCACAGACCCCACATGTGCTGCCTCAGGGCAGGGCTGGGGGGGGGCCTCAGGAATGGCTCTGGGGGCACTCCGGGGCCTCTGCTGGGTTGAGGCAGCCCCTCGGTGCCCTCCTGTGAATGTCCCCTGGGTGTGGCATTCCCAGGGCTGGGGTTCCCCAGCTGGGCCGGTTTGGGTAAGGGAGGATGGGTTCACTGCCCTGAGCAGAGGTTACATCCAAAACGTCCTCCCCGTCCACCTCATTTCAGGGGAGGAATCTGTGCAAACCTGGCCTCTGTGGGCGGTTTCTTTCTTTATCTATTCTTAGAGATTTAATTTACAGTCCAAAGTCCCAGTCAGGTATCTTCAGGGAGGCTTCTTTGGCTGTAGCTTCTTTATACAGTTTTTGTTATAATGAGCAAAACTTTATCAATGTTTGAGGCAAGAACTCTTTCAATCTCTGGCAATTGGCAACATTTGTTCTTTGCCAGCATCTATTTTCTTAACAATTCTTATTCCTCTCCCCTTCTACCAGCATTCCTTTCTTGTTTTAAAGCTCCTTAGAAAAGTCAGATGTACCTTCTATGAGAAAACTTATTTTCCCCGACCCCATCTCTCCCAAAGCTATTTCTTATTCTTCACAAAGCAAAAATCTCATCTAATTTATGCTGTGCCTTCAGCTACGTTTTCAATCTTCTTACGTTTCACCATGTCTATGGCTAAAAAAATGTGCAAATTATATCTCAAGTCCTAACACATCTGAAAGGTTTTGTGTGCAAAGCAGTATGGTGATGTTACATTGGAGATCAGTTGCTTCTCTCCCAGGCACCTTCATCACTTTTGCATAAACCAGACTGTAGTTGTGCTGGTAGCATGAAAGAAATACTGCCAGCACACAAATTAGGAATAAGTTGTCTCTTCCTTCGAGAGGAAAAATCAAAAAATATTGCAGAAAGGAAGTGCTCAGTCCTTTAATACTCACAGTAGAGATAAAAAGGATGTGAAAAAATGGCAGCTGAGATTTAACTCAGGTAAGTATTTGACCCTGAAGTTGGCAAAGCAACACTGTAAAATACAGATTTTTTTGTTTGGTTGGTTTTGTTTGTGGGGTTTTTTTGTTTGGTTTTGTTTTTTGTTTTTGTGGGTTTTTGTTTGTTTGTTTGTTTGTTTGTTTTTTTGAGAAAGATCAAGCAAAGGTTTAAATGCATCCTTTTAGAAAGACAAAAGAAGAAATGAAGTTCAGATAACACTGAGATACAGCTCTAGGCTCCTGAGATAAGAACTGGATATGGACAGAGATGTCAATTTAGTTATATGAAAAACAAACTCCACAGAAGATTTTGTAGATAGTAGAAGGATTTTGATTTACTAGATAAATTGTTGAGAATAAACACTACCAACAGCTAGACCTTGGCATTCATCGTATCCAATAAATGTTTGATCACTCATTAATCAAATGGCAAGCTCTAGTGGTACATTATGTCTGATCCTGGTAAAGACTGACGAATCCTTCAAGATTCCACAGAAAACAATTCTAAAGCAACAAGGAAGTGTTAGTGCTTATATGAACTGTAAGACAAACAAAAACTAGGATATATATCAAGACCCTAATTTTTCAAGTGAGAGGTTTAAATATGTTAACAGAGGGTTTGTATGATTAAGATGGCATTCTACTGACTGCACTTTGAGTCAAGCAGATAGGAGATAACTCCAGTGTGGAAACGCTAGAGTAAGAAAAGTAAAACAAGGAGACTCTTTAGAAGAATAGGTTTTGGTGTTCAAGATACAGTAAGAGAAATGTTATGATCAGCAAAAGACAAAACAAAAGGCTTTCATGAGAAGCCATACTTTCAAGGTTGTCATGCAGCTTAACATTTATACCTCTTTTGAGCATAATAAAGAATGCTAAAGTCTTAAACAAGTAATGAAGAATTTTAGTGAGAAGCAGGTGAATACTCCCAAATACAAGACAAAAACAGGGTTTATAAAAACCTTTTCACTAAACTGTTCAACCTCCATCATTTCCTCTTAGTATAAAAATGAAAAGAAATAATATTTCTTAATTCTTCCAGGAAATGAAGTTTATTTCAGAAGTCAGAATAAGAGATATTCATTCTATAGTCCATTTTTAATAACTGCTCTTTGTCATGTAGAATGACTTCTTGTTCCCAAAATGTTCTAGAAGTTGTGTTCACCTGTTCTTCCTCTTTTTTGACCCTCTAACAGGACTAGCCTGCTCAATCATTGTTGTTCCCTTTCCAGTTTCCCTCTGTGTGCAATATTGAGATTCAAATGGAAGAAAAGGGGAGAAGCTAAAATAATTTATTGAAGCTAATTCTGCAAAGATGCCTGAAAGGAGCGATATCCATTATTTGAGCGTGAAATCTAAATAGTAATTATTTATTCTTGCCATGCTGGACTTTACATTGAGATTATCAATCAAAGCAATTAGATACTTATGTATTTATCCTCTCAAAAATACAACAGTGTGAGAAGTAGTGGTTTTTCAAATCAAGTGTGGACAGCTTTTATTCTGCCTAGGCAATTCAAGTAACTTTCATAACATTTAGGTTTAATAAATATTAGATGTAATAGAAAAAAAAGAAGCCATCCTCATTTTAAATTAATTTTATATCCTGGTACTAATAAAAACAATTTGTCAAAACATTTGTTGTTAAAATATATTACAAATTAAAATTTCATCAAGGCCCTGATTAAATGCATGAAGCTTGGTGATACAGGAAATTAAGTAATTAAATTATCTCTAGAATTGTAAGTCAAATTTTAGTATCAGTATTTCAGTTGCTAGACACTTGCCTGAGGGATTTTTTAATGTAAGTCCACTGAAAATTCAAAATTTGACAATCACTTAAAATAAAAGGTGATTGTGACAGTTCTATGGTTTTAACAAGTAGACTTACTGCCTGAAGAGTCACTCCTTTGATTGCCCCCCAGAGGAACTAACACCAAAGATTACAAAACCTGCCTGCTTTATCTGAGATATGTAAATTAATCTAGGGATTGTTTCAATGAACACACATCTTTACTTCATCAAATGCAGATTTGTAGAAATTGAACATTTTTCCCCTAGTAGACTCGTGTTGATCATGGCTATGTCTGGAAAGATTTTTTAGGCCAAGATCTTTTTTTTTTTTCCTAAGATAAGAGAAAATACAAACACAAGTCAAGCACTTGCTTGATTCAGAAGGTTGAGGTTTCAAGCAAGGCAAAGGATAATCCCCATTTGTCGGAATCCCCACACAGGGTTCCCCAATAGAGAAACCCCTGAAAAGTTCTGTGCCAGGCTTAGAAATGAGGCAGATGGGACTCACTGGCTTTGGTCTCCAGTTGTTTATGAGCTCTCTTATCAGTTCATTGCCTTGGATGACAACAGGCTTTGCACACTTCAGAGACATGCGCCAGCAAGACACAAAATATCTGCTTTCAAGGATTCTTATACAGATATGCTACCCAATTAACTNCAAAAAGAAACTCATCCCAAAGTCCTGGAAGCTTTTTCCATGGCCAAAGACTAAAAGCTGTGCTCTCCTGAGAAAAAAGACCCCTCAAGGCAGGCACAGAAAAATTTCCTGCCTTGGACTCCAATAGCCATTCACAGCTTAGAAACTCCATTCTTGTTGACTGCCAGGTTAACTTGATTTTGGGGAGCATGACTGGTAAGATTTTCCCTGAAAGCTACAGCTGAAGTAAAAATGCATATGGCCAGAAGGGGAAATTCATTTATTGCATATTATTGCAAACCTCAGACTTGAACCTCTGCATTTTAGTCTAAAGCTTGAAACTTTCCCATCCATCTTAACACGGCTTTTTATCCTTGTATTGAATAAACAAATGTCTGTTGCTGCTAATGTCCTAATGAAGAAGGTGGCCAAGTGGTAGAGATCATACATCTTTGTTTTTCCTTTCCTACACTCTGTATCTGAAGTACAGGATTGCTGTAGGAATAGGACTGCCTCCCCTTTCTTCAGCAAAGATGAAGGACAAAGGAAAGCCTAGTGTGGGGTTGTCAAGAGACAGAAATGTTATAGTTTATGGCTTAAACATCTTCATGAAGGACTTTTGCATATTACAGGAAAACTGTACAACAAAAGCTGCATGGAAGACCACCATATGCTGAATGTACCTCCTGACTGAGGTCCTGGACTGGAAGTTGATGGAGATAAGATAAAGTGATGTGGGTTTGGGCTGGGGGAGAAGAATACATTCACAGGAGGATCAAGCCTACAGTTTTGGGGTGTAGACCACAGCCCCATGCTTATCTGCTGTCAGGATCACATAGACCCCTACATCAAATGGAGGAGGACAAGAGGTTTTGTGTGTGTGGTGAAAAAGCCTCTGGTCCCAGCCAGTGAACACCCATCCTCTGCTGTGCAGAGTACCTCAGCTGTGGGGCCCCTTCACCTGGGGAAAGCTACATCTAAAGGACAGCAGAGAGGGTGTCATGGCCCATCAAAGCTCCCCCACAAAAGGGTGCCCAGAGCTTGCACCAGAGCACTGCAAGTGATGCAACAGATCCACAGTGCTGCAAGGGACAGTGTCAAACCTGCCCCCATCAGCGGGGGCATTCCCACTGCCCAAACCTACATAAATCGATTGGATTCTATCCTTTTTGTCATGGGTGACCCTCACCACCGAGAAGACCTGATGGAGGTGATCAGTAAGACCTCACTGGGACCCTCAGAAGGATGATATTTTTCTATCTAATCCTTCTCACTCTGCCCTGTTCCTCCTACCCACACACCTCTTTTTCTATTTCTTTCTTTCTTTTCTATTTCTTACTCTTTGCCTCTTTTACTATTAAATATATTAATTTCTTGGTATCAACATCTAACCTTATTTGATTTTAATTAATTTTGGAGTATATTTCTAACTTTCCTAGGCTTATCCATTTTATTCTCAGAGACTTAGTTTTCTTTGCTCTTCTGTGCTTAGACCGGTTCATAACAGGGGTGGAAGTTGATTAATTGAAGGCTTTATTTTAGTATTTAGAGAAATTCTCTCAAGCTGAAGAATCACAAACTTTTAACAAACTGTGGCCTATGGACAGACCATTTGTTTAGTGGCTCTATATCTTCAGAGTGACAGTGATGCTTATGCATACACTGCCCACATGGCACATATGCACGTTATTTTTAATGCTACTTTAATTATCCTGACTGACCCCGTGAAGGGTTGAGGCATATCAGTCCTTTATCATGTCTGCCATACCTGCGTGGATGTCTAAAAGCACAGATCACTTAAGTTCTGCCAAATTTATCAGTTAAATGCTCCACATGTGGATGTGTGTACAGCAGTACATGAAAAAAACTCTTTTGCTCTTTTTTAGATTATCCTGTTTCATATTTTGTATGCACACCAGTGCAGTGGATTTCCTCTAGTCTTTAGTAAGAATTCTGCAAATTAAATAAGCACCACAAACATTTATCATTATCTCTTGTGTTATTTCAAAGCTTAAATATAGCAAATATGTTGTGCAGGTTTGACCTTGGCTGTCTGCCAGGTACCCATGAAATTGCTCCATCAGCAAGGCATGCAGAATAGTAGGACAGAAAGTTCATGAGTGAAGAAAAGGACAGTAACTCACTCACTACTGACACTCACTGATTGACACCACTGCTTCTTATTGACCCTCAACATACTACATTATTCAGCAAACTGCAGAAACCATACAAGAGTTTGTTCTCGAGAGATAACAGGCTGTTTCTAGGAATAAGTAATTTTGTTTTGTTTGAGAAATAATGTTGTAGGGGACCTGGCACCTTTGATTCAAATCACAAGCTAATATAATGTGATTTTTACCCCTCTAACTTCTGCCTAAAACTGTCCTGTTATACTCTGATTACTACAATGTTCGTAACAGCTAGTCAAATTTCTAAGTTAGCCTAAAAGAACTTGAGAACCTCTCCCATGAGGAAAGGCTAAGAGTGAGGGCTGTTCAACCTGGAGAAGAAAAGGAAGGCCTTATAGCAACTGCCAATGCTTAAAAAACAAATTTCTAAAGAGATTCAGTAGCAGTCTTACACTCGCAAACTTTAGAACATTAAAATAGAATAAGGTAGCGGGCAAATTTTAAGACAACAACCGGACAAAGTAAGGCACTTAACAAACTTTAACTTAGCAAAATTAGCCAACTTAAGTTTAGCCAACTTTAACTTACCCAGACATAAGGCCCTTACTAAGGCATTGAATGGAATTTTTTAGTCTGACTTCAAAATATATTCCTAAAAGAAGAAGTCAGGAAAGGAAAGAAATTGAGAGAGAGAGAGAGAAAGAAAGAAAGAAAGAAAGAAAGAAAGAAAGAGAGAGAGAGAGAGAGAGAAAGAAAGAAAGAAAGAAAGAAAGAAAGAAAGAAAGAAAGAAAGAAAGAGTAAGAGAAGAAAGGTATCACCATGTGGGAATCCAGCAACAAGACTTGATTGTTGCAATTTTAATGTTCATTGGTGGAAGTAATGGTCACATTCTTGATCCAATGGGGCGAGGGAAAACCCATGAAACACAAAGTTGAATGGGTTGATGTACGTCTAGGTTCAGGTTTAATGACCAGGTACCTTCCTGAGGGAAGAGTTTTACGCTCTCTTATGCAAGACTGTGGATCATGCACAATCCTCTGGTGGAAGGCCTCCTAAATCAAGACTGTGGGTTTCACATTTGAGCTCAAAACCAGTTTTCATCCCTCTGATACACTGCCCTGAAAAATCAAGGGTTGCAAGGTCTATAATTTGTTGCAATGATCTTGCAGAAGCTACCTGTAACACAGGTTTATGTTACAGTCCACACAGAAAATTATTGGCAGAAAGACTGAGACTAGTTTTAAAGTTACTCCCCTTTTTCATTTTAGATATTTACAGAAATACTCTGTCAAATCTACATACAATCTACTTGATGATCTCTTGTTATTCCCTTTTCTCCTTCTCTGTTCTAATAGAAATATATAAAATAGGAGTTTGGTCTTATTAATGGCTCTCATTTTCCACATAGATTGAGAATTAAACTATATTATGGGTTACAATACATAATATAACAATAAATAATTTATCAAACACACAGCATTGGAGATTCAAAAGTGATTTTATTTGTTCCATGGGTTCAATTTACAGTTTTCACACTGTTTTCAGAATTAGAAGCTAGATCCTTACCACTGAGCTTTACTATTACTTGATATTCTATTTTGTGCTTAATCCAGTTATTTTTAAATAATTGGGATTTCTCAATTACATTACCAATAATATTACCTGATAGTTGCAGAGCTTCAGATACCTCATCTATGTGAGCCAAAGATTTCTGTTGACTTACGTAGGAGTTGGATTGGCTCTCTATATCCCAGCTGGATGACATAGTCTGAGCATCATAACGAATTTTACTTCTTTATTATTTCATTACTTCAAGCTCAATATATATTAATTATGCCACCCCATGAAGAGAGCATCTTTTTTTCTACTGAACTTGGATGGAATTTTTCCCTAAGACATTTTTCTTTCTCACTAATGTGAAATTTCTTTGCCAAACTTCTCCCCTTGCTGTCTCTTCTACGCATAGATATAACTGAATTTTTCTTATTTATTACTAGTCTTTGAAAATGTGCTATGTTTTAGGCTTTTTAGGGTATGGGAGAAGAGAAAGCAGGTAAAAAAAAAGTAGCTATGAGCTCCTTGCTCTTGTATTGTTTCCTAGGAGATCAGGTGTCAATCCTTCTTCAATTTAATCTAACTTCCCTGCTCCATTTGCTGATAAATAACTCTCACTCAATAACTCCTTTTTATATGTACAGACTTTTACCACATACGTACTTCACTCTACAATCTTAGAAGCACTTATATTTGCACTTTTTTGTAGTAGTTCTTAACTGTTTACTGAATTCTATTTACTAAATACTATGTTCTTCAGAGAAGTGAAGAAAATTTTGAGAATTTTATTTTAATAGAATAATTCCTGTTTGAGCAGGTTATAATACTTCTAAAAATATTTTATTGTAAAGAAGCTCTTTCTTTTCACTTAGATCCAAATCAGTATTATAACTGTGGGGTTCACTCCCATGGAATTTTAATGTCTTCTATTGCATGTCATGTGTTTTCTGCTCTGCTCCTTTGAGTTTTAATTATTAGTGGGTATGCTGAGAATTTGCAGTTTTTACTAGAAAAATTTAGAATTCTACTAGATTAAAGTACATTAGAATCTGGATTTTACTTTGAATATCCTTAACTTTTAGTGCCTTCTTTATTACACATAGAATTCTTAACATTGCTAATCATGTGTAACTGACATTTTGTAATACAAAACCCTGTTTTCTCTCGATGAAACTATGCCAAACTTTAATCATTAGAGGTGAGAATTTTTTTGTTCTGAGTATGTATGTAAACACAAATTAAGAAGAGGATAAATCCAATGTTAAACTCCAAGTATTAGAGAAAAGGCATTATGGTTTTATGTCAATTGTGCGACATTAAATTCACTGATTTGCACTTTTTCTTTTTTAAAAACTCTATAAAAACTGAATTCTCTATTGCCGATAGAGAATCAGGTGCCATCTGTCTACCTGGAGCTAACACAGTACAGTATAAAAAATATAAATTAAACATAAATTCCTTTATATCATGCTCTGAGAGAACAAAAATATCTTCATATGCCCAAACCAAAATGAAATTGTGTACAATCAATCTACTCCCTAGGGCTTGAAAATGTAGACTAAATCTTATTAATAAAGTTATTTCTGAAAACAAGATCAGAAGCAAGAGTTTTGCCTCCCCCACCCCCCCCC
>VXBQ01010603.1:32443-43112 GCA_013400175.1 Phainopepla nitens
AAAAGGAAAGAAATAAAAGGAGTGACAGAAGTAAAAAGATATTTGGAGAAAAAAATTTAAAAAAATAATTTTAAGACGTTTTCTAAATATGAGTACATACTTGTGGCAAATATACTTACAGCTGAATGAAATGGACTGTAAGGATATATATGTCTGTATGGCTTATATGTCATATCAGTCATATATGGCTGTATATGACTGGTAAAAAATGCAAGTGAAACATATTTTCACAAATGTATATATACAGTATTCTTTTGATTACTTCAATAGTGTAAATAATAAATTGTATTTTATTTCCAAGTCAATTCAATATATTTCAACTTAAACAGAGAAAGAATGTATTTTATACAAAATATGTTCATTAAATCAACAGTCTTATTGACCTCATTTGTAAAAATGCATGACATCTTCAATATTGCTGAGCCGAGTTTTGTAACACCTTTTAATACCCTATGGTAACAATGTGATATTTCCTTCAAAAAAATTTAAGTCTGCACACTTAAGAAGATTATTATATTAAAGTCTGTGCATAGAGCCATTGTATAGAAAACTCAAGAAAAAAAAAATCAGGTATTTTCTCAGTCTAAGCAAGTAAACCACTCTCAGCAAGGCCAAAGTGGTAACTGTTAAAGCTGAAGAGAGAATAACCACATTTATTTCAGTCAGAACATGATGCAGAGCTGTTTACCCTGTTAGCTGAAGCTTCCCTGCTAAGACAGATCCATTTCTTTTAATCTGTTGTGGTAGATGTGACAGACACAGATCTTAACCACAAATTAATTTCTTTGAAATACAGCTGAGCAAAACCAGAAAAAAATATTAATGAATATTCATCAATAACATTAATGTCAATTTGACTGGTTTTTATGATCCTTCCTAGCCCATTTCCAAGTATCCTCGAGTGCTTTACATGCAACATCAAGAAAACACATGAAATGTTAAAGTCACAAGTGCTCTTATAGCTTACAAGGACGACAGACACACCAATCAGGTTTGCATCAAGGTTTGACCCTGGCTGGGTGTCAGGCATCCACTAAAGCCACTCTGTCATTCCCCTCCACAACTGGACAGGGTCCCTGAGTTTAGATGAAGACAGGGAGAGGCCAGTCACCAATTCCCATCTTGGCTAAAACAGACTCACTTGGGGAAATGAATGAATTTATTACCAATAAAAATCAGAGCAGGATGAAGAGAAGTAAACAATTCTTAAAAGCACCTTCCTGCCACCCTTTCCTCTTTCCTGGGTTCTACCACATTCCCCCCAGCAGCTCAGGGAGATGAGAAATGGGGGTTATGGCCAGCTCATCACAGGTTTTTGCTGCTGCACAGGTAGAGGAGTCCTGCCCCTGCTCCAGTTCTCCACAAACTACAGTTCACGAACTGCTCCAACATGGGTCCCTTTCCACAGGGCGCAGTCTTTCAGGCATAGCCTGCTCCAGCATGGACTCCTCTATCCATGGGTTTGCAGGTTCCTGCCAGGAGCCTGTTTCAGCTTCCCATAGGTTCACAGACTCCTCTCAGGCATTCACCTGGTTTGGTGTGGGGCTCTTCCACAGGCTGCAGGTGGATCTCTGCATCCCCATGGATCTCAGCTCCCGCATCTGGATCATCTCCTCTCCCTCTTTCTCACTGACCTGGGTCTGCAGCATTGGTCCTCTCATATGTTCTCACTCTGTTCTTCTCTGATGCAATTACATGTGTGCAATAGCTTTTTTCCTTCTTGAATGTATTATCACAGGAGTGCTATAATCATTCCTGATTGGCTCAGCCTTTGCCAGCAGCAGGTCCGTCCTGGAGCTGGCTGGCATTGGCTCTGTCAGATAAAGGGGAAGCTTCTAGCAGCTTCTCACCAAAATCACCCCTGCAGTCCCCTGTTCTCACTACCAAAAACTGGCTACACAAACCAATACAGTATGTGCTATCTTTTTCTTAGGCAACCTGACTCACTTGGGAGAAACAGACACATTTTAGATACATAGGACAAAAACCAGGTTACAGTTTCCCAAATATATTAATAGGTTTAAAAATAAAAAAGTCTGGTGTCTTTCTAAAACATTTGTTCCTATAAAACTTCCAGTTTAATACCTGAACTGTTAATAACATTATTAATTTTTCATTCACATTTAGATCATGTGCTGGCTCTCCATTCTCCTTGTAACACACTGAGCATGTTTGCCAGCTTCCCATAGAAGAACAGTTTTCCTCACAGGTGGAATTAGATGTTTTCCTCCCTGTTTCAGGTGATCAACAATTCACTAGATTGCCAGATACTCACAATATGTTCCACATAAGCATCTGTTTCAAGCAAGAAATAAAATATGAGGCTCAAGAGTAGGAAAGGCTGAAGATAAATAAAGGCACAACACCAACATTTCAGTGGCAGGTGTCTCACCCTGCAGCTGCACCTGCAAACTGCCATGTGGGATTAAACAAAAGTCAGATCAATCCTTCCTTTCAGCCCCTCAAAGAAATAAAGCAGGTACAGTCTGCCCAGCAACCCATCAGATAGTACTTCTGCATTGACATATTCCTCTGGTTTGAAACCAGAAACATCTTCACATAAATGTGTTTAACTGTGAAGAATTTCAGATATTGTAATGATAATGGTATTGAGGATTGCCTTAAATTTGTGTAGAGTTACAAAGTATCAAAATTTACTACCCAGACAAAATCTTTCAGGATAGACAATGGCATAAACACATAATTTTTAAGGTGCAACATAGTCTTTGCAATAGCTGAAGTTTCCAAAATTTAGGCAATTCCATGCTTATCTCCAAATAGAAATTATGTGTCTAGAGTTGATTTTCTGTGGAGATGAAAGCTACCAAGAACCAGCTTGTGAACACCAGTGACACCGAGGTGTTAGAACCATCAAGTGTTCCTGTTCCACTTCTAAATAGAGGCTCTTTGACTGTATAAACAAAGCACAGAAACAATAATGTATGATTTTGCTAGTGTTTAACCAAGGAAAAAAGTACAAATATTTCACTATAACATTTTGAGTTCCCAGTGTGTTTTCTGATCCTTTAGTGGCATAAATCACCCAACCAGATTATGCAAAAAATACCTGATGATTTCTATATTTTGTGTAGTGAAAAAGGGAAATGCTTTTAATGAACTTGAAGCTCAAAAGCATTCACTGAATAACTGTAAGTCTTTTTAATAAAAGCACATTCTAATATTTCTTCAGGTCATCTAACAATCCTTTAAATAGCAAAGAAAACATTTTTACAAACTACTGAATGAGGCATGAAAGTGCATTCCTGTGAAACATGCCTGAAGTCTGTGGAAAGATATTAGAGAATTACTAATATAATTTAGCAGTGAATTCAGCTTCTAGTACCCTACTAGGTGAGTAGCTAATGCATTTCTCTTTGATCCTGACTTTATGCCACTACAACCACCAGCTTCAATACAGCTTGTTGTTTTGTGTACACATAGGAGTGCAAGTTCATGTGCAAGAAAGACCTTCAAAATGAGTCTGAATGCATGCTGTCTAGACGTTTTTGCATTGTCAACATTCAGAAATATTCTCATACATGAACTTCTCCCTATTAGTTCAATAGTGGGGAATTTGGGATACAGTCTATACAAGTAAAGAAAAACAACTACGAAGGGAAACCGAATAAAAGAAAAAAAAACTTAAAATTGCTTAAATAAATAAATTTCTTCAAAAACATTAAAACCAATAATAATTATAGTAGTATAATAGTATAAAAAACTACATCATCTTTGAACAACAACAAAACAAGCAATAATGATATAGTGTAAGAACTGCATCACTGTTGAAAAAAAGGTTATTTTACCTGCATGTGGTGGAGAGGACCAAGGCCTCAATGAAGGGTCAGACTGGCCTCATGGCTGAGTTCAAGGTTTGGACTAGCAGCCAAAATGCTCTTTCAGCTACTGGAATTCAAAGTTCAGGAAGGGCTTAGCAGGAATAAGCTAAATAACAGCCAGAAATATCAAAAATTAGTTTCTTAAGCTCACCATAGGAAATGCAAAGCAGAGATTTTTCTCAAACTTCACTTTTTCTATCCTACTCCAGTTTTACAATTTCTTTTTCTAAATGGATCTGTCCTTTTCTAAAAAGGATTTGATCTTCTCAGTGTACTGGTCTCAGTGTACTCTGGTTTTCTGAACCATGTGATGAGCAGGTCTTTAAAATTATCTTCTGTGTGGTTGTCCTGACTGAGTCCTGTTAGCAACCACCTCTGACAGGCATTGGGGCAAGCGTTTCTGACACTGACAATTCTGCACATCAGCAAGGCAGAGATATAAAGTGACTAGGAACTTTAGGTCTCAGTGTAATTTGGATGTTCTCCAAGTTAGGAAGATTGGAGGATACAGTAAAATCAACAGTGAATATCTGCTTTGAAACCTCTCTGTCTAGTATGGTGATGGAATCATTCCATATTTCTAAAATTAGATCATCAAAATTCAGCATTTGTTAATCAGCATCCAAATCTGGTGCTAGTTCTTTCTCCAGATTTTTACTCATTTACTTGATTATATTTATTTTTGCTGTTTCACTTATAGAAATCTGTGGTTTTCTTTTCCTTCTCTCTTTTTTTTTTTTTAATTTTATTTTTTTTTAAATTTAACATGTTACTTGCTTCACACTGGGTCTCTGGGATTAAAATTTTAATAGAAGGAAAGATGAAATAATTAAATTAAGGTTGTACTGATTGTTTTGATAGACCTATTGGAAAACTTCTCTGAAAAACATATTTCAAATGCAAATATACAGCAGTGAAATGGTTAACTGTAGACTGATTTTCTAAAAATACTATTGCATATCTGCTCATCACACTGAGAGTAATTTTTCTATGTCACTGTGTCTGTATAGTGGCAAGAGCTGCTATTTGTTTAAGTACCTCTTCTTTTGAAATATGGGTAAAGGAGAATGTTGATGGAGAGAGTGGCTGATTTATGGTCCATCAAATGCCCTGTGTTTTGCTACATCCCTAAGTATTGCCAAGAAAAAAAAAAAAATCAAAGCATGCTTTTTCTCCATCAGGCTTCAATTGATGGAAAACTTCCATGAAATATTAACATGGAAAATGAGACCAGTGATTAGTCACATAATCATTGATTTCCAGGCTGAAAATACTAGCAAAACCTTTTTTTTTTTAATACACAATAGACGTTGTATATAATTTTTTCAATGAACAAAATTATCACAACACAGATCAGTCAGCTAACCCTAAAATCAAGGGATTATATTGTCGTGCAGTTAGCAGAGAATGACCCACTGCAGAATACCAATATTCTCTGGGACTGTATACTATCTTGTAACTGCAGTCAGTTTTACTTACTAGAGCACAATGTTTAAAATAAACAGATCTGTATTTTGTGGGTTTCTCTTTTTATTCTAGAGATAAAAGGGTCTGGATGAGGGGGATAAATTGTGTACTTGTATAAAATTGAAATGTTAGAGTTGGCAGCTCTCACACGTGTGCTCCTGGATGACTCAAATAGCAGTCTCCAAGGACTTAACTCTAGAAGCACAGCCACAGCACACCCCTAAGAGGCTCCAGGAGTCCTCCAAAATACCCCTGACTAGCACAGCCTTTTGCCTAAAATCTGTGTTTAGGGTACAGTATCTACTACATCCCCAATTTTGTGTTTATCTCCATTGTGCAGACTAGCAATCATGGTTTGATGCAGGCCACTTCCTGAGAGCCTGTGCCACTCCACGGAATGACAAAAAGATTACAGTGGTAGGGTATAGTTTACCCCTCTATGTGGGTTTGTGCTGGGAACTATTTTGTTAGCAGGACCTTTTGCAATTGTGGTGCAAACCCGTGGATTTGGTTTAGGAAGTGACAAACATAGGGACTGAAAAAATGCATACAGAAAAGAATTTCCTTTGGTCTTCATACAAATGTTGTTATGGAGAACAGCACAGAGAATTCATAATATTTTCATAATATTTCCTCTGTAATTCTAAAGATATGCTTGTTTCTAGCTCGAAGAAAAGATGTTTGAAGAGGATTTAAACACCCTGTCTTCTAAGTAGAGTGTTAATGGGAAACTAAGAATTACACTGCAATGTTTGTCTGAATGGTGTGGTTGGTGAGGATTCTGGTCAAACTATCCAACAGATATGTACAACTCAAAAACTCCCTAACATCATCTCTGTTACAGTCCAACTCTTCCTTATATAGGCACTTAAGTCTGTAGACGTATGGTTCCTATCAGGCCAGCTTAGTGCTACCAGTCCAGAAACCTCCAGCACACAAAAAAATAGAAGTGTGGTGATTGCTTTAAATAAACTGAGTTTAATCTCCAAGGAAATAATATGAGAACCCACTGGTTCAATAAACAAGAAAATGAGAAATGCAGTTGATTTCTACTTTATTGCATTTTACATTGTCTCTTCAGTTTCTTTAGTCTGCAAGAGCGTGCAGCAGAATTTAGTTTTGACGCTTTGCAGAATTTAAGACATGAATATGATGTGGAGAACTTAAAAAAATTCTGTGGCTTTATATAAAAAAAATTACAATTTTCAAAAGCTAATACTAGAAGAACCAAAAAAAATCTGGCAAAACAAACACACTGAACCAATTAAGGTGCTCTAGAGCCAAATACTCATGTTAATTCTCACAACTTTTGTTTTCTTACTGAAGATAGATAAAATTCTGTCCGTTTACTTGGCAGAGATAATTTTTTTTTTTTGTAAATACAGCTTTGTTTCCAAGATAACTTATCACTCCTAGATAGCTATATATTTACCCTGTTATTATAACTATTCTGATTTTTAAAATGCCTTTTCCTGACTATTTGATAAAAAGATACCACAGCCAATCACTATTTCAGTGACCGGTGATACTTTGAATGCTCCTAGGTTCCTTCCCTCAGATCAAATATTCTTTTGTGATGGGTTTCTATCAGCCTTCAAGTTGCCAACTTTTCCTTTTTAAAAGGATCATCATTCCTTCTAAGGTCATTCCTGACATTTTGCATTAGAGAATGAAAGCATTAGAGAAGGGAAGCATTTGAAGCATTAGTACTATTAGTTAATGTTTTATCTATCTTTCTCTCTTTTGCCGCGTTTCAGCTATTATCTTTTTTCCTGATGCTGATTTTCTATTTTTATTACTGGGACCTACTGCCTTTAGCTGTAAAATTTTAAGTTTATGACATCCACTGAGATTAACTTCAATAAATTTATTTGACCTTTAAACAACTGCATGACTCTAGTGATTATCTCCAACAGATAATGCTGAACTGGGTCTGTATGCTGCCTAATCCTTCTATACTATTTTTTCATTGGTATCATTCTCTCCTCTTTCCTAATAAAAGTACATATCTACATATCTAATAATTTTTTAACTTTTACAAATTATTTTAATATCTCTGGGTTTAATTTTTAATCTTTAATAATCTGCGGGCTGAGGTTTTTTTTACTTCATGACAGTTTAGATGGGCCTTATGGAAGGGTATACTGAGGAGGAAATAGCAGGTATGTATAAATGGTAAGTTTGAAATCTGCATGGATAAATACAGAAAGCCTAATTTACCAGAAATGAACAAAAAATAATTACAAAGCCCAGTGAGATGGACAAGGACCGGCATAGTACAAAAAAAAAGGAAAAACCAGAAAAATAGCAAGCAGGGAGTGGGCACAGGCATACAGAATTTTGAAGGTGTTGGGAAATTAGTGTATTGCAAGAAATTAAATGCTTCTAGCCAATGGGTTCAAAGAACACATAATAGAGGGCATTCCCACTCCAGATTAAGACAGAAATAAAACTATATCTAACCAGTGAGAAAGATGTGTTTCATGGATATATCTACTAATTCACAAATTAAACTGAGTGTATGGGACAAATAGAAAAGGAATAATACATGTTAAAGTGGAGTGCAGAATGATTTCCAGAATCCTTAGGATAGTGGAAAGAAAAAAACAAAAGCCTTCGTTGTGTGTGTCTGGTAGACTGAAGAGAGAGAGCTGGATTGAGCAGCATAACTGCACTGCACAGCATGGCATGGCATCCAAAGTAGCTGTTCGCAGCAGGAAATACAGTTGTTCTTAACTTTTGATCTAGCTTCTCTAATGCTACCTCTGGTATTTCTTTCTCAGATTTTAAGTCACAATAGCAGGCCCAGTAAAGTATCCAGTCTAAAGAGTGGGCAGCAGCTTAGCTGAAACTGCACATAACAGAATGTTCTTTTTCTGTGTATGTCTTCCCAATTCTCATCGAGAATCTTATCTAGAGAATCTTATCTTATCTACTGAATACACCTTTATGGATACATATAATAGCATTGATTGATAGCCAAATTCTCCACTAATTTATCTATCTTTTTTAAAACTTATTGGTATTTGGTGTGTTTAGACTGCAGCATTGGCCACTTAATTAT
This sequence comes from Phainopepla nitens, assembly GCA_013400175.1. NCBI lineage: Eukaryota > Metazoa > Chordata > Aves > Passeriformes > Bombycillidae > Phainopepla > Phainopepla nitens. The sequence goes on from VXBQ01010603.1 coordinate 40,814, forward strand.
GCACAGCAGATCTATCTCTAGACAAATCCAAAGGAAAAAACTAGATCTGAATGTTGCTTACAGATAAAAGCTGTGAGTGAAAAGAGTGAAAATAGTGAGAGAAAAGTCAGATATTGAAACCCTTTCAAGTCTTCATTCCTGAAGGTCACATAATGGATGGCCCAAACATGACTAAGAATAGAACAAAAACCAGACTACAGACACTTGACTACTGGCAAGAGGAAACGTGATCAAATAATGTAACATTTGAATAACAGAATGTGACTTCGTTGCCTTTAGCAGGCAAGGAAACTGTATGCTGTATGGAATAGTCTAGCTCTTTTGAGAAGTTTTGAAAAATATTTTTTTCTGTGCTGTATGACTAGAGAATTCTTAATTATGATAAAATCTTTACTCTTCTGATCTTCTGTGAACTTAATTGATTTGCTATAGTGGCCTCTGGGCTTGCATCTTAGTGATTTAATAAAAGAAATATACATAAGAGTAAACTTCAGGGTAAGAGACTGTAGTGATTAGTGATGCTTTAAATTTGGTGCTATATATAAGATAAGAGACAATGGAGAGCCATCACTATTTAAAGTATTAGAAAGCAAATATTATTACAGGAAACCCTAATTTTTTAAATTTCAGATAATTAAATTTGAGGCATAAATTTAAGAGAATATTTGTGATAGTAAAATATTACTGTCATAATTAATTTCCTCAGCATATATTGGTTTTTATAAACCTAGATGACAACCTTACTGTTAATGCGTGAGATGCTTTTCATGTGTTTAGTTATTCTCTTTTTTTCAATAAACCCAAGCTCTGGTTCTTTATTCTACTGATTTTAATTCTTTATACAAAGAATGTAGATCATGTCTATCAAAATGCTGTGCTTCAGAAAAATGTGCTATTTACAGTCCCTACAATGATCTTATTATGATCAGCAGAACCATGAAAATCCAGATGTATATAAAAGACAATGCTTTCTAATGATACTTAAAAACACAGAATGTGACAATTATGAAGTATTTGCAGTTAGTAAGGCTGCATGAAGAAATGTTTAAATGTTTATTTCATTTTGCTGGTTTTATATGGAAAGAAAACATTACTTTTTTGACCAAATGAAATAGAGTACTTAATAATCTAGGTATTTTTCTTTAAAATAGCAGAAATATTTTCATATTTGTTGCAATGTCAGCCCTGCAGAAATGTGACTGAATAAAACTGCTTTCTTGTCAAATCTTTTTTCTTCTCTTTCAATTAAAATGAAGAAAAAGATATCACATGACCTGTGCAATTCCAGCAAATAATTCAGTGTAGCTGCAAAGCTTCCTTAACAGGTAATTGACATTTTTCTCTTCTGCACAGACATTTGTGTTTCACTTTTAACTTCCTGTGGAATCTACAGGTTTTAGTATATCCTAAACTAAAAATGAAATAAAACATATCAGAGGATCTTTCTAAAATGCAGTAATGAGAATTTCAAAATAATTAATGTGTTTCCTCTGATCAGCTCAGTTAAAGTTCTTTTTTTGCAGAAAGGTCAATGGTAAATAGTAAAAAAAGATAATTTTGAAAAAATTATGTACCGTGTTTTATACTCAATCCTCTGATTGCTGCAATGTATAAGCTGGGGGGAGAACAAGAACTCTTCAGATTCTTTATATTGCGGAGGAGTGGACAGAGTAGGTATGATAGGAACAGTTTTCAGTAAAAATCCTTTCCTGGCCTTTGACTGGTAAGAAAAGATGCTACAGTTATGAAAAGATCTCCTTCATTGTTTCTCCATTGTCATGGTTTGACACTGGCCAAATGCAAGGTGCCCACGAAAGCTGCTCACTCACTCTTCCCTGCTACAGCTGGGCAGAGGAGAGAAGGAAAACCAAAAAATTAACAAAGTGTTTATGAGTTCAGGTAAGAACTGGGAGGCAACACTCCAAGGGCAAAACAGGATAAAACTTAGACGTAAAAAGTGAATTTACTACTAACAGAGTCAGAGGAGGATACTGAGAAGTGAAATAAGCCATTAAAACACCTTTTCCAGCCAGCACCTCCCTCCTTCCCACTGAAAGCACAGGTCTTCAGGGCATGGAGGGTCTGTTCAGTTTGTCATCCAAGTTCTTCTTCTGTTGCTTAGGGAGAGGAGTCCTTCCCCTGTGAGGCCTTGGGGTCCCTCCCATGGGAGACAGCTCTCTGTGAACTTCTCCAGTGTGGTCGAATCTCACAAGCAGCAGTTCTCCCAAAATTGCTGCAATGTGAGCCCCTCCCATGGGCACAGAGTCCTCCCAAAACTGCTGAGGTGTGGGTCTCTCTT
>VXBQ01010603.1:43364-55640 GCA_013400175.1 Phainopepla nitens
CCCTGTGGATCCCCAGGGGCTGTGGGTGGATCTGTGCATCCCCTGTGGATCCCCAGGGGCTGCAGGGGCACAGCTGCTTCACCATGGTCTCACCACGGCCTGCAGAGGAATCTCGGCTCTGGCGCCTGGAGCACCTCCTGCCCCTCCTCCTCCACTGACCTTGGTGTCTCCACGTTGTTCCCCTCACATGTTCTCACCTCCTCCTCTTCTCTGACTAGAAGAAAACTGTGTGTACTTTGTTTTGATTTTCTTCTTAAATCTGTCATCACAGAGGTGTTACCAACCTTTCTCATGGCCCAGTTTTGCCCAGCAGCATGTCCATTCTTCAGAGCCAGCAGGGATTATTGGCTCTGCCAGACATGGTGGGAGCTTCCAGTAGCTTCTCTCAGAAGCCACTTCTGCAGCCTCCCTGCTACCAAAACCAGGTTGGGCGAAACCAACACATCCATGAATAACAATGGCTTTGAGCAGAACCTCCCACAGATCATGCTAGCAAAGAAACAAATTGAAATGTCACAAGAAAGGCATTAAATAAACCATATTCCTACAGCCCTCCAACTGCCATGGGTATCAGATAATGGTGTCTTTATAATTTTTTTCTCTATTTCTTTAACAGGTTAACCTATGAACACTTATTTTGTGATGAAAAATTCCCTCTTACCTGTTTGTCAGTGGTGTCTCATTTACATCTCTGTTCTGGTTTTGGTTAGTTGGTTTGGTTTGGTTTTTTGTTGGGTTGTGGGCCTCTGTTTTTTGTTATTTTTTGTTCTTTTGTGTTCTTTCCTTTCTTAAAGCACTGAGAACTGAAATCACACAGAATATGAAGAAGACAAATATTGCAGATGAACTGGTGCCAGTCGAATTTCCCAAAAAGATTCTTAGACTTCACTGGTGCAGGTAGACCAATCTGTCTGCAGGTTCATGTCTGTGAAATATGCTTGCCTCTCAGCATGCTGCAGCTGTGAAGACAAAAGGCATTTGGGCTCCCATAAAATGCTAATATCTTTAGACAAAAGAACTCTGCCAAAAAGCAAAGCAGAGTTTTGTGCTTGAGATCACAAAACACCTGGCAACACCATAGTAAAAGCTACAGTTATAGCTGATTATTTGCTACCTATTTAATAAAACATTAAGCATTATTGGTCTTTTTTTAATGTGCTTCATGTTTTGGGTTGTATTTCTTTCTTTTTTTTTTTTTTTTGCCCATTTGAATGCAGTCTTTGAAAAGCATGCTATTTAGAAGGTATTTTATGCTGCTACATTTGACTGACACCTAAAGGGCTCTTCATTTGGAACATGCAATTCTTTAGGGTAATGCAGCAAGGAGATCTGTGCTATAAAGAAAAATTCAACTCCTTTAAGAAAACCCACACCAAACAACCTTGTAGCTATGGTATAGATATCACAAACCAGTGGATTCATTTTCAGAGGTGTTTCAACTTCATGCACAAAAATATATTATTTTATTTGAAGTATATTACAAATTTGGACTTTATACTCTTTTCTGCTTTCTTGTTTGTAGGAGATAGCAGCAGCATGGAAATAAGAGTGAGATCAGCAGAAATGAAAGAAAAAGCAATGGCAGTATGTTCTTCCTTTTTGGCCTCCATGCTCCAAAATTAGGGTCCATAGCTGTACAGAATTTCACTGAAGTGCTGGGAAAGGCTAACTTCACACCAGCAGCCTGAGCTAAGCTTGCCTTTTGACTACTGGGCATCTCAATTCAAATCACTGAGATCATCTGCAATTTCTCTGGGTAATGTGTTCCAGTGCCTCAGCATCCTCTTATGACCCACTCCCAAAGGTGAATGATCAGTGTTGGTAAATATATAATTAGGGTTTATTTTAGAACAGTTTGGTTGCAGTGGAAAGCAGTTACGTAGCCATTTTGGTTATAATCTATTGTAATATAACAATAAAAAAAATATAAGAATAACACTTAACAAAACATAAAAAGAAAAGAAAGAGAAAGAAGAGAGAGTAGAAAGGTATATATAGTCATCCCCCATGGGTCCAGCAACGTGGTTTGGTTTTTGTAATTTTGATGTCTGTTGGTTGAAGTGATGGTTCCAGTCTTCATCTGTCAGGGGTGGAGAAATCTCACAAAACACAAAGTTCAATGTGTTAACGTACAGAATCACTGGGTATGCTGAGTTGGAAGGGACCCACAAGGATCACTGAACCCAGCTCCTGGGCCGGCGCAGAACTATCCCCAAAAATCACACCAGGGACCCGAAAGCTATGTACAAATTCTTCTTCAGCTCTGTCAGGCCTGGTGCTGTGACCACATCCTTGGGGACCCTATTTCGGGTCCTGTCACTGGTCACCACAAAGAAGAGATCAGTGTCTGCCCCTCCTCCTCACAAGAAAGTTGCAGACTGTGATGAGATCTGCCCTGAGTCTCCTCTTCCTCAGGCTGAACAGAACAAGTGACCTCAGCTGCTCTTCAAACCCTTTGGAGCCTTGACCTTGATGTCCTTCATCATCTTCATAGCTCTCATGATATTCCCATGGGCTACTTCTTGAGCTTGTCCAGGTCCTTCTGGATGGTTTCCTGTCCCTCAGGTGTGTCAACCATACTGCTCAAATTGGTGTCATCTGAAAATTTGCTGCGGGTGCACTCAAACCCTTCATCTTTGTCATTAAAGAAGATTTTAAATAACACTGGTCCAAATATTGGCCCCTGAGGGAAGCCACTTGTCACTTGTACATCTGGCTAGTGACCACTACCCTCTGGATGTGACCATCCAATCACTTTCTTATCAAATACTTTATCAAATATGATTTAGAGAGAAGGAAACTATGTGAGACTGTGCCAAAATCTTTATGGAAGTCCAGAAAAATGTCATCTGAAACCCTTCCCTTGTCCATCGATGTAGCCAACTCCATCACAGAACATCACTTGGTTGATCAGGCAGGACTTGGTCTTGGTGAAGCTGTGCTTCCCTGTCCTCTGTGTGCCTTAGCAGAGGTTCTCGCAGGATTTGTTCCATGATTTTCCCAGGCACAGAGGTGAGGTTGACAGGCTGATAGTGCCCAGGAGGCTCCCTTCTACCTTTCTTAAAGATGGGTACAATGTTTCCCCTTTTCCAGTCACCTGAGTACCATGACTTTTCAAATATCATGGAGACTGCCTTGGCAATTACATGAGCAAGTTCCCTCAGGACTCACATCTTATCCTCTCCCTCTGGATGCATCTCATCAGGTCCCAACAGACTTATGTATATTCAGGGTTCTCAGGTGGTCACAAACCTGATCTTTATTTACAGTGGGAGGAATTCCTCCAGTCTCCATCTTGCTGTTCACTGACTTGAGAGGTGAGGGAATAGAGAGAGTCATTGAAGACTGAGGCAAAAAATTGTTAAGCACCTCAGACTTCTCACCAGTTGTTACCAGTTTTCCAGCATTGTGTATTGGGGGAGATACACCTTCTTTGACCTTCCTTGTCTACACCTGTAGAAAGCCCTTCCTGTTGTGTTCCTTGCCAGTTGAGTTCCAGCTTCATCTTGGCCTTCCTCTTCCCATCCTTAAAGATCTCTATACCCTATATATCTCTGAACTCTTCTCAGGTCACCTGTCCTTGCTTCAACTGCCTGTGAATTTGCTTCTTTCCCTTTAGTCTGACCAGCAGGTCCCAACTCAGCCGTGCTGGTCTCTTGTCGTCCATGCCTGATTTCTTGCCCCTGGGAATTCCCCACTCCTGTGCTCTGTGGAAGACAGGAATGCATACAGAAACAAACCATCAGAAATTTCAAAATCCTCTACCTTTCTATCCCATCACCCTTTCTTCACCTTTATTCTCATTTAACATCCAAGCATTTGGATTTAACAACCAAACATATTCTCATTAAATCTCCAAGCATAAGGAGCTGTGCTTGGAGAGGAGATAATAAGTGCACACAAGAAGGAGTACAGGTTATCCTCAGACTGCTGAACACACCTCCAGAGACTGTCTGCTAGAGAGGAAGTCACACTCTACTTCCCTTGCATTATCACCTTTTATACCTACCATTTGGAATTCAAGTTACTGACTCAGTCTGAAAGCATTTTATTCAACACAGACTTTGAATTGCTTACCTTACAGAAAGAAAAGTAGTGATTGATGGCCTGTATGTGAGAAGGACTGAGTTGCATTGAGTTCCTGCTCCCCTCCCTTCCCCTCCCCTCCCTTGGTCCCTTCTTCACCAATGCCATCTATACTATCACCACTTCTCTCCTCATCAGAGCCTCTCAGAGCTCATGAGCAGGTTGCTATTCATTGAGCTCTATTGTTTCTGCCAGAGACAGGCACAAGGAACCTACTTGCAACCCTCTGATGCAATCAGGAAAGGGAAGAGACAGAGCTGGTAAATGAGGGGTGCAATATGCACACCATGTTGAGAAAGGTCAGACAAATGATGCATGGAGGTGAAGGGAGGAGCAAAGCTACATGCATCAACACCATCTCGTCAGTTTTTCTGCAGAGAATAGAGGCAACAGCAGTGGCGATTTGCCTCTCACACCAACCCAAAAGACACTATTGAAGTCTAGATGTTAGCATGTGCTGATGGTGCATGACTCCAGCTTCTAGTAGGGTTCTGCTTACTGCAGTACTAAGTTATTTTTTAGAATACTGATTTTTTTTTGTTAAAGATTTCATTAAAAATACTTCTAAAAATGTTTCAAAATTACATTTTGAAATTTGTATCATGAATGATATAGATATATATAAACTGTCACAAACTTCTCAGAGGCAGACACTCATTTGAGTCAGATGCTAAAATGAGCATGTAAAATTCTGACTGAGTCTGAAGTATGTGCTGAAAAGCAGTTCTACTACCGTCATCACTTACTGTCAACACACTTCTGCATTACTTTAATCCACAGAGAAAGCTTACCCGACATTCTCTAACTTTTCTCCTGGATATTTTTCATACCACATACTTTCTTACATAGGAGAAATTAGGCATTACAATATTCATTGGAATGTGGGAGATAATTGTTAAAGGGTTGCAAGCTCAATTTTCTATCTTGAAGTATCAGATTCAAATACATATATCAGTATCTTTCCTGATATTAAAAAACTACAAAGACATTACAATTTTAAAGTTACTTCCCAGCTTTCTGAGAGGCACATTTTTAAAACAAAATTGCACATAAGAGGCTGTATTTTTAATGTGTTCATCCCCCCACCTTCCTTTTTCTAAGTATTCATCTAATCTATTTTAGATGGAAAAGATAGTTGCTATGTCTCTTAAGAACCTAATTTAGCAATGTCAACAGCTTCACTTTATATTTGTCTGTAAGGAACCTGCACATGAAAGAGAGTGAGAAAAATTGCCAAAGCCACTCTTGAATCTTTCCTATTGGAAAGGCTGGCACAGATGAAGAAACTCACCATAGCAAATTACTTCCCATACCAAATTACTGTAAGGATTACAGCATTTAATCACACAATTTAAGACTGAATTTTTTGCAGTAATTAGTTATGGCAGTAACAGGTTCTCTTTTCTGCTATAATATGAACATCTAGAGAAAGAGCACAATGCAAATGTGCAAGACAATCCTGCTGGTTTACTTCCTTAAAACTTGTTATTTACTGTGTGTCTTCATCTTGTTATATGGTCTAGAAGGCCTTATTATTAAACTTTCTGCCGTCTTTAAAGCTCTATTTTCTGGCTGCATCTTGCTTGGTATGACACACTTCATAGGCTATTTTGCTAAACTTTTATTTCTCAACAAAATATTACCAATTAATTTTTTTTCTGTCTCCTGCATTTCACTGTTGACAGGTGACAACTCCAAATATTTAAAAATAATTAGAAATATTATCAGCAAGCAAGCACTCTCCATATTTTCAACTACTGTCCCTATATATAGTATGCTTTTCATTTTTCTTTTTCATTCAACATGTCTTAGAAGACAAAGAGTAAGGTGTGATAAAGGTCCAGCTGTAAAGCTGTGCTTCTTGACACCTGATTCATGAGTGTAAACTCTGTTTGAAAACATTTCTAACTCACTTTTGTGTTGAAAACCAGTTAGGTATTAAACCAGTTAGTCTTTTAAGACCATCATCTGTTCTATGATTACAGAAAAATTTGATAATGAACTCTACTTTGTGCATCTTCAAAGTACAGTTGCATGTAATCCTGTGTGTTTTAACATAAATTGGTTCTGTGCATAATACTGAGAATCTAAGTGCCTGAGACTTGATTAATTCTCTGGAAATAGTCCAAAGAGTTCTAAGCAGAAAACTGTGGTACTATTCCACAGTTTCATAGAGGAAATAAAATAGATTTCTGTAACTGATAGAACTGTTGTATTTTTATTATTCTTAAAACAAGCCCTTTTTTGACAAAACAAGAAAAACATCAGAGAATATATTTTTCAGTTTGCTTTTTTTCTTTTCTTTTTTTTCTCCTTTGTTTCTCATCTCATGAAGATAATCTTTTGGGAGTGTATTAAAGCCATGGACATTATACTTCACCATTGACACAACATATTGAATTCTTGATGCTTTTGCAAGAAAGAATAAAAGAAAGCAAGACACTAAAGTTTCAGAAACAGGCAAACATGTCTTTAAATGGCAAGGAGTAATGCAAACCTAGAGAGTACTAAAATGTGGCTATTAATCAGGAAATTTCTGGCACCTAATGCCATAAATGTCATAAATGTAAATCTCTGAAATTAATATATTAGAGTTTTAAGAAGTAATCAATGTGGTAAGAAGTGTTTTGAAGCCCCAACCTCCAACCCTTTTCAACAGCAGACATTGTACATGCTTTCACCATCAGGAAACCACCAAAGGCCACTCATCCCTGTAGAGAATATGCAGGGCTTCCAGAAAGGGACAGGACTACCATGGGCGCATCAAGCATGTGTACAGAAAGCTTTTGCTAAGAGTAGCACCTCTGTACAGGTGAGTCTCAGTGTACACCAGAGCAGCCTGAAAAAGAAATTAGCTATTGTCATAAGAACAATCAATATATGGCACTCATGGTGGCTCCCTGTACTGGAGCATTTTTGTCCTTTTGCTAATAACTTGGTCAGGACAGAGCTGTGATTTCTGGAGAAGGAGCCAAGGATTTTCATGAAACACTGCAGAAGACAGTGTTTGGTAGCAACATGATTTTACTTCAACTGAGAGACAGAGTGCCTCTAGGAAGTTTACAGTGTCTCTCTGTGACAGAGGAAGAGGCTGCAATGGTCCACAGGCTCAAAACATGGCAGTATCACACATTTGGATCAATTCAGTTAAGAAAAAATAAGCAGGGGAACATGATAGAAGGTTACCTATAACAATGCATGATGCAAGACAGCCTAGATTCTCCTGGAAGCTGTTAGACATGAAGATAAAAGTGAGAATAATGAAAGAAAAATGTGTTCATTGGAATACTAAAAGAGAACACTGTAAAGGAAAATTTGCAAAAGAAATATTTTCTCAGACCAGTAACAAGAAGTAATTTGAAAATCCTTAAGTGAATTTATTGGTGTTATAAAGCATTTACTTTTTTTACAGTTGTATTTTGATAAAGGAAATGATACATTGCCACATCCCATGATCTAATAGGTAACAGAATACTAGCAAAACAATCTTGGAAAAATCCTGGGCAGGTGGGCTGAACTCTAGGAGCATAGATAGCTAAAAGAAGCCTTGCAAATTGCTGGAAACAAACTGTGCTTCCTCAGAACCAGAGGTCAACCAGCAGACACCACAATTTGGGCATCAAACATCACCAGAGACCCTGAGAGAGACCCCTGAGGACCAAATAAGGACTTCTGACGGGGATGGGACTATGCAATGAATATACATCCAGCAAGCGAGGATTCCTGATAAATAAATATGTATAAACAATACATGTAACAAAAAGCCTTACTTGCCTGTCTTTGGTTACACAAGATTAGAGGAAAATGTTCCTTGTGTCCAGCAAGTTGTATTAAAGAATGTGTGCTTTCTAATACTTAAAACTGTGTTAGAAAGTTTCTATCCAGCGGAGTTCAGTACCGATATAAAGTTATTTCTTCTTTGAAACAAATTAAAGTATCTTGTCTACCTTCAGCAACTTGCCTTTATAATAAAAGTAGATTCTATCTGACAACTCAATTTTACAAAAGCACAATTAAAAGAGTAACATTTATTGTTAATTCTTACTGTTCCTCTGCTTAAAATAAGAAAGCAGAGAATGCAAAAAAAAAAAAAAAAAAAAAAAAGCAGTGATTTTATCAGCAAGTTTTACCGCAAAATTCTATTCCAAAAAGAATATAAATTTATGTGATATATCCCTAAGTATATGTTCATGATTTTAAATAAAAAGCATAAGCTTTTTTTTTTCAGTAGCATTCTTTTATTCTCTTAATTACTTCATGTTCTTGGGGACAAGTAATTGATCCTGGCACTGTGAGAGCCCTTTGGTACCACAAGACCAAAAGGTAATAAACAAACATGAAAAAATAATGCTAAACACTATGGGATTTCTCAGTGCCTTCCAGGCATTGTGGCAAACACTTACATAGAAACAGAATCAATTATTTTAACTATGATAAGCATTTAGTGTAGGAAGACTATGACAAGGACAATATAGAATAGAATAGAATAGAATAGAATAGAATAGAATAGAATAGAATAGAATAGAATAGAATAGAATAGAATAGAATAGAATAGAATAGAATAGAATAGAATAGAATAGAATAGAATACCAGATAGTCCCTGGCTCTGTAATGGCACAATACAGGAAATGCCATTCCATGTCTCCTCTGGAGCACATCTATGTGCAGCATAAGAATTCCATTCAAAACTTGGTTTTAGGCAGTATTTTTCAGCTTTCAAAATATTCCTTACCTTCACACTGTAGATATCCCTTTTGTGTTCAAGAAATCATGCTGCCTTTTTCACACAGTTTGCTTTAAATAAAATAGCTCAATTAGTTTCATCCAGAGCTAATGAAAACATTTCAAATAACAATTATGTAGACCTAAATAGCTAGATTTTTAAAGGTAGCTATCTAAAAAGGCACTCAGCTGCACTCTAAAAAGCAGTACTAATCACACATAAATATAAAATGAATCTTAGAAAAAGTTTACAAAACATATCTCTAAATTCTTTGCAGAGCATATTCTGCAATGTTTTGCAACAGTCTGTAGTTAATTAGTTTCATATCATCAGGGAAGAGTCATTAAAAGAAAAGAGATTTAATTGAGGTATTTTTAATGGATTACTCTAAAAGATTTCTGATCTATGCAAGAGTAAGTATAGACATATATGGACAAGATGTCCTCAGATAGAATAAATAACAGAGACTAGAACGTGATTTGGAGACCTAAAGAACTGGATAGTTTCAGCATTTAAGAGCTTAATATGGCTTACAGGGGCAGCAGGCAGCGTCCTCCTTGGCAGCCTCCCGTCAGAGCAGAAAAGTGTGGTCATTTCTTATGGCTTCATTTCTCAAAATCACCTGAAAGTCATTCCACAAGGATTTCATAAAGGATGAAAACAAACAACTTGAGATTGGTTAGAGAGTGGTGTTAGCAAATACCACGTTGTGGGTTTGATGCTTGTATGGACCTTTCACTTAAGAATTGGACCTGATGATCCTTGTTGGCCCTTTCCAACAAAGAATATTCTGTGATGTAGACAGACTGAGAGCGGTGAGGGAAAAGGAAATAGATATGCTGCCCTTTGGTGCTACAAGTATCAGGAGCCATATAATGAAAATTTAGTTCAATGAGCTAAAGAAGAAAAATAAAGAATATACAGAGCTCCTAAGTGCCTTTCTCTGAATTACTGATTCATCTTCTGATGAGAAGACCTTCTCAGACATCCTTGACACTCAAATAATTGTGTGAAGCAATTTCTGTGCTCTTCCAATTAATTTGCAAGGTCTGTTTTATGGAACTCAAAAAAAAATTTGACTATTTTTGTTTTTCTCAAAGGTAGAACTCAAGTAAGATCCATTATTTTTAATGGACAATTTTACCATCTGAGAGTCTTTCACTGGCACTTGAGTTCTTTCACCTTTTAGGTGTAAGACAAGAAAATTCCATATTCCTTTTGTAAGTGAAAAAATTTCTACACTTTAACTCAGAATGCGGAAATATAACCCTAAGGTGCATCTTTCAAAAGCTGCTGTATACCATAATGATCACAGAACATCAAAATTTTTTAAAATTCTCTTTCCTGTCTTGGTCTCTAACCAATAGACAACAATTACTAACACTGAGGGACTCCAAAAAAATCTAAAAATGACTGCCAGTTTCCACACACACAGGTCTGAGGTTACGTCACACTTCACGAAAGAGTTATCTTATACCTCTCGTGAAGCAAATTTTTGTATGCAAACTTGAAGTTTATTTATATCTGACTTGAATACTGTACAAATCTTTGCATTTTGACGATTAAACAACCCTCCCCCACCCCGCAAACCAAGGAAACAAACACATATTCAAGGACTTCAGTATTTCTTTTTGTTTCAAAATAAAAACATGAATTGTTCTACATTTTTTTTGTTTCCATCTGAAAACTCAAAGACTCTCTTAATCTGTTGATTATTAAGAGCACTAGCTTCTGATTTAGGAAAAAAAAAACAACCTTTAACAAACAACTTTCCCCACATAGCACTAGAACCCTTGGTTTTAAGGGCAGTAGGTTTGCCAAGAGGGCATTTAAAAAGATTAATATTGTCATGCCATAATTTTTACTGACCAAGGCAAACCTCTTTTCTTTTCCCCTAATACTTTGCATCTGACGTGCAGTTTACCACATTGTATGTCCTCATATCACCCTAAGTGAGCAACCCAGCACTGTTAGACTTTACACAGTCCAAGCATCAAGGACAATGGAGGACAATTCAACATCAGTGACTGTCTTTCTAAGAAATATTCTTCCTTGACTTTTGAATATAACACTTTCCTCTGTCATATGTCCTTGTGCTGCAAATAAGTTGCTTGGACTTGTCAAGAGAAAATATATGTCAAGGGAACTCTTAAGATAGAACCAGGTTGACACATATTGGCAGTGGGAGGACCTGAATCGGTCGAGCTCTGTCAAAGTCATAAACCTTGTAAAAAGCTATCACAGAAGCTTATTCACATCCATCCCTCCAGCACCTTCAGCAAAATCTCTTGTTCATATAATGTGCAACATTGTTCCCATTAGAAAGCCTACATTTTTTCAAGGGGTAGACAGGTGATAGCTTAATGGCTCACAGGCTACTTAAATCAGTTTTACACTTCCCAAATTCAGACTAATTGTGTGACACAAGACCTTGGATCTGTTTCCTCAGTTAATGAACCGCTAAACTTGTAAACTTTTTAATAAGTTAACTAATAACTGGTTTTACATTATCTACATGTGATTTTATATGACCCAATACGATCGATACACTGCTAAGTTTAAGGCCTCCGGGGTAACGACTCTGATTCTGGACAAAGTCTGATTGTTGCCCATGTTATTTCAACTGCAGATATATATCCATACAAGGCTTCTTTGCTACTCTGGCATTTTATTCATTCCCTTCAACACAGTGACAAATGTCAAAGAGCTCACCACCCAAGTGGACTTCTCTTTCTGTAGGCACACCATTCCCCTGAAATCTTTGCTGTAGTATACAGTAACAAAGCAAACAAACAGACAAGCCAATAAAAGTAAACTTATAATGGATTCTAACAACTAAAGGATTATCCTATCAGGACAGCGTTTAGTTGAGGAACAATGCGACACAGGAGCAATAAAATTTATGGCGGAGTCACTCTGCAGCATCACCCTAAGTCAGGGTCCTATCTTCCAGGCTCACTGGCTTTGTAATACACCGACTGCTCCACCACCTTCGGCTTTGGTCCAACTAGACACAACCCCATCCTGGTCTTTCCAGCACCGGACCACAGCTGAAGCAAAAATTAAGAGTTTTCAGGATCTACCACTTTCCAAACCCTCCTTTTGCATATTGTTGAAGAATACACCTGCTGCAAGGTAGCTCGGTAGCATCGGAGGAGCAGCTCGGGCTGTTTCTGTAGCCCTGCACTGTCAATAAACCAGACATCTGAGGCTGCTGAGGGAAACCCGGTCTGACGGTGTGGGCTGTGCGGGGAGATGAGCAGGGACACATCGCGTCAGGCAAGCCGCCGCTGCGAACGCGGCTTCGGCGTCAGCAGTGACAGCTCTGGCGGCGGGAAGCGGCTACCAGGGAGTCTCATAAATGGTCACACTTGGACGCTTCCTCAACATTTCTGCTTCCACTGAAGTCAGTTATAAAATTTCTGTTCTTTTCTACAGGGAATCAGGCTAAAACAGAGGACTGGTTA
>VXBQ01010605.1:17711-29000 GCA_013400175.1 Phainopepla nitens
CTGTATGAACTAAACTGAGCTTTTATTGTGTCCAACAGCCACATTCTCCTTAACTTTTTGTACATAAACCTTCCCACTACTTTTTTACTAAAAAAAAAAAAAAAAGTCAGCATGCAATACTTTGCAAGAAGAAATATATCTGCTGTATTGAACTGTCTGGAACCCAATTAAATTCAAATATGTGTATGTTTCAGGTGGGGGTATAAGCAAGGAACCAGGGTTAAGCTTTCCAAATTAGAAAAGTTTTCTCTCTATGCTACAGTCATTCTGGAAGAAAAAAAAAAAAAAGCCACACTTTTTTTTTTAATATAATTTTTATTTTAATNGCTTGGGAAAAATGTTCAGAATACATGTCCGCTTTTCAGACACACATTCAAGACCTTCCTGACACAAGGAAGATTTTAATCCATTAGGAACTGTTCTTTTTTCTCCAAATAGTGTTTTAATTCAGAGGTAACTGTGAATAGTTTTCAGATGAGATTCAGGCTACAAGGTCTCTCTGTTCCTGATATGGTAAAGGAATATTTGGTAATACTAGATCAATCTTGAACATGGTACAGTATATCCCCTAAAGAAAATAGCCCAGACCCAGGAAATGATGAATATTTGCTTGCGTGGCACAGGGAAATATTTGCACATCCTTGTTGTCATCATGCCACAGATCCAAAGGACATGGCTGCAGAAACACGATATCATCTTGTGGTCACTACTAGCCCTAGGTTAACTATCAGGCTTGTCAGCTGTGTTTAATTCAGTTTCAGGTTATAAATCAGCCCCCAGAAATGACTGTGAACATCGGTGAACTTTGTTCAGAAAGTTGTCTGCATATGTGTTAAAAAAGTAACCACTGACCTGACTGCAGTTTGCTGTGCCAGTCTTTTCCCTGGAATCTCAAAGGAATGCTCTGGGTCCCTTGCTCTAATCACAAGCTTATGAAATTTAGAGAATGTTTCTAAAATCGCTTTTCTGTGTATTGAATGTCATTACTTCACCACAGAGGTCCCTGATTTATACATTGATGAAATTTATTATTGTTGTTGTTGTTATAGTGACCTTGTATGAATTTTTGATCCATCATATTGAAAGCCAGATTGCAAAATGCAATGACAAGTACCCCCTACTGCATAAAAAGTCAAATGTGTTCTTGAAAAGTACAATATACATAGAATGAGTCTAGGGAATTGATCAGCCCTTTTTGTTGGTATTTGTCATCTAGCAGGTTCAGCCCCTGAAAAGAATTGCGTCTGGACTCTAAAACTGGAATTAAGAAGCACTTGACTTAAAAGCTAAAAAAGCTGTGTGCCTGCATTATTACTTTATTTGAAATAGTTACAGTTCTCAGTTGAATAGTGTATCTACTTTTCATGGCCAACTTTTAAACAATGTACAAAACCAAGATAAGTTTCAGAGAAAAGCTTTACAGATGAAAAATGATTTAAATATGCCTCATCATGAGACATTCAAGGTACCTGATCTATTCGGCTTATAAATAGAGGTGACACAACCATAGGTTATAAATATGTTTCTTATAAATGTAAGAAAAAAATTTGAATAAAAGAGTTTAGCAGCCAAAATAAAAATAAGATTGAGTGTGTGTAAGTTGAAGCTAGAGAAATTTGAACTATAAATAAAACTAAGGTTTAACAGGAAATGTAATGAACAATGTGTGGGAATGACATGTCAAGGGTTATGTTGGATTTTTAATCACTGGAAATGTTTAAATCAAGGAGTTAACTCAACACTGGAAGAGGTTGTCAAGAGAAGCCATAGAATCTTCATCTTCAGAGATATTTGAAATGTGACTGGGTATGACCCTGAACAACCTTATCCAACTCTGAAGTTGTCTCTAACTTGAAAGTTTGTCCTTGTTTTGAGTCAAAGGTGTCCTCCATTAGAGGAAATGTCTGTTATTTGAACCTTCATAAAAGTTTTGTCTTACTCTCCCTCTTCATATGTCAAAGGACTTGTAGGTTGACACAGGAACTATGACCTTCAGAAAAAACAGTGACTGAGAAGGAAAATCCAAATCCTGTATTTTATGATACCTCTACCTAAGTGGCTTTTTCTTCTTTTCCTTCCTTCATTGCTTTTCCACCTGAACAGCTCTGACTCACTTGTACTGTCATTTGCTTTCTACACGGCATAAAATTGAAATAAAAGAAGCACTAATAAATACTGAAAAACTACTCAGCTTGGCAAATTGGCTTTACATAAGGTCAAAGAAAATGCATTTCTGAAACCCTGTCACTATTTGTTCCTGAACATTAGCAAATAGCACTACAAAAGGCCTGGGCTTAGACCATTCCTGGACTAACCTCTCTGAGCAGGGTATTAAATAGGCATTTGTTCCTCTTCATATTTCTGCTCCACTTAAATTAATATTACTGCTGCAACTTCTTGTCTAGGTCTTCAGCCTTCCAAATACCCTGACCAACTTTCTGGGATAAAAATTTCCCTGTCACTTCTATCAGACCTGAATAGTTAAACAGTAAATTGAGGATCTATCTCGTGTCGAGTACATGTTGGGAAGTCACAGCATTTGCCTCTGTAATGCTTAGTTTAGTGACTGGGGTCTTCTTTTGGAATTTCCCTCTTCCAGCTAAGTCCTCAGAAACTGAGGACAAATAATTAATCTAGAAACACCACTGGCTGGCAAAAGTTTGCATATGAGCTTTTTGTAAAACTCAAGTACTGAAATTACAGGTTCTGAGCAGTTTCAGTGGAACAATCAGCAGAGTATATTTCTTTTCTCCTATCCTGTGACTAAGCATATAACCTTTTTTTTGGTGTCTCTTTGTGTGCTGGGAGAACACAGGACAGCTTGACAGTGTGCATTTTTGAGCAGCAGAGGCAGAATGGAAGCAAAGCACTTGAAACGGTCCACTGGTTCCTGGCTGACAGCTCAGGTTTACTGTAGAGGCCCATTGTCTTAAAAGTGTTCCAGAGAAATTTTGGAAAGCTTTGTTCTCTACAGGCGTCTCCCAGCGTAACAGAACTGTAAAGAAGCTGAGCTTTAGAGAAGTAACCACTTATGGTTCTTTTACTAATGATGTCTTTTGTATTGTTCCATCCATTTCAAAAGTCTTGGGTTAGATGAATTAGCCATCTCAGTATTGCATAGTTGAAATATGTTAAATATTTCTACATTAGGAAAGCGTATTTTGTTTTATTAGGACAAAAAATTGTGTTGGGAAAAAGCTGTTTAAAAAAAAGAAAATCTCTGCACATTTTTAGAGTTGTATTTAAAACTCAGTTTTGTTTTGTTTCTGAAGATAACCCTCTCATTCAAGCAAAGCTGCTAGATTTGCATCAGCAATTGATTTGAGAAAAACCTATGGTAGTATTTTGCAGGAGGTCAGACTCAAAGATCAGAATGGTCTTTTCTGGTCATTTGATCTATGAATCTATCAGAGATCTGAAGAGAAACCTGATTTACATTCAGAGACCCCCTTGAACATCTTAATCAATGAATTATCTAAAGCAAACATTCAAAAGTAGGGGGGGGGGGGATGAGGAAGATTTAATTTTTCCATGAAGAGAGAGAGAGATCTTTGTTTCTCAAAGTGAGTAAAAGGCTATAGAAGGGTCAACAGTGCTCATTTGCAACAAATTTCTGAGTTTTCTGTGTTTTTCTAAATAAAAAATACAAAACCTTGCAAATATTTCTAGGTCTTCATCACCCTTATTTTCTCTTTCTCATTCTCTCTCTCTTGCCAGATGTAACTAGCTAGCTTGAACCTCTAGACTACCCCCAGTGAAAGATTTCTAAAAATCAAGAAACCTGCAAGAAATAGTCTAGTTTCTGTCAAACACTGTACTACAATGAAAATATACTTAATGCTTCTGCTTTCATCTCTTCTGCCACTCTGAATAGCACAGTATAATCTTAATCATTTTTCATTTTAAGCCATTATTTCCTATCACCCTTCTCCCAATCTTTACTTTTCAATTTCAGTTTGCAACATGTCTTTCTGCCCTTATTTCCTGGGACTCTCCCCAAACTTCCAAGTTTGTTCATGCCTGACATACACAGAATAGTGTGGGATTTTTTTTTTTTTCAGTAAGGAGGGAAACAAATCAGAGCTTTGCATTTCATATGGGGAGCAATTCACACACTCATTTGAGAGCACCTCTGCTGTCCTAGATCCACATCCTGTGAGTTGGATCTGCCCTCCATGGATCTGGGTTATATCATTGTATTATCCTATATCTGGCTTATATCTTAAGATTTTTTCATATGTGCATGCATATGTATAAGGTTTGTGCGTCAAGGTTTAGGGAGCAGTGTGGGATTGGAGGGGTGAATTATGTGAGGAGTACAAGAAACTTCCCCAATGTCTGATAGAGCCAATGCCAGTCAGCTCCAAGGTGGACCAAACATTGGCCAAGGCCAAGCCCATCATCATGCTGGAAGCACCTCTGGGTGAGAAAAAAGGGGGGAACAATCTGTAAGGTAGCTGTGACCCTGCAGCCCATGGAGATCCACAGGGAAACAGAGATTCACTTGCAGCCCTTGGAGGACCCCATGCTGGAGCAGGGGGATGCAAAATGGAGGCTGCAACCCCGTAGAAAGCCGATGCTGGACGAGGGCAAAAGGTTTCATTAAAATAAATAAACTGATGTAATTGTTCTGCAGATAATAGCTATGCATTAAACGCATATATTATTCTTTTTTGTCCTCTTTCCCTAAGTATATCCAGGCAAACCATTTCAGTTATTCAGTTTCTAAGGTCCTTTGGGCATATAAAGGGATTCCTAAAACTCAGGAGACATTGCATTATGGCACAGGAGAAAGGGAAAATGTTTTTAGGATAGCAAATATAGAGATAGGTATAGGTGTGTGCACATGTTTTAAACATGGCATTACACTTTTCTCTGTTGTCCTTTAGACATAAAATTTTTTTGTCTCTTTATTTTTCATATTACCTGCATCAATCTCTACTACTAAATATGTTGAGGGGATGGAGTGTTTACCACAAGAGTAATGAAGCTGGCAGGTCTGGAGCACAAGTCTGATGAGGAGCAGCTGAGGGAGCTTAGCCTGGACAGAAAGAGGCTCAGGGGGCCCTTCTGGCTCTGCACAACTCCCTGAAAGGAGCTTTTAGCAAAATGGGATTCAGATTCTTCTTGCAAATAGCAAGTGATACGATGAGTGGAAATAGCCTCAAGTTGTACCAGGAGAGTTTTAGACTGGATTTTAGGAATAATTTTTTCACCAAAAGGTTTATTTGACATTGGAACAGGCTGCCCAGGAAAGTGGTGCAATCACAATGCTGGAGGTACCTGAAATGTGCAGATGTGGCGCTTAGGGACAAGATTTGGTAGGCTTTGGTGGTAGGCTTGGAACCATTCGCTTTATGTTGGATCATGATGATCTTGAAAGTCTTTGTCAACATAAATGACTCTATGATTCTGTAAGAATTTCTCCTTTTCCCCTGATGCTCTCCAAGAAAGAAAACTTACCTAAAAGCATTAAGAAATTCTTATATGTGAAATAGATATTTAATAATAACATGTACACTATTTGAATAGGAATTCATTGACCTAGACAAGCTAAGGAACAAAATTACTTAAGATCTTTCCCATATTGCAAAGCTTTGTCATTTAATAATTATTTTATATAGAAACTACTGATGAGATTTGTGTAATTTAGATAAGATCCTTTTACACTCTTGGATTCCTCCCCATTTGCCCTAGAGGAAGAACAAACAGTTGAAATATTTGAAGATATCTTATAATCCCAGATTTTTGTTGTACAAACCATGTTTAGATGATCAATTCTTTAATAGCTGTGTATGTAAACATATGTTCAAGTTAGCTTGGCTTGCTTTATTAAATGAGTCACAGTAAATTACCATTTACTTCTTCATATCCTGCACCAAAAACAAGGTTTATACATTAACATAGACCTGAAAATTAAGGTTTTCTGATGTTCTTTACTGATGTTCTCTTCAGCAATGTGTATATTTCACTAATGGTCAGTTAGTGCAGCAATACACTGTAACAAATGAAACCTCAGTCACAAAATTCAGATGGATGTTGCTGTGATTTAACCGTAGCTGACAACTCAGTGCCACGCAGCAGCTCTCACTCTCCCCGTACTGGGCTTGGGGCAGAGAATGGGAAAAGTGAGGAATCTTGGGGGTTAAATAAAGACAGTTTAACAGGTAGAACAAAAGAGGCATACACAAGAAAAGAAAAAAAGGAATTCATTCACTGCTTCCTGCGGGTGGGCAGGGGCTCAGCCATGAAAGGAGGAGGCAGAAAATGAACTCTATCCCAGCCAGACCCAGCAGAGATATGCATATTTGTTCTAACTGTGGTTCAGAACAGGACCTGTGAAGGGTTATTTTGAACTCTCCAGGAATGTAAAAGTATGAAGTGAAAATATTTTTCAGATCGTTTTTAATAAATTCATTTTATTTTTCTGGGCATCTGTGCCTCCTTTGTTATAGGGACGTGACAAACCAGTAAGTTTATTTTCAGAGGTTTGGTTCAGTTTTTATTATTTTTTTTTTCCTCTGGCTTAATCAAAACCTAAATATGGAAAGATGATTTTTTTTTTTTAAGTTTCTGTACTGAAAGCCATTTGTATTTTATCTTATGTGCATGGACAAGCCCAGAGTGCACTGACTTCTCCACAAAACAATGTTTTCATAATGGCAGAAGGGGTGCTATTTTTACTACATATCTGGCATATGGTGAATCCTACCATAAATCTCAAGTGTAAACTTCTCAAAAGACCACAACCCACACACAGTGGATTCATATGAACTAAGTCATGAATAAACACGTGTCTGGATTTTCATTTCTAGCCCTGAAAGAAACATCACCAGGAAAAAAATATTTTAGGTTTTGGTTGATCCATGGACTTCTTAAGTGTTGTTGAACAAGACTGATTCTTGATATGAAACCTATTGAATTCAGTGAAAGCTCCAGCTTGAATTCGATAGTCAGATAACTTCATTATGGCTGAGCAAAGAAATGGTCACAAAAAAAATGTGAGCATTGGAAGGGAGAAAATTGATCAGAGACTCAGCTGAGTTCACCAGAGTGCCAAATTCTAAGCATTAACTCTTCAAAGATTTTCCCTCCACCCAGTCTGTTTTGGAAATTTTGCTTAGAGTAAAATTTTTAAAACATCACTTACACAGCAACATAAAAGCTGTATAACAAAACTAGCAGTATTCGCTCAGGAAAAATGGAGCATCAGGATGAAATAATTCTCTGTAGTTTAACAGAACAGAGATTTGCCTCTCAGGACCATATACACCAGGAAATTATCAAATAAAAACATGTAATCTGTCAGCAGAGCATTGAGGAAGGTCTATGCTAATAGTTTTGATACAAGATTTTCTTTCAGAACGGGCATAAATGCTGAGAAGTGAGAATCTTTACAAGTTTGAATGCAGAGTTGTTCACATTTGATATAATTCTGCTCATACTCAGAGATGGAATCCTGGTCATTAATGAATGTCATTAATTCTAAAGAAATTTAAACATCTTTGAGAAGTGGTTGTGAGGGTTTATATACGTAGGCACCACTTTCAGCAGCTAGATACAGATATATTTCCCAGATAAAGTCTCTAATCTCTCTGTCATTTTCCTTACTCAGGCTCATTTTGTGGATGCTCCACAGCAGGGAATATCATTGGGGGTTCTGTATTTGCATGGAGTCTAGAACAGGGCAGTGATAGTCCAAAGCATACCCTCTTAGGGACTGTTACACAAACAGGTAAAGAATAATGACAATAATAAAAATGTCTATTAACATGTTAAATTAAGGAGAGCCACCTGCAGGTAGCTGATAATCATATTAAAGAAACTGGTGAACATCTGTAATTCTTTGTCTCCATTTATCATTTGGTGAAAGAACTAGGTCCTAAATCCAGCCTTGGTTCATTGTGTATGTTGCAATAGCAGCTTGAAATAGGGAGCTGGACACGGGATCTGTGAAAGCTGAGAATGTGTGACACTGGTATAGGCAGATTATGGCTGCTTTTTCTCCACTACTTCTTCCATGCAGTTTACAGAATTTCTGGGAAATGCAGAAGAAAAAGAAAATAAGTAAATAAACAAGTAAATAAATAAATAAATAAAATAAGGAAAATAAATTAATGAGAAAATTGTTGAAATATTTGCATTTCTTATCTCATGTTAATAAGAAATGTCACCAACCATAATAAATACATACATGCATAATGCAGAATAACACTCTATAAAGACAGTGGACTGTTTTATTTATTTTATTTCTGATCACTTAAAGAGCACTAATGTTGACTCTGACATTTGGAGACCATAAATTACTTTCTAGTAAGCAACACTCCTGCTTCTTATATTCACGGTTTAAAAATAAAAAATACATACTTCTTTTTCCCTTTTTAATGGTTAATTAGGTCACTAATCAAAAGAAGTTCTTAAGAGGAAAATGAAATGTTGACATTTTGCAATTATTTTCTACTGTGAATAATACATAAACACACTACTTATGGTTAAAGTGGCTTTCAAACCCTTTTTCTGCCATTAGGGCATGAACTGACTGCAGAATCAGTGTATTTTACTTGATATATTGCCACATTATCTACTTCAGTGCTTCCATTTAGTTTGGGTCACTTACATTTCATTATACTGTACCTTGGCTGAGTGCAATAAAAAAAAAGTTTATTGCAACTGCAAGCTCCTAATTAAACATCAGCTGTAAACTGAGCTACCCATTACAGATTATATATATAAAAAGATTATATTCTTGGGAATCACTCTATCATGCAACATGATTAATATATATGTGTTCTTGTAAATAGGAGTTGATTTGCTATATGCATAATGGATACGATTAGCTTTTTGTTGAGACCCAAGACATCAAAAGTAAAGGGATACATAGATTTCTCATTTAGCTATCTTGTTAAATATGATATAAGCATGTATATCCATACTCAGATAACACATGCAGAGATGTGTTTGGCTTATTACAGTGTTCTTAGCTTCTGTCACCGTGTGTACAGAGAGATTTGAACTTATAAATTCATGTCCAGGGTAAAATTAACCTCATATTTGGGAGTGAAAATTAAGTTATGTAAGTCAGTTAAAAATTTCTCTTTCCGACAAAGAGGAGGAAACTGATCTTCAGAACTTGGTGATTCAGATAACACTGTAAGCAGATTTCATAACTTCTAGCAGAAACTTCAGATGGATCTCATGAAGAACATATTTGAAATTTACGTGAATTTAGTATAGAGAATCTTATTTTTAATTGCACCAGTGAAAAATCAGTTTGGCCTTAATTTATGCAACAAATAAATATTAGAATATTAGTTCTCTTGTTTTCCAGTTAAAGAAAATCTAGTTGGTATAAAAAAGGGAGTTAGAAAAGTTTCAACCACTCGAAGTGCGTGTCCTAAGACCAAAAATTTGTAAACGAATAAATTAAATGCCAGCAAAGTTCAATTTCTGCGTCCATCTTTCTTAATATTTTTGGATTCCCACCCAATTATGCCACTATAAATGGGTTTTGGGTTCATGCAGAGAACCATTTTCAGCAATTGATGTGTTTTCAGAATTTTTTTTTTTTTTTGATGCTTTGTTGTTTGCAAGGTTTTTAATATAGATTTCTCAGAACTATGCACATTTTATCATGAAATGGAACATAGATCAATTTCAGAATGCTGGTTGAGGAAAGGGTGTTGAAAGAATCTAGACTGAAATACATGATTCATCCCATTTAATTATAGTTCTAGTTAGTGAGACTGAGTGTTGCTATACTTGGACTTTTATGTTTACAATACAAAGAGTAAATTCTCCTAGGCACCTTTCAAATCTCAGTTAAGAATGTACACACCCACATTTTTAAAAATTCAAATTGTTTATTTTTGTAATGTATTCATCTGGACCAGCATATAAGGAGGTACAAAAATTCTGTTTCCCACATAGAAGTGCAGCCCATTTTTTTTTTTGTAATTTGAAGATGTGACAATGGGATTTAGGTCACACAAACCTGGACACCTTAAAATGTGCTACCCCGTGCACCAGTGCTCAGACAAACACAAAAATCTCCATTAAATATTTAACATCTAAAAATCAGATATTCAGTTATGTTCATTATCAGAAAAATTAGACAGAATAATCACCAATAAATATTCATGTCATGGAAAATTGATACTAGGTATCTGCTGTTGTCATATTGTTCACAAAACTCGGGTGTATGAACACACAAAATGAGATCCTTTCAGAGTCCTGTGCTGTCTGGTTTAACTGGATAATCTTCCTTTCTCACTTTCTGACTTCTATCTAAGAAAAGAAAATAAAAAAAAAAAAATTAAAAAAAAATAAAAACCCGTTTCCCTGTGTGGTGGAAACACAGCCAACCTTACAAAAATATGTGCCAAATGGGCCTAAACTGAATAAAAACTAGATCAGGTATTGTTTATATGTTTATTACCATTATGAACATTTTCTTTTTTAGAGCACCATTTCCACACCCCACAGCTTTAACTGGAGTAAGTTACATGCAGTTCCTCCAGCTGAGAATCTGGCTCTGTTCTTCTTCAGGATTGGAAGAGAGAAATAAGGGTTAAAAAGAGAGGTTGCTTCCTTTAAAATCTGTCTCAAACTAAAAGAAAGTTGTCATATTTAAAAAAAAATAAACAAAAAAAAAAAAAACCAAACATGGGGATTTTGCAGGCTCTCTCTCACAACGATGCTGTAACAAAGACAACAGCTTGACAATAACAGCTGCTGCACAGAGCAAAAATTAGAGGACAATGTCATTTTTAATGATTTTTTTAAATGAAAGAATTAAACTGGAATAAACGCGATGTCCTAGGTTTCTGGGTTTTTTTCTTTGTTTTAAGAATCTGTCTCTCTGTCTTAGTGTTTATAAGTGGCAATGCAGGCAGATGACAGGAACATATGCCGGGAAGACTGAAATAGACAAAGCAATAATGGAAGTGGGATTTTCTTTTTTTTTTTTTTTTAATTATTCTTTTAAAGTTTAATACAAGCCTATGCTTTTGGCATATTTGTATGAAACTTATGGAAAAAGAAAACAAAAACACATATCTGTCCATGTGTATAGACAGGTATATTCCCACACTCACTAAAGACACATTTTTATCTTTATATCCCCACATAGTTTCACATTTATAAATCGGTATCCATTAAGATAGACGCATACTCAAATATTGTATTTTAAAATTCCTACATATATAGGTGGGAAAGAACTCAGTTAATTTTAGAAAGAGAGAAATGGTAAAATACTATGTCATATAGCAAAACCAACAGAATTCTATTTCG
>VXBQ01010605.1:30074-44947 GCA_013400175.1 Phainopepla nitens
AATGTTTCCACACAGGATGACCTTTTGTGGGAAAAGGGGGGAGATGGGATTTTTCACGCACTTCAATCTCAGCCTTGCTAGGTGAGTTTTAACTCTTCATTTTCTCCACATCTTTACCTTCTTTTTTCTCAGTAACACCAGGGAGTCTTTTCCTGTCTGGGGTTCTCCTCATTGCCCTTTTCCTTGACTTTGTCTTGTCACTCCGACCATAGTCTTGTTCTGCCAGATATGTTTCATTTTCTGCATGACTTCCCCTGGATGGGCATTTCAAGCTGTGATTTCTAAGCTTGATCTCACACTGTAGATCCTGTTATCTCAGTAAAAAGCTTTAAAGTTCAAAGTGAGTTGGATGAACAATACTTTAAAAGGAGTGTAAAGTCTAAGCATCCTCTGTGTGGGAGGATTTCAGAAAAAAAAAAAAAAATCTGTTGTTTGCATGCTTTTATATTGAGAAAGAAGAATTAACAACCGAGATGCCAGCTTGGGGTAAAAATGTTATAAAATGTTATTAAGGGGGCTGAGGAAGTGCTTGTAGTTGTGGTTCTGTATCCACACCGAGTTGCCATGGGGCTCTTCTCATTCATGGCTCCAAGGCTTCTCTTACCAGCTGATTTTATTCCAATGCCACTGAATTCCATAGCAGTTTTCTAGGCTTTAGACCAAACTACTTTAACAGAAAAGGCAGAGACTAAGTAGTACAATATTAGTAGCCACACAAAGCAACTGAATAATCCCTGGTACAAGAAAAAGGATGATGTTTCTGCATTTCCCCCTGGTGTCTGTTCAGCTCTCCTCCACCTGGGCTCCCTGGAGCTTGCCCAGCTGTGTGGGGATTTTTGACAGTCTTTTTAGGACAGACAGACCTGGCAGTGTGTACGTGGAAGGCCTGTTCTTACTTGCTGTCCTGGACTGTGTTGGTATTCAAGATCTTCCAAACAGGACCCCCGCCCTACAGCCATTAGCACTGGCTTTCCCCTGGTGTTTAAAAAGGCATACTTAGAAATGTGATCAGTGGTTTTGATATCTGTGGAGAGAGAGCTAGCTTTCCATTGCTAGAATATAATTTCCCTAAACACATACTGAAGGCATGTTATAATACCAAGAGCAAAAATTCTCAGAATTTTCAGGAAACTTTTGCTGGAGTATGGGGCAATTTATTATGTCTAACATGGGCCATTTAAAAGTTATGAGAATAGTCTCATAAATAAGAGGGGATATGACAGAATTTTTTAGAAGAGTTTCTTTTAAAGCATCCTTTTTCTAAATAATTCACTGGTAGTACCACATATCCCACTAAACTACACATAAATTAACCTGGCTGTAAAAACCTTTACACAAAGACTTGAGCTCTACATATAAGAAAGTTTATACAGCAAAAATTGCAGAGGTGACAAGGAAATTTAAGATCTAGCTGTGTAATACACAATCTGGGTGGCAAGCATCTTGTGGTATCCCTATGACTTATTCATGAGACATGACTTGGATGGCAAACATGTATTCTAGAAACATATGTTTTAAAAGGAGAGAGAATTTGATTTTTTTCCCAATTATTTATTTAATTATTCCTTGATGATTTAAATATAGAAGTATAAAGAGAATTAACTCATTTAAAGCCTTCAGGACATAATGGTTCGTGGCAAGGGCTATGATTGCTACTGAATCTGTACAACCCATCACAGGTGCTTCAGCCCAAAACCCAGGTGATCACAATACCCATGATGTGATGTGGTGGTGGGGTCATCATATTATGCAGCTGTGCATCCTTTTCAGCCTTGCTTTCAATTTTAGTGTTTTCTCTCTCTCCCTTTTTTTTTTTTTTCCCCTTTTTTCCTACAACTTATCCTAGGAAAGATAAAGGAAAACAGCAAAGAGACACAAGTTTTGTTTCTCAAAGTAGCAATTCAAAACTGCATTAAGGCTGTCTTCACCGGGGATGTAGCCCATGGTATTTCTTTGCATTCTTAGTCTTGTTTTTATTCTGCCTGGGAATTGGCTGGATTGAGCAAAGGTTCCTGTTTAGACCATGGCATCAGTTATTTTTGCTATGGAAAAAAGAAAGGTTGATGACAGAGAGTGGGGCACATCACCATCCCTTTCTCAAATATATCTCGGATGTTCCTAGGACCAGCCTATATTCTTCCCAGGGCACCCTGTAATGCAGTTTCCAGAGAAAGATGATGCACTAAATGGATCTTTCATTTGACTCATTACAGCTATTCTTACATTGTTATGGCAAAAGAGCAGAGTAATAGACAACCAGTGTGCTTAGGCTTGTTTGTGAAAACTATCTGGTGATAATTTACCAAAAGTAAATATAGCTCTCATGAAGATGTTGAATCACAACAGCACAAAAGCAGCAGAGTTGCATATAGAAACAGCAACCCAGATTTGTAGCAAATACTATTTGTAAAAGGATTTGGACAAGTTGTGTCTCAAATCACTGCTTTCCATTTGTAGAAGTGTATTCATTTATCTCAGCTCCAAAAGTGAGAATAATAAGAGAGTTTTATACAGATTCCTTGTCTTTCCTTAATACTAGGAAAACTCCATATATGCATAAAAGTTGCAATGGCCTCTAAATTAAATACATTTTTTATATATATTCAAAATACTCGTATATCTGTTCTTAAGTTATATTTTACAACAGTAAGAACAATTAAACCTTCAATGTCTAAGCTTTCAAGTCAGTATGGCAATACTGTCATGTACCCATTCCATTTGGGAATAAACTAATTCTCAGTCATATGGCTAAACAGATAAATTCAGCTCCTTAGGTTAATCTTGTTTTATTATTGAATGATATTCATATGTATGATCTGTTCTGAGCTGTGGACTCTCCTTAGTTAAATATCTTTTGTATTATGGAAATAACCGTGACTTGCCAAAGAGAAAAACAGTTAGAAAATTCTAAGAAACACAAAGGAAGAGATGAACAAAACAGCAATCATTAATTTTTCAGTTCTTGTGATTCAAAGGAGAAAAATCAGGATGTACTGCATGCTGTTTAATTTGTAGTTAATGACATTCATTATAATGACACATTAGACATTCAGAGCTTTGTCTTCTATTGTTTGGGATTTTTCAGAATGTTGATATGTTCAGGATTTGAAATGCAGTAGAGTTGTATTATAATTGTATTCTTTTGGCAAAAGGGAAGACTATTTCTCTCACAGCAAATTTTAGATTCCAGTGAGGGGCAAATTCCAGATTCCAGTGAGGAAAGGGTTTGATCCTGGATCAATCTAGATTAGATAAAAATGGCAACCTCACCTACAGGGACATCTCAAACGCAGGTGTTCTCCTAGTTTTTCATTAGGTACGGACAATGGGCCCACGTCAGTGCTGAACAAAAGAGAACACAACAAATTTAACACTGGTATTTACATCATCTCCTACAGACAATTTTGTCGTTGAAAATGAAACGCGAGCCTTTTTAATAAGAATGTTTCAGCTATTTATTTTAGAAAATATCATTTCAGTGTTTCTTGTCTGTTTTGGACAATGGTCGGATGGGAACAGATGTTTCAAACTCATTTCTAAAGTGGAAAGGGTAGAAGTTCTGGTACTTGACCCTTCAGGAATTATAATGGAGTTGAATACTTTCTTAAAATTGTTCTGCTAATTCAAATAATAGGGATTTTTCAGAAGATCCACAAGTGGAAAACTAGGAGCAGCAGAAATTCAGCAAATTTCTGTCATATTTTAACAATGAATCAAAGGTGGCAAGCTCAGTGATTCTGCAAGTAGATAAGGCATCCAAATAGAACTTGCATACCACAAGAAAAAAAGAAACCATGGATTGAAGTACTGTGGTGATATCTGAAAGGAATCTTTCACAACAAATTTTTTCAGTTACCTCTCAGAAACCATTTATTTGTAAGTTTAGCAATGGGTTTGATTTGCCTAGCAAGACAGTTGAAAACGGAGACACCAAGAGGAAGAATTAGAAATGGTTTTACAAAGGTTTCTTAAAGTAGTATCCTGTTTAGATGCTTCATCTGAGAACTGCATCTTCTCATTTTCTCTACATGATGCACAGGAGTGTGAAAATTAGCATGTTTATACCCTAAATACTAAAAAATTGAGTACGTGGAAATCCAGTTAACTGAAACTTGCAGAACACTCTAACAGAGTAATTCAACATAAGTCTACAGAGGTGGGGTTCTGTCATAGTTTCTATTTTATTAATTTGATTTTCCTGCGATGGCAGTCAGCAGATCAACTGCGTTCAGGATGAAAATCTGGTAGCACCTGCCTGTGGCAGGAACCTCTGATTTTGTTACAGCTGACGGTTCTTTCTAGCACTCAGCAGCCTGTCCTGGCAGTTCCCACATGAAGAGATGTAGAAGGACATGCTAACACACTGGCAAAATGAGAGGTCTTTAAAATAAACAGCCTTTCTCCGATTCTCCTCTGGGTACAGCTGCCCCATAGGGACTCTGGCAACATGTTCCTGAATTAAGTATCTCAACAATATCAGCTACTGTCAGAGAATCAAGAGCCAATATGGCTCATCAGAGAGAGCAGATATTATCTTTTTTTTTTTTTTTTAATTCTTGAAATCAAGGCATAAACTGCTTTAAGAAACAGCAACTCCTTTCCGGCACTCAAATTAATGTGGCAAACTGCCATGATTTTCAATATTGATTTACAGCTATATCCAAGTTCATTAACCTGTAGTACTGATATCTGCTGTCACATTATATGGGTGTAGCCAAGAAAAAGTGTTTTTAAGTCATAAAACAATAATACAGGAAATGGAAATGTTAGAAACTATCAATGTGTTGAATTAAACCACATAAGAATTAAATTTTTGAATGACATGTTTTTGGCATTGTCAGTACCAAAACAGTAGCTGCACACCATGCAATTGTTAATAAAAAAATATTTAGAGAAGTGGATATTAATCAAGAGATTTCACTCTATTCTCTCTGGATTAGACCTTTTTCGAAGACTCTTATTTTGTCATTGATGAAATGTAAAGATCAAGAGAGATAAAGACTTTTGCATGGTCCATACGCATTTATAAAACTATTGTTCTGATCTGGAAGCATTTTACACCTCTGTTCTCCTTGGTGATAAGAGAGAAGGGAAAAATTACTTCATTGTTAACAGAACCAATTTCAAACTCTTCTCTTTGATCCAGTGATGAGGTCTGTTATGATTACTGAGAGATACTGATTACTGAGAGATACATTATTTAATATGCTCAAACTCAATCGAGTCAGTAAGGCAACTATTGATTAGCTTTTGGGAACATGAACACACTGAAGGGAAGTCTAAACATAATGCTTTTCATAAACAAATACTGCAGTATTCCACAGCAGTAGATATAATAATGTAGCTTCCAACAGTATTCAGAGCCATTACCGTAGTATATTGTCATGGGATTTTTGAACAGAAATGCATCTGACAAGCACAGAAACACATCTTCAGTTGCTTCTGTGGAACTAATATGGTATATCAGCTGACAAACTGACAATATTATCTATTATTTATTCTCTAACCATATATTTTAAAAGTTTTTGTTTTGTTTTGTTTTTTTCAGAGGTTTTTCTTCCTGTTTTGTTTTACACCTTGCAGCCTGGTGCCCTAACTTTAAAGGCTACTTTCTTAAAGGATAGATTTGTTCAAAGGAAGAGTGTGTGTGTATCCAGTTGAACTGAACATGGTTATTTCTCAACAGTCAGTGATTTCATTTGTCACTTTATTGCTTGAGTCAGGGGAGTGGATTAAGGCACAGGATGTCACTGCCACTTTAAGAGAGCATCCTTTTGGAAAAGCCAGTTTATTGTTTGGTGTTTATTTGAATAAAAAAACTCTTCTAGAAAATGTGAGTTGCTTCCTGAGAGGAGGCAGAAGCTGAATAGTATTCTTCACGGGAAAGGGGATGATTTAGTGCACTAAGTCACCCAAGGAGTTTGCTACAATCAACTCATTCCTGTGCAGAAATGAAAGGATGTGGTCTCATTGCATTCAAACCCATAAAACACATTGACACCCAGGAGAACAAGCCTTCAGCAGTGTTACTGGTCATATTGACACTAAAATATTCATAATATTAAAAAGTTGACTATAGGTAATTTCAAGATTTTCATGGAATTGACAAATGGATAGCAATAAACAAATCCTTTCAGGACAAAGTTAGTTGTTCCAGGTCTTTGGCTACAGCAATAATTTGCTGTTGTCTCTGCTGTTTGTGTTAGCTGTAAAGAAAGGATGTTGGGATTGAAGTAATTGGTCTTTTCCACAGGCAATTCCTGACTAGAAATCCATACACAAGTTAGTATTTTCTATTTTGGGGCCATCACACATTTTCCGCTGATTGCTAAATTAAGAGAACTTCATTACAAAATTTTAAATATTCTCTTCTGACACTGTTTCAAAATTTTATTTCTTTCAATAACTTTGCGTATTATTTGATTTGTTTGGTTGGTTGGGGTTTTCCCCCATTATTTACTTTTTTACCTGGAAAAGTTACACTGAGGATTTATTTGATTAAAAACCAATTTGAAGTTAAAACTGATATAGGATCCCATAAACAACAACTGAAGAAATAGTGGAGTGCCCTCACAATAAGCAACACGCTTAATAAAAATGCCAAAAGTTATATAAAATCCACAATAACATATAATAGAAAAAATCTATAATCTTGTTGAATTAAAAAAAAACCAAACAAATCTCATTAACTCGCTCCCAACTTCAGACATATTTTACATAACCACAAACCGCTTGACTCAAACTTCCCATTAACTTTCCAAACAATATCAGAAGGGAAACTAGGCCAGAAAAGGGATAATTAATGTAAAAGCAATGTGGATGTTCTTGAGACAGGTTTTGCACATGTTATGGCTATGTTAGATAAGCTTTTCTTTTAGACAGAAAAATCATCATAGAGAAACATTTGAAATTTTAATATCATACAGCAGGGTCAGGCAATAGAACTTTCTGTCACAGGGCAATCACCTTAAAATAGGTGCAAGTGTGCAGGGTGCAAAGATGAAAGCCACAAAATGAATAAAAGATGGTAAGAGTCACAGAATCACAGAATCATGGAATTATTTAGGTTAAAGAAGACCTGAATTTTTGCAAGCACCCTTTCTGCTGAGGGATTGAGGTGATGTTTCTGGAATAAAGTTCTTGAATGTGAAATCACTTCTTGTTTCAAACCTACTTTGCAAGAGGTTCATCCGGACATGAACTATTTGAATTTTAGACAACAGATTTATGTTTTGGCTGTATTGCAGTTATATTGCAGTACCTTTAATTCAGCAGGAATGGGAAGATCTTAATTAAAAATAGGTGGGTAAAAAAACCCCGAATTTTGCTTTCATGCTAATTACAAAATCCTTGATATTGTTTATTTCATTTCTGCATCCTGTGATGCCCCATATGTTGTAAAGCTTATCTTTTTTTCTTTTTCTATCAAAACAATCTATTCTGTAGATTATAATGCCATTTTTATTTCCATTGTACATAAACTCTTCCTTTTCTCAGTAAACACATCTATTCCTCTGCTCCATAAAAGCACTACTTTTAGTAGCTCAAGAAGCCTATTAAATTAGATTTGAGAAATTATTTTATTTATTCTTTATCCTTTTTAATGTCTTTCTTTTTCCTGTAAAAATAAAATTAAAAAAAAAATGGACAGTTAACATGGGAATTGAAGTCCTTTTTCTGTTTTGCAAGGGGAGAGTCCTGGATAGCAACGTTCTGCCTCCACAATGTGTTCCACTGCTTAGTTAAGAGAACTGTATCAATGTTCTCTGGTATCAAAACTAATTTTCTGTCTGTACCAAAGAAGGTAAGAGTACTTTTGATACATTGTTGATTTTTTTTTTTAACATTAATTTTACTTGGATATTTGTGGTTACCTCTTTGTGCAGGAGGCTATTGTTGGAACATCCAAGTCAAGTTCTTTCACACATGGTAATGATGCTCATTTCCCTCGTCCCATACAGGACTATAAAGAAAACTCTGAGGTAAAACTTAAAAATGATTTTATTATATGGTTGCACTGTTGTATTTATACATTTAATTTTACCAAAGGATGATGCTTCTGAAACATATAATCATTAGTGAACTGTAACAAAAAAAATGCACAAAAACCACTACTACATAATTTATGATTCAGAACTCAAGGAGTAAAGAAATAATTATTTTTCAGAGGAATTTGGGGTATTTTTGCTTTTGTTTTAAATAGTGTGTGTGTACTCTCCTAATCTTTGGGGATCTCAGTGATACAATACCTGAAATCTCCTAAATCTTAGCCCGAGCTCTGCATCATTTTGAGAGGTCTAAAGTTGTGCAAAAAAGAACCCCCTAAATATGCACATATCCAAGCTCCTCTTCACTAAAGAGAAATGATTCTCATATCTCAAAGTGACAGCCATCTCTAGAAATCACAGTGACCTATTCATTAAAGACCCGAGTCCCATGTGCATGGTAGAATTCATTAAATGATGTTATTCTCCGAGCAAATGCTATAAAACTCCATGGTCTGACATTCATAAATATTTGTGTCGGGCAATTACCTGGTAAAACTTCAGTGTATTGAAGAGGAAATATTAAAATAAAGTCACCGTTTTTTGTTTGATTTGTTTCAGTGGTTTTTGTTTGTTTGTTTTTTTTCTTCTTCAAGAAGATTTCATTTCTATCACTCAAGTTTTGAGCCCTGCTTCTTTTGCATGAAGAATGGGATAAGCTCTCCACATCAAAAAATCATCTTGGCCAAGGTCATTTAATTCCATGGAATCAGAGCAGACTTCAGCACACGGAGACGTTTATAGCCCGCTGTCATTCTGGCAGGTGACAGAAATAGAGGGTGGAGCAGGTGCCGAGCAGAATTGTCATATTTTCATAGCAAGGCCGGGGAGCTCTGTGATTTATGGATGCTCAATATACAACCGTGACGCCCCACAAGTGAATACACAAGTTGCAAATCTGTAAACAGCTACGGTGGGAATTTGCTAATCTCTGCCTGCTGTAGCTCATTCTGTACAGGTCCTCGAGCTTTGTATAAGAAAGTTTTGACATTGTGCTCTGTAAAAACACACACAGCATCTTGCCAGGGCTTGTCAGCAAGGACAGTAACACATTTTACTAAGTCATTGTTCATAATGTCACACTGTTGAGAACTGGAAAAGCAGAACTAATAATGCCTTTCTAGAACAATTTCTAATGTTCCTTGAAAAGCAAATGTGTGGTTTTACTTATTATGTTGAATCAAGGTAAGACAAAGCTCTGAATAAAACTAACAGATATTTCTCCATGCTGAACAGACAAAAAGAAATTTCATAGCTGATATCCAGGTATCTTGTTTAGCTGGGATCAGATTTTTCTTTATTTTTCAGTCTTCACCAACTATTGGCTTTTATTTGTATTTTAAAGGGAGCTACGGTCAGTGCCTTTCACTATGAATAGAAACATAAAAGCAAAGAGAAAATTAACTGAAATTTAAAAAAAAAAATCTGCTGCATCTTTAAAGAAAATATGACTGTCTTTTTCACTCACAAATGGCTACTCACAGGGCAAGACCATTGACAAATGTGATTTTTAAGTGAGACGATTCCTAAAAATATGACCATGATTACACAGATGTTCTTTTTGACACAACAGATAATAAAATGCTTCAACATAGTGTATCCTGGGGATTAGAGGAGTTTCATTAACATATTTAGAGGTTTAATTCCTTGAAAATTGAGACTAGAATCACTGCAATGCTTGAATCTTGAAAATTGATGCCATTTCAGGAAAAGGTCTTCAAAATGTTTTCTGAACATCTTCTGAAAAAAACCCAAAAACCCAAAACCACTTCCCAAGTCTCTATCACTGAAATACACCTATTAGCAGCTAAGGATAGGTCCCCATCCCATGGGTGGACCCAGTGTTACTTAGCAGAATCAGAAAATTTCACGTGCATAATTTCCAGAAACTTTCCAACCTACAAGTTCTACAAGATTGGAAGCTTCCTGATTGGAGCTCTTCTTTGAGAGGGAGAAAAACCAAGGAGAAAACAGGTGCTGTTTGGCTCCTGCACTATCACAGTAGAACCCGATCCAACTAATTTATGTGGCTAGCTTCGAACTCTCCTCATGGGTATCCTTAGTATCTCATTAATCCAAAGTACCTAGAGCTCCATAAATATCAAATGGAGATGATGAAAGTCAAATGCCTTTGAAAGCCATCAAGGCTTTTGGTCTATCTATTGTAGCTCCTCCCTGGCCATAGTGAGTACACAAGAGATGGTTTTCCTTCTCAGCATGATTCATTCAGTGCACATGAAGCATTAGCCTTTCCCATCAGATCTGTTTCTTTGAAGCTCTGCCACAATCTCCAGTTGCCATTCTCTGTCATTGAATGGGGGATGCTAATTCCACTGCTTTCACACTGAGCAGATCAGCCTCCAGACACTCCAGTAAGAGCACTGTGATTCAGAGGAGGGGGCAAAACACCTTGGGTCAGAGATGAATTTTGACTCTCACTGAGGAATTCCTTAATGGCTTGTGTCTGTAAATTTAGGCTGCATTGCACTGAAGTTTCACACAAAAGGATATCACCCACCATTTAGGATGTGTATTTCAGCATCTTCATCTGGGCATCCAAGGAGCTCAAAGGGTGATTATTGAAGCACCTACAGATTAACAAATCTGGAGGTTAGGCAATATATAAAACAGTTTGGGCTGTTTGGGAGTTAGCTTGCATCTCAATCAAAGAGGCAAATGAGAAAAATAGATAGTGTCCTCAGGGTATGATATTGTCTTTACATATGGCACAGTTCCTTACATTTGTATTTGTGCGGGACAGCCATGGTTAACACTTAAGAGTAGTTTACATTTCCTTCTTCCAATTGCACAGTTTGGATGTTATCCTTATAGATGTGTTTGCTTTCAGAACTTTGCATGACGGAAATCTCAAATGCAAATGTATTGTCATCTTGTTCTGAATCTTGGCCCTAAATAAGGAAGCCACATCTCTAGAGGGATTGTGTACATTTCACTCTGGGGGAAAAAAACAAACAAACAAACAAAAAAAAAACCAAACACTTTTTGTATACTTGCTTTATAATATTAATTTTAAATCATATTTTATAATTATATTTTATAATTGCTTCTGGTGGTTCATGCACCTTTTACCCTTTGAGCAAAATTCCAAGTTTTCAAATTGGTGATATTTGTTGATTTCTATCAAAAGCATGTATGTTCACATGGACTAAAACCTTCTTTACTAGACTGATAAACAAGTTATTCATTTGACCCCCAAGAAGAAAACTACCTTGATAATACACCTTTGAAATATGCATCAATTTGGTCAAAAATGCTCTAACGATAATTTCATGGCTGCAATTTATGGTTTTTTTACCTATTTTGGTCAAAAAATGCTCTGATGATAATTTCATAGCTGCAATTTATGTTTTTTTACCTCTTCTCTATTTTAAAACATATTGCCAGATTTATTTCCTATAGTATTAAGTTTCAAATCCTAACCATTTCTACGCCAGCACTTCTAATGTGACACAGTCCTTTGACTCAAAAGTCTCATTCTCAGATCTTAAATTAACATGTGCCTTTATGACTCAACATTTATCTGTGAGATGATGATTAAATTCATAATTTAAAAAGGCATCTGTATAAATAAATCTTTACTAATAATTGCAAAAGATAATCTTACCATATTCCTTTTTATACAAAGGGAAAGAAATTAAATCAAGAAAAAAGATCCTTAAAAAACTGTTATTCATACAGCTGTTCTTCATATGGACACCCCTCAAAAGCTCCCTCCCTCCACAGATGCACGCACAAATGAATTTGTGTGAACCTGCTGTACATGTCACTGTGTATACCTTACATATAAAAGTAATTTACACAAGTCTTAAGTCTCCTTCTTATTCCAACAGTGATGCAAAGAAATAAGCCCCAGAGGGCCTTGCTAAAAATGAAAGCTTATAGTTTAAGTGTTATTAATTAAATTGCTCTTCAACCAGGTTATATTTGGAGCTACTCATACTACGCATACGTGAACAGACACTGTGTTAAAATCCACATCAGTAACTACATCCTGAATTAATTTCTCTTACTTTATAGAGGAAGGAATTGATAGATACTTCTGGCTTTGCCTTTTTTCCTCATTTTCTTTCTTGCAACTCCTTCTCAGAAACCCAAAGGCTGACATTGCTTCTTCTTGATAATGATTTTTTTTTAATATTGTGAGTCATTTTGCAGTACTGTGCATATTGCACAATTGCCAGAAAAGACAAAAAATTAGTCATGTCTTCCAGTCTTGCAGTGGTGTGTATCCATTGCGACTGCCTCTGTGATGAGTTCTATGGCTTCCATGTTCCATTTTGCAACGGCCATTTTTGATGTTTTCACTTCACTTCTTTCTATTCCTTTCTTCACCTAAAAAAGGGGGGTTATTGTTTTTAATTATTCCCATGCAAATTAGAGACTGACAGTGAAAGTGAACCTGTCTTTGCAAACATAGGACCAGTATCAATGTGCAGGAATGAAAAAGAGAATTGCTTCAGTTAAAATTCAGGAGACATGAGACTAAGATCTCATGGGAATTAAAACTGGGTTTTAGCTTACAATAAGTTCAAAAGAGGAAAGATGAAACTCGAGAAAAATTATCCTAAAAATGTGTGCCATATGCTGCAAGATTTTGAACATTTTTTCTCTTTTTGAAAGATACCTACAGCATAATTTCAGTAAAGACTCACTTGCTGTATCTAAAGGGTTTGGGGATTACCCAGCTGCATGGTCAAAGGATTACATCTGAGAAAAGGCCGTAGCAGATTTACTTCAGACTGCCTCTGAAACTTATATATTCAGCAGCTCCAGTGCTGGAAACTCCTTCTGGGAAAAGATGAATGCCAGCAACGTGCATACATATTTAAAGTGCATTTACCATTTTACCCCTTAGATTTCCACTTTAGGAAGATATTTGATTTGTGAATACCATTCCTTCTTCAATAGTACCATTGATTTAACAGGAGACATTGCTTCATCTTGAAGCTTTGATTTGGTACCTCAGGCTTTCATCAGAAGAACACCAAAAAATATTCTAGGTGTTTTTCTGTCCCCACCTTACACCCCAGTATAAGGATTGCTATCTAGATGAATGACATTTCAGGTATAAATGGAAGGAGAGTTTCACACTCCAGCATCAGCCCTGAAAATGAGAGGAAGCAAGGCAAGAGTGATAAACACTGACTTTAAAAGCCCTAAGCAGAGAGTAAGGAGGAGGGAAAATATAGAGTGGGTAGAAATGTGGTTCATTTTAAAACTTAATTTAATAAATTGTGCTAAAGATGCTGAAAAATGCATTTAGCTCTCAACCTCCAGGACCCTATATTGTGAACTAGCATCTAGCAATAATGGGGTTTCTGCTTCATCAGCTGCAATAATTATTTTTCTTGATTTTCCTTGGTCATTTTATATAACAGTTTCTCACTGTGTATATGTGTGTGTACATGTGCTTTTGTGTGCATTTCCTTTGATTCCTTTTTCTTATTTTTCTTTCCTATCAAAAATAAAATTAATCCAAGACAAAACACAGCAGTATAGAACATTAAAGATTATTTAAGACACATTTTGATGTCTGGCCTCATAAATATTTCTTACAAGCCTCCTAGACAGTGCTTACTGCAGACCCTTTTTCTAGGCATTTTACAGAGAATAAGGTTGCCAGGGAGCTTAAGGTCCCTGCTTCTTCCTCAATATGGCAGGTGGTGTATATGGCTCCAACTTTACTCCAGATAGCATACCTGCTATCACCAGCTTCATTGTGCAAGGATTAAACAAGGCCTCAGGGTCCTCAGCAGTGCTCAGCAGAGTTCAGGCTTGGATTTGCATACTCGGGACTTTAAAGGCAAGTTGTGTCAAACACTTAAAACCATCAGCTATTTTTTTCACTTGATTTGCTCAGGAGGTGGGTGACAGTATTGGCTGGGAAGTGGCTCTCAGATTTCTTTTCTCCCCATCCAGAATCTCAATAAGACCTTTTAGCTCTATTTAAGTGCTAGTCGTATTCCACGAATTTCAGGTTTTTTACTTCCTCCAACAAAACATACTTGTGCACACCATCTTGAGGATGTGTGAGCACGTATGTATTAAAAAAAAAACCACCACAAAAACAACAAAAAACCTAAACAACAAAAAATCACAACCTAACAAAACACTGATTTGGATCATGCTGTGATGTGTGTTTATATCTTTTTGATCTATATTTTCTTTTATTAACCATCCCCTTGCCCTGTATCTGAGAGTGTTAGCTACTGTTTCTCAATTACACCCACTGGTAAAACCTGCCCTGCAGGGTTTCTCGCAGCAGTTGCCCTTCTAGCATCGGCTCAGCAGATGAAAAGCAGATGGAAAATTCCAGGGGTTCAGGTCTGAATGTTTCAATCATAAGTTAGCATAACATGGACTGGTGAGAGCTGTGTTTTGAGTCTGCTATGCAAAACGAGAGCTGCACTCTAGCGAAGATGTTTGCAAGGGAGGTTTAGCTCTGGAAAGTAGGAACAACAAATAAAGGATTCAAGGAATTCATATGCAAAGAGAGAGAAAGAATAAAAAAGGACAAGGTGAGTACTGGGGTTATGAGTAACAGAGCCAGTTTGATTCAACCAGGCGTCTTTTAGATCAGGTTTGCTTCTGTGGGGGGAGGAACCTTAACAATTAATGGATATCCATTAGCTGAGGCACTTACATTCATCTTCAACATGAGACTGAGTATTCAATAAAAGAAGGCACAGCCAATTTAAGCATCATCCTGAATCATCAACTTTCCTCTCTCCCTCCCTACCCTTCCTCTTCACTGAGTGTAAAGAAGGTCTGAAGTTCCTGAATTAGATATCTCTGTAGATGCCTTGA
>VXBQ01010605.1:54051-70878 GCA_013400175.1 Phainopepla nitens
TACAGTGTCATCTCTCTATCTTCACCCTCCCTTTGTTTGCACTATTTATCAATTATTATTATTATTATTATNAGTCATGCCTGGTCCATAAAGTCAGGAAAATTGGCATCAAATATTACAATGGTCTAGCAGAGAATTACACAAAAAAAGGGAAACAAAGGGAAGAAATTTAGGGCAATAGTGTGTGTGTCTCATAGAATACACAGACTGACCAGGTATACAGCTCTGCTCAGAGACATAAGTCGGGTGTTACTTGAAGACACTTTTCAATCCATTGCTGGGCATATGGGCTAGTTGGGATATGCATATGATAGCCTTGTTTGTTCCTGATGTCTGCTGGTATGCAGAAACTAATCTGTAAAGGAAGATTGGTTTGGGAGGAAAACTAAATTAAAAGCATACACAAAAAGATATTGCAAAGGAACCTTTATGCCTATCGAAATGCCTTGTAAATTTCAATAGGGATGAAAATATCAGATTTTTTTCAAAGAATTACACAGTAGTTTTTAACTTCAATTAAATCCCACTGCATTGAAATACCAACAAATGAGAGCATTTAATGTAAGCTTCAGAGGCATCAGTGGAACTTCAGCTTGTACTTAAACACATGCTTAAAATGTCCATCAGTTTGGGCTCTTAATATGCAATGATATCTTTTCTGCAGTCTTTAAACTACTTATTAATTACAATTATTGTTGGTCATTTTACTTTGCTCACAGCTTCACTTCTATAACGAGAAGTACTGCAAGAGTTGTGCAGAAAAGTTTGACTTTGCAATTGAAAGAACTCTACCATTTTTCTATTATGAGAATTCCTTCAAGTTTTTTTTCCTCCTTCTATTTACTATGCTCCACAGCAAAACCCATGTTATAATCTTTGTCCTTTATGTGTATCATTCACTCCCAAATACTGTCAACTGCNTCTGTTTATGTGGAACTACTATATGAACAACGATACCGTTTTTTTAAGTCTCTAGCTCTACTCAGTTCTGCGGAGTATTTCTAAAAGGCTGTGAAATAAATTATTCTTCTGAATACATGAGAGACTTAATTAGTGGATTAATAACTCTAGTTTGATCATCAGATCTTTGATAATCAAGTTTGAAAAAAAGGGAAAGTAGAGGATTTTTGTCTGTTTTCCCGAAAAGATCCCCTTGAATTTGAAAAAGTAATAACTCTGAAGCTGTATCTTTGCAAAACTTTCAAACAGCTTTTAGTGAAAAACAGTACTTCAGAACTTGGTCAAGTGCAAAAAAAAAAAAAAATCCATTTTTTGAGTGACATTTTGTATTCCAGACCAGAGGTTTCATCCACTTGAAATACATAAGCACTTGCAGATGGATAAATAAAAATAAATTAAAAAAAGATCCTAGTTCATGGTCTAAGTCACCAATGTGACCTTCTTTTTCCTTGTATTTTTTACAATCTTTGCTGACATAGTTTTGCGTTGTCATTTGATTATAATATATAGCAACATATGATATGTAGCTCATATAATCAGTAGCCACCAGACTAATCACCATATTTGACAAAGACAGCTATTTCACACTTATGACAGAAATAAAAGTCTCTTCCATACCTTTCTCAGGTGGAAACAGCTGGTGTGTGTCTAGACTGGATCTATGGCAAAGAGTAGAATTATTTAGTCATGATGTTCTATAATATTGAGTAGACATTTAAACTCTTCTTGATCCTACTAATCTGAATATTACAATGTCCAAAATTAGCTGGACCTGCTCAGTTTGCACACTTGAGATTTTCATCAGTTTCAGTAAATCAGCAAGACATTATAGCACTCTCCTCCTTTTAATATACTTAAGCCTTTGCTAAGGGTTAACTGCCCAAGAGCAAAGGTGTTCAACATTTTTCCTTAGAGCACCAGGGAACAGTGAAGTTCAGGTACCTGAACTAGTGCTCTGCATTTGTCATCAGCTGTAGCTCTGCGGTTTGACAAAGCACAAGTCACCCTTGAAGATTAATATTTTGCAGAATTAAACCCACTGTGACACACTGTAAGTAAAGCTGATATCCAGAAACAATGTTGCCTAGACTTCTCTTGTTTGTTTTCAGGTCTTTGCTTTGAATCACCTCTCCACTTTGCAACAGCAAAAAAAAAAATTAAGTCTATATGGTGAAGCAAATTATAAGTAATAGAAGCCACTTAATATTGCTAACATGGGTGATTCCAAGAAAGAATTGCCAAAAGTGGACAGAAAATGAAATTAAAAGAAACTTAGGATACTACAAGTATTTGTTACTTTTAATAGCAACTGATAACATTATTTCAAGTAGCAGATTTTCATAGTAAATTTTCTTGCTTATAGTTTAGGATGATCTAGATGATATCTCACGGTCTGACTATTATTCAGGTGTTTCTGATTTATTTTTTTTTCTTTTTTTATTTGGTGACAGTTTGAGAATCTACACCAAAACAAAATATGGATATGAATGATCTATATTTTTAGAACTTTTTTTGTTCATTCACAAAGTTTAGAAAGTATTCTGGGAAATAAATTTGAGAATCATTAAGCTCAGAGAAGCTTCTCATGATGAGATCTTCATTAGGTGTAAAACAGCTGCAGATGTGTGCCAATATATACCAGGTGCAGATCTGACCTCTGGCATTCCTTAGGTTTTATTCACATTGTTATCCACATATTTTTACATTTATGGTTTGAGATCTGTGCTTCCCTGATATCTACTTCAGACAACTTTATCTGTCAATCACCTAGACATGGATGCAACACTCATCAGTTCTATTTGAATACTTGAGCTGTACTCTCTGGCTGGATGTGGGAATTTCAACAGTCATCATTATAATCTGTGACTGAAGGCTCATATTTTAGGGGTTCTGCCTACATATCCAAGGTGCCTAGAAATATCGTATGCAGAGATTTAGTTGTGTGGCAAAGGAATTCAGGGAAGCCCAGCAGGAAACCAGTGAAGGAATTGAAAAGCTAAAAATGTTCCCTGAAATGAAGGCAAGGTTCTCACAGTGGGATAACAAAAAATGCCTCTCTTAGTTTAGGATTTAGACTTGGGGACCCACCCTTGGAGAAGAACTTTCAGGCAAGGTTAACTACTTTTTGAATGTAAGGAGGTAGAAAAGGCTCCAAGGTGGAAGAGCAAATTCCAAGTGTCTGTATCTTCTGGTTTATAACTTGTCAGAGTAATTTAAAATTGGGAAGGGTGAATAAAAAAAACTAGATATCT
Source organism: Phainopepla nitens (assembly GCA_013400175.1). Lineage (NCBI taxonomy): Eukaryota > Metazoa > Chordata > Aves > Passeriformes > Bombycillidae > Phainopepla > Phainopepla nitens. Next base: position 57,264 of record VXBQ01010605.1, read on the forward strand.
TCTGAGACCCTAACTTCCAATCAGCTGTTTAGTATTCTCCCACTGATATTTTAAAGTTGTGTTTCCTTTAAGATAATCAGATTTATGTGCATTTAATATGCAGAGAAGAGGGGCACATAAGTCAACAACTGCCACACAAAATCTAGGCATATAAATTGAGAAATAATCTTATCATCAAAAAATACTGATCTATCTCTATCAAGAGTCTACTAGGTGATCCCAGTGGGGTTTTCACCATAATCCAGATGCTTAACAAGATTTCTTTCCCTGCTCACTCTTCATTATAAGTGAGAAAGTCCTCAGAAAATGTAAGGAATAGTTCTGCTTATATTCAGCTCTGCCGAAAAAAAAAAATAAAAAAATTGCTGATTATTACTGAAAAAACCTAGTCATCTCTTTTTCTTTTCAATGCATTCGTTTAATTTTTGTCCTCCATTTGTTCTATTGTAAGACACAGTGGACCTTAAGATAAGCAATTAAAATCCAGCATTGGTAAAAAGTTGGGCAGTGAGAATGACGTTGAAAACACAGTTTTTTGACTAAGATTAATTTGTAGTTTTATTTGGTGTAATTTAATGGAATTTTAAGCAGCCTTACTATGCCTGGTTTTGTATGTGTGTGTGCAGGCAAGTTTGCGCATGTTTACAGTAATATTTCACTACGCAAAGCTTTGATGGCTCTGAAATATCCTGCTATTTGCACTTGTTATCCCTTAAGAGTCTCAGAACAGTGATAGTTTCTTCCAAGGATTCCCTCAGTTGTGTTTTGAGTTTCAGTCAGAAGAAAACAAATGTACCACGTGACCCCTGGGCCTAATTACAGCAAGAACAAGACAAAATTTGCATACCAAATACTCCTGGAATCTCAAACACTTAAAATAAAACAAAATGTTGAAATACAGGTCTGCTTCTCTTATTATTGAATCAAAAAAATAAAAACCAAAAAAAACCAAACAAAAAAAAACCCAAACCACAACTAGATCCTTGGGTTTTGCGTGATTAAGAAAGGAAAAAAAAATGCACTGAGGAAGTTATTCCTTGGGAGTTATTGGCTCAGATCTAACAATTATTATTTCATTATTTTGTGTATAGTTCCTCCCAAGTTCTCTGAATATCCTCTTGTTTACATTTTATTTTTCTCCTCTTTACTTTCCTACCAAAATTCCCCTCCGTGTCAATCTATATTTAATGACTTTGGTTTAAGCTTCATTATGAATTCACACTCCTTTTTCTTTTTTTCTTCTTTTTTCTTTTTTTTTTTTTTTTTTAAACAGAGCGTCCAGGTTAACTCTTTGGAACATTTTTTTCAGGAAACTTTGAACAGCACATAGGCCCCTAAGTATCCAATGGGAATTCAGCCAGTTATGCTCAGGTTTTCTTTGCCTCTCCCCATCACTGTTTTTGAGGTTCATTTTCATGAGAGTTTTTTTGTTTGGTTGTCTTGTGGATTCTTCTGTTTTTCTGGTGGCTTTTGTTGTGTTTTGTTGCTTGTTTGTTTGTTTGTACTTTTGCAAATATTTTCTGTTAAATGATTTTGAACTAACTCACTACTGGAGTCAGCCTGTCACAAGAAGGTACACAGGAATTATAGAAATATCCATGTGTTAGAGCATGGCCATATTTGGCAGATGTAAATGTGTGATAACCCCTCCCACAACCAGATGTGTGCATTCAGATCTGTGGAAATCAAAGAAGAGAATCTGGCACAAACTTCAACGCCCTTGAAGTATACCAGGCGTCTGCCAAAATTGTCAGACTAAGCCTGCAGATCTTCAAAAGGGCTGCATTTGGCTCCTTGTTCAGAAGTAGTTTACAGAGTGCTCTGCCAGCATAATGTTGGCACAGATAGTATCTCTACCTTGAAATTAGTTTTTAGGTAAAGACAATTTTATTTTAGCTCACAGAAACAAAACAAAACAAAACAAAAAGAAAAATTACCATAGCACATAAGAAACAGATAGATCGGGAATGCACTTTTAAAAATGGCTGGCACCAGATGCTTCAGAGAAGGAGATGAATAACACAGTTTTCCTAAAGGGTAAATTTCTTCTTAAGCCCTTATAGGTAGAAACTAGCTTATGCCCTGAAGCAAATGAACTTATATCCCTTCCAAAATTATCTATTATTATTATTCTAATTATTATTATTATTAGTTATTATAATGATTACTGGAATTTTCTATATTTATCAGCATATAATCTTGGAAATGTCCAGTTCTTTTCCTTCACTTTTTTGTTTTCTTTCACCCCCTGAGAGTTTTCTAATGGATGTAATACAGAAATAATGGTTATAATTTGCAACTAGAGAATTGCACCCATTTAGGGATATTAAAGCAGTTTTTCCAAAGACTATTAAATTTAGCTTCAGCACATCTATTTTGGGTTGAGTAAATATCAACATTTCATCCATAAAGGAATTAGCACAAAATGGAGACAAGGTCAGTTTTTTCAGAGTAGGATATTTAATATTTGAAGACCCAAAGAGCCCATTTTAAACTTAGTTTACTTCCCTATGAAAACACTGAACTTTTTTAAAGTTTTTTTTTTAAGTTTTAGTGTGCAGTGGAGCCTGGGAGACCCTGAAAATCCTCTGCCTATTCCTGATTTCCATTGTTTTTTTTCACACCACTATGGTGTTTTGAAATCTCTCTTCTCTTTCCTGCTGAGAGAAGCGTAGTTCCTGCTCTGAGGAGTTTACACTTTGAATAGACAAATATAAAGAGTTTCAAACAATAGTAAAATAATAAAAAACTGAAGCCGGAACAGAGGTCCAAGAGGTATTTCAGTCTGGTAACCTTTGCTAAATCAGTAGGCTAAGAATAGAGCCAATGTCTCTGGAGTTGTTCTCCAGTCGTGTAATAGCTGACTAAATATTAAAAGATCTAATCCTCTAGTTCATCACTATTTGAATAGTTTGCGTGACATTGGAAAACGTGGTCAGGGCTTGGCCTTCAATCAAATGATTTTTTTTTCAAATTTAATGTAACTTTACTTTAAAAAACATTATTGTGACCGCATCTTCACCCACTATGGGATGGTGTATGATTTAAGTTTCTAGGAGACAAGTTGCAATGACAAAGAGTAGAACTCAGGGTAAAAAACAAGAAAACACTGACAAACATAATATAAATTTTCTAATTAAGTGAGGTTTCTTCCTCTACTCCTGAGTAGAGGAAGAAGAAAGAGAAAACAAATGAGCAACAACATCTACCCATTCCTGCAACTCATGAAGGGGGAGAAAGCACATTGTGTATCCTCTCTCATTTATCACTGTCACCATCAGGTCCATTCCTGGAGGAGGACAAGGTCCTCAAAAGATCTCTCCCATACTTCTCACTGCCTGGTGTGTATTATGCATTGTTTGCTGAGTGATTAGAGAGGCATCTGTGGATATATTAATATGGAAGGTTGCATGTGTTTGACAAGAAGTCAATGATTCTTTCTGACATGACTTTAATTGACCCAAAGAGGTGGTCGTGGGATGATACTTCTAATGGGATACAGATATGAGCAACCCAAATTTTATGACAAAGGTCAATGATATTGATGATTAGTGTGGAGAAGATAATTTTACTGGCCTGGTAGGAGGCAACTTGCATGATTCATGGAAGGTTTCCCCACCCACGCCATTATTTAGGATAGCAAAAAGTTCACAGCAAACAACAATTATGCAATTTATCACATAACACTGAAATGTTAGACACTGTTGGTAACTGTGTGGAGAAGATGAAGAACCTCTTCTGATACAGTGTATGTATAAGGTCTTTTCTAGCAGTATTTCATACCTGAAAAGAAAGTTTGCAAAGAGGGAACTCAGTTAAAAACCAGCTGCTAAGGCATTGCATATCCCTGCCATCCAATTTCCTTCCAGATGACCGCATCAGAAATCAAGTTATCTGTGATCCACCTAGCATTTTGTACTGATGACAGAATGAACTGAAGATTTCATGTATCAACAAAAGGAGAAGCAGGCAATGTGAAATTAGGTCTACCCCAGCTTATTCATCTTTCACTGTAGAAACTCAGAAGTGCTGAAGACACTCCTTATCTTCAGTAAGAGCATGCATATGGACACAAACAACCAAAAAACCAATATTTATGATAGCATGTAACATGTACTGTATTTTGTCTTCAGAGAAAAGTGAAAACTTCCTGTCCAGCTCCAAAAATATAAAAGTTTAAAAAAAGTTCATCAATGAGGTGAAACATATCAGTTTTATCAATTTGAGGGCTGCCTAGATATTTCTAATTGACAGTTACATAATCAAAAATGTTAATCTCTCCTTACATCACTACACTGTCATTCCCAATAGAGAACTATTAGGGTAATTAAGATGTAGTGAATATAAAGCCTCTTTAGTTATCACACTAGTGTTAATCATACTACGTGCTCATCACAGTATTGTCTTCTTTTGGACCAGATATGTACCACTAATGAAATGCATATGCCACAAGAACTGAAAAAAAAATAAAGAAAGAAAATAAAAACCACACAGATCTCTTTTAACAAAAAAGTAACACGTGCATAAGGAGAGAAGAGGAATACAAAGGAAAGAGGAGGTATAATCAAATTAATTTGTAGAAACTTAAAGTACAGAAAGTACTCCCAAAGCCTGGAAACAGTTCCTTCTTCTCACATTCTTCAAGATCTAATTGTATATCTTAATACTAACATATTACTGCTATATTAATCCTCTTTTGTGATGAGAATCAAATACAGAACATATTGTATGATCTTTGAAGTCACACTGTGCATACTTGGCAGGAAGCAAATTCCTGATAGTCTCTCACAGCAACCAAGAAATAAACTTATTTGTGGGAACTTGTAATGTTTGCTACAATTTGTTACTCGCACTTAGTTATCAAGAATTGTTGTTAAGTACTGTATTTTATAAAATTAAGCATCTAAATCATGTGCCAAACTGAGGAATTTACATTAGAATAGTAAACTTTTATAAAATATTCAATGCCTGATGGAAACTTCTTGACCCCTCCTTAGGATGGTGTGTATTGAATATATTACTTGGTAGGCTGATGGTTTGAGCCAGCAATGAGGGATCTGGATACTCTCAGTTGGTGTTGTGAAGATGTTTTGTTGAAAACAAGAGCCAGTCAGCCACAGATTGCAGTTCTTTGTAAAAAATAGGGGAAAAAAAAAGGTAAAAATATATAACTTCACCCTTCCCACGTCTCTACTCAGTGTGAAGAAGGAGGGTAGAATTGGGCGACAAAAAAAAAGGTTTGGGAATAATATGGGAGGATTATGCAAATATTAAAGAAAATATTATTCAAAGAGGGGAATACAAAAAGTTAGAATTTGTAAAGCCCAGAAAGAGGAACCAAAGCATTAGAGTCTAAAAAATATTTCATGCTGTGTAGTAGAACCTGTGAGAATATTTGAAAAAGTATACTCATCCTCAAGATATTTTGGTGCTAATCTTTCCTTCTTCACCCAAAAAATTTTCTTCAGCATGAACATGTGTGAAGCAGTGTACAGACTGTAACTATAAGCCCTCCTCAGGCGTGATGCAACACACCTTACACAGAGCTTCTAGAAGTTTGTCAAAATGCTCACTCATGTCCATGCCTCCCAATATTGATGCCTAAAGATTTCAGCTTTTTTCATATATTTGTAATTTTGTAGACTGTTAATACCTGGTTATATAGCTCCTGGTATTTTACCTATCTCTTCTCTTATATTTTAGAGTAATCGGCTAAGCTAACACATTCCTGAAATAATGTTTAGTCTCATTTTCAAGAAGAGAACCTACAAGGAGGACATTTTGTTTTCCAACCAGAATCTGAGAAGACACTACAAGAAATGGGACAAAGAATCCCTGGACCAACTCCAGTGGAGCAGTATCCAGGGGAAAATTACCTAACCAACTCCTCTTCTAACTGGACAATATTCTCAGGTAGGCTAAATTTGTTAAGCTTATAAAATTTGTAGAAAAACAATACCAAGTCTGCCCATAGCCCATAACTATGGATGCACCTGGGAGCTTCCAATAAAGACCTGCTTTTNTGTTTTCCAACCAGAATCTGAGAAGACACTACAAGAAATGGGACAAAGAATCCCTGGACCAACTCCAGTGGAGCAGTATCCAGGGGAAAATTACCTAACCAACTCCTCTTCTAACTGGACAATATTCTCAGGTAGGCTAAATTTGTTAAGCTTATAAAATTTGTAGAAAAACAATACCAAGTCTGCCCATAGCCCATAACTATGGATGCACCTGGGAGCTTCCAATAAAGACCTGCTTTTATATTTTTACTATTTTAATACTGTTTAAGAGTTCCTCCTTTGATATGACTAACAGATATTAATGACCTTATTAGTATGCCTAACAGATATTGATAATTCTAACAGATATTAAATGTATTCATGCCAACATTGACCTGTCACAAAGGAATACAACATACGGACAAAAAAGCACAAGGGCAGAGGATCATTCCTGTATTGTGAAATTCCTGTGTTTCATGAGCATTCCAAGACTGTCCTGGTCCTGCTCAATTTTTATAACATCCTTGAGGGTCATGGTCAGGACTCCAGATCATTTGCTGGGGGCACAAAAGGGGTGGTTTTTTTCAGTGTTACTGGGGTGTGCTGTGAGGTAGTGCTGGGTTTCAGTCATTCACCTCTCACTCTGCTCTGAGAATTTTTGTTGTTGCTGTTCATTTTCTTATTTCATTGCTAATAATCTTTATAATAAATTGTAATAAATTCATGTCTAATAAATTTCTTATCTCAACCAGTGATACTCATCTTTTTGTGCCTCCATTTCTCCTCATGCATATCCTTGGTTTTGCTCTGCATGCTGACAGTATGAATTAAAGGAGAACCTAAACCAGAGTAAAAAGCTACAAGTGATGGTAGAACCTAACACTACAAAAATAAATCTAAACCTGTAAGCCTGCTTCTTGAACTTTTTTTGATATAGTGCAGTATTTTTTCTTACAGTCATACTGCCATGGAATAGTTTTATTTTATTTTTTTTTAATTGCAGAATAACTTTTATTTAAATGAATAAAATAAATACGAACAAGCAAAGCATAAAATATAAACAAAGTACAGACAATTAAAATGCCACCAATTATGCTGATGAAAATAGTGTATGGTTTACTTTCTGGTACCCAAGAGTGCCTGATATGCTATATCAGATGAAAGGAAATCTCAAGAAAACCACGTTTTTTTACGGATAACCAAAACTTGGTCTGAAAAAGAAAGTGGACCTTTCAAGGATTTGTCTTTCTTGCCATTGAACATGGTGCCTCAGTAACAGGACTAAAATCCTTGTCATGTTCTTCTTTAAAGAAAAGAGACATGATCAAACTGATAAAGTGATGTATTTTATGAATAATACATTGCTCAAGGGCTTCAATCTACATTATATACTACATAACCATAATTTGTAATGTTTACTTAAACAGTGGCTCTCAACAAAACACTTAGAATCACTTAGCATCTCGTCCCTGGGCAGTTTGCAGTAGAAATCTTAACTGCTTAATTTCATTGTGCTAAAGGCACTAAGACGAGAGGGGGGGAAACTCACAAAAAAATAGCCCTAATCTTGGACTGAATGAGGGTGAAAACTGTCTCTCCAACACAATCTCAAAAGCATATTCTGTCTGAACTCATCATACCATATGGGTATTCTCTTATAACTGTGCAGAACTAAACAATAATATTGTTACATAATTTAGGAAATGTTCAACAAAGGACGGGCCCTTTTACCTTTAGAACCTCAATTTTTCATCTCCCTGTTATACAATCAGTGAGTTCTCTTCCCATTTAAAATCAATTAACGAACACCAAACCTACTTTTAGGCTGTTTCATCATTGCAGTCTAAGAGGATATAAAGTAAGGAGATTTTCTTTGGCTGGAATCCAGATACTAATGGTGTTAAAATGCCTTCTTACTCATTTAAGCCAGTAGTTAGGTCAAGTAGACAAACAGATTTCAGAGGATGTTTAAATAAACACTCTATTTAATGTTGCCTTGGAACCTGTATGTTTTGGCTGTCTAGCCTCAAAATACCAGCTAGTTAGGAAACATAAAAGCAATGGTGACTGCTTGGTTTGGAAAGAAATAAAAATAACATCAGGGTTGTATATGCACCAATCAATTTTATAGAAATATGTTAGGTATTCATTAATATTCTTCTACATGCGTCTAAAAATATAAGGTTTTTTTAAAGACAATAGATCAAAAATGTTCAAAAGGAAAGCTATTTAAAATTAAACTTACTAATAGGCTGGTGGAGCTCAGTGGCACAAAATATCATTAAGCTGAAAATGCATTAAACATGAGGCAAGCTTTTCTAAAGAAATGCACTTCTGCAAAACCCAGCAGAGAAAATATGTATCAAAAAAAAAAGAAAAGAGAAAAGGGGAAAAATATATTAACTTCATTGTTTTAGAATTCAAACAAGTAAATGATACAGTTAGGAGAAACTCATAATGATAAGGATCTTTATAATTTTCTAATGCATTCTCTTTTAATAGATTCAGAGACTAGTTGGTAACATCATTCTGTTAGAGATATGTTCTAATCAATAGTAATTGAGATGGTTTGGATAGCTTCAGTGATGTGCTTCTGTGGAAAATGCCTTATTAGAGTTGATCAGAATACAGAATTTCTGCTCATCAAAAATCCTTATGTTTTGTCAGCTCTTTTAATCTTGAAATGAAATGAAAGGTCAAAATAACCCAATCCTTTGAAGAACAAAATTTTTTGCAGTAATTTAATTTGAAATCACTGAACTGTTTTATTTTAATGTCGAGCTAACCTCTCTGTTGACTCGAATCCCTTCTTTCAGGAAGTTTCCTGCCATTAAAGCTGTGACACATCAGCCACAGCATCACAGGGCTTTATTGCGCCTTCCACCAGAGTACATAAACTGTACCTTGGAAATACACTCTAGTTTGTTGTTTTTTTTTTTTTTTTTAATAAAAGGATAAATAAATACTGCCTATTTATTTATTTATCCACTCATTTAATGGATTTTGTTTTGTGCAGTATTTTTAAGAATCAGAAAGACCTGTAAAGCAAAGAGTCTAACATCAAAACAGACGGTATTGAGTGGATTCATAAAAGAACACTCTTATTGTCCACCGCTTGCATATCTTTTACCCCAAACTACCTCTTAATTTTTATAGAAAAATAAACTTGAACTTTTATTGTAGAGCAAATCTGTCAAACCATATTGGTTGTGCTGTGACTGAAGTTTTGGTGTTTCTTTGTTATTTTTCTTTAGAGATTTACCCTAGGAGGGTCCTGCTGAATTCACAAAATACAAAGATGCTAAGCAAGAAAGAATTAATATTTGCCTTAAAAGAAAGGGCAGGCAAATCAAAATGGTGACCACATGTTACATATAAGCATTTATAACACTGTGATGCTGATATATAATGTCACTCTAACACAGGAAACAGCATATATTTAACAAAGCTAAGCATAAATATTTAAATATGTAACCACCAAAGATCAAAAAAAAAAAAGCATGTGGTATACTTAAGCAGCATAAAAGTTCAGGCAGTATAATCATCATGTAAGAACTATGGGTATAGAATATGCAGAAAAGATGTCTGGTAGAACATCTGGTAAAACAATGAGATCAAGTCTCATTCCTTAATGTTAGGGGATGTTGGATGAAGATTGCATCTCTGTTTCAATTTTCTTTACAGTGTGGAAAGTACAGCACCAAAAAAGGAGCGGGAAAAGAAGGGAAAGAATAAGCCACCTACTCAATTTTTGGCTTCCTGTGTCAAATAACTACTGAGCCTAATCATGTCATTCCCAGTGGCTATGCCTATCAAGGAGTACAATACTAATTGTAAGGAAACATACATGTATCCCAAGAGCAGTGAACCGTGAAGTATCTGGGTTCCATTGGGAAATGAAATGACCATTGTCAAAGCTGCTTAAATATTAGAAATATCGTTACACAGAGAAATGAATAGGGAAGCAACAGAATTCAAAAATACAGTAGCAAGCAATGATATGATTAATACTTTGTCTTTTTACCAGTAATAGTATGTCACATTTATTAACTCTCTTTAAGTTTTTTTTTTCATGCTGTAGTATTTAAAGATGTGAAGTGTCATTATACCCAGTTTATTGATAGCTGAGATATAGAGCAATAAAATAACTCATCTAGGGTTTCTACTTGGCCATAGGTTAGTCTTCAAACAAAATATATGGTTTCTAATATTCAATCCCCTACTCAATCATTTGGGCCATGAAATTCAAGAGACTACAGTGGTCATTATTGTGACCTCTGATCTCTTGCTGTATTATTAGTCATTTAAAAGTAGTTTTGTAGTAAGAACACTACAGGAAGAAAAGAGCCGTTGACCCAGAAGGTAATGACCTACCCTCAGCAAAGACTATCTTTAGTCTGGATATTTATATGCTAGTTACCTGTACAAGTTTCTGGAAACTATCCTTCTGTCACACTTGTAAGATATTAAAGGGTTGGGAATCATGAGCTGACAATCCCAGCGAGTGATATGAAGCTGAACAATTTATTCTAAGCTTGTTCAGGAGCTTACACCTCTGTATGGAACCTTGCTCTAAGGAGCAGGTGATGAGTGAGAGTTTTAAATGTGCCCAGAATGAATTTCTATTTCATGACTGAAATATTCCACTGACCTAAGTCATTCTGTAACTGCATTTGACCAGGTAGCTCCTAGACTAAGGTTCATTTATGAAAAGGTTAGTACAGCTAAGAGTTAAATTTCTATTTTAAGCAGTTGAAATTTGGTAGGGGGAAAAGTCAGAAGTCCAACATGGATGGATTAGCTGTAATTATTACCTAGAATTACAGGACAAGACCCTGAATGTAAACTAGAGCAACTTGACAGTGTTGAGGGAAACGTGATTTTTTAATCCTTCTAGTCAGTAAGTAGAGTTGGGATATTTCTACTTTGGGAAAGGAAGGTAAAAATAACAAAAAGAAAAATAAACATAGGGAAGGGGTAAAAGAGAAAAGAAGGAATAAGACTCAGAGAGGTAGTACTGCTTCTTCTCTTGCCATCAGAAGAATGAAAACTCATTCTCGGAAAGCGATGATTGCCTCATGAAATGCAGGCAATTGCTGCTGTTGACTGAAAACACCTTCTCTTCTGTAACAGAACTTCTCCCCCAGTCCCTCCCTCAGCGGCAGCAACTGCAGATCTGCCTTTTCATTATGCCAACAAAAGAGAATAATATCATAACTATGTTGTTCTCATCGGCAATCTGCTGCCTTAGGAAACTTCCAGCTTTGCCTGTGGCTAAAGCTGATGATGCTGTCCTGGAACTGCTCAGCTCTTGTGGAAGAGTCTTTAAGGAATTCTGCAAAAAACTTATTCGAGAGGCGTACTCTGCGTTAGAGTAGCTCCATGGCTAATGGACTAATTTCTCTGATTTCTTCTGTGTTCTTTCTCACATTTATAGTTTTAAATCTCATAACAGTGAAAAACAAATAAGCAAAGAAACAAACCCACCTCAAAACACCAAAAAACTCCAAGAAAACAACTAAAACCAAACAACTTCACAGCCGAAAAAAAAAAAAAAATTAGAAAAAAAAAATTAACAAAAGAAATTTTAAAAAAAATCAAAGCAAAGCAAACCAAGACAAACCCTATACATATCTCAGGTCAACATTAAAAGACTATAAATGAAAAACTATTTTATGACAATTCTGCTCATAGTCAGGTGTGACTTAAGAGCTGAAAATTAGACAGATTAAGGACAAATTGAGGTTCAGATTTGCCTGACTTAACTCATTTGAAAATAAAGAAAAGTCATATGAGGCCTAAGGATCAGTATAAAAGAATGAGTTTGCATCACCAATGCTGTCTGACTGCAATTCAGTAAGTCACAGTCAGCTCTGCAGAAAAGACCTAGAAAGACCTAAAAATGCTTGTGCCCATTCAACAGTGATATCAAACACTGCTGCTTGATACAGAACACAGCCCAAAACATGCCTCATCTTCATAACGTGGTGAAGCCACCAAATGTGAAAAGCGTGCTCCACTCACCTAACTTTAGATATCAAATGGGTAACCTTTTAATTGCCATCCAGTTATTAAGTTTCCATTGAAAATCAACCCATCTTGTAAAAAACCATATATTTATACATGAATAAACATATATAAATATATAAAAAATGCTGCCCTGAGAGAAAATAAGCATCTTCTAAAAGATAGATTCATCTTATTTTAGAGACCACCGTGGTGTATGATGGATCATTCTTAGAAACTGTCTATTTCTTGCTGCTGACTTTAAAGCCAAATCAGAGTGGACAGTTTTGGTTAAAATGCTTAATTTTTAAGTGTATAAACAGCATCAATGGATATCACAGATAGTTTCTTGATTACCCTCCTTAATGCCCCTAAAAGCTTATTGATTTTCTAAACACTGAGGGAAAGTGGAAAGGTACTGGTGCCTCCATGTATTTCTGGAGAATTTCATTCATTCAATATTTCAATTACAGATAAAAATATGCTTCTAAATGTTATTGTAAGTACAGCACTCTAATAGAAGAGTGATTTTAAATATGATTTTAAATTTGAATAGCCAATACAAAAACATTTTAGGAAAGATAAATACTAGAGTTGCCAGCTAACCAAGCTGTAACTATTGTTCACCTACTTTAATGGCAAAGTCAAAAAAATATTCATTTGTGCATCTCTTAAAAGTTTAAAATGCAATTTTAGTGAACATGGCTTCCCCTCTTATTTCTAGGAGGGCCAAATTTGCACCCAAGAAGTGTTAGAGAAATTGTTTTACCCAATAGGTCTTAAAATCTGGGTTGCTTATCACTGCAAAACTTTTAGCAGTTAACGTAATGTAAATCTAAAGGGACTTGATGTGGACCCAGTATAATAAATGGTGTTAGACTGAGAGTACCATAAAAAAAATAGAACGAAAAATGGCCTGTATGCATTTCTAAATATGCCATATTCAAATATTCATAACTATAAATCTTGTTTCTTTTGAGGCTTTGCTTTTTTTTCTTTTTGAATTTTATAATGTCATTAGGTTTGATGTTTCCAGTTTCAGCCATTTGGAGTTAGCCAAGCACATAAAACCCAAATGGAACATATGGAAACATCACTGTACTTTTTCTGACATACATAGCTTGGAACTGGTTGAACTGATGCAACTCAAACATTTCAGACAAAGAAACACCATTGGCCTGAGACCAAGACTAGGAGATGCAGGAGTATAGAGCACATGCTGGAAAGGCTGTGCATGTGTTGTGTTACAGAATAAATATGTGAAACTTGACTACTTTAATCGCTCTTCTGAATAACAAATTCATTGATGCTACACTCTATGCATATAGCTGCACCTAGGATTCATCATTATCAAACTAAATCAATAAAATTACAGGGATATTTGAAGGGATATAGGCCCAGCCATGACTAAAGAGATGTTGGAGAAGAATGGAATTCACTTGAAAAAAAAAGTTGAATATTTGAATATAGTTTTACCAGGAGATGGAGGTCTGAGAAGAAAAAGATTCGGACATCTAAAGCATTCAAAACAGGTTTCATTAATACAGGTTGGATTTAGTAGTTTGATGCTACAAAAATGCTATATAAGCAAACTTTTTCACAACATT
>VXBQ01010605.1:81779-96164 GCA_013400175.1 Phainopepla nitens
GATTGTGGAGGTTGCTGGGTTTTTTGTGTTGCATTCACTCAGACACAAGGCCAAAACAGGCCTTGAGTCTGTACTGAAAATCTAAAACCTTCTTGAGTAACAGATTGCCTGAAAAATGCAATTATTCCTCACTACACTCACTTTAGGGTGTTAGGATGGCTGTAACTTAATTTCTTACTGATAAATATAAGCCTAGCAAAACATAAATTGCCCTCTGGACATGCAAACAGTTACACTTTATATACAGTTGTATATTTTCCCATCAAAACTTGACTGCCAGAAATAGGGTCCTTGGGAGTGAGAATCAGTGGATATTCACCCAATATAGCAAAACAAGGTGTTTCAACTGGAAGCAGCACTCTAAGCCATCTACCAACAGAATGACAGGAATGAAAATGCCAAGGGCCTTTTTTGTGAATATAACATATTTGCAAGAAGTTTCTAGAGTTACTCCAACAAACCTGTTTGTTTTTTTTAATTATTATTATTATTCTTTTTGTGAGGTATGTTTGCTTTTTGCTGTTTTTGTTGGTTTATCTGTTTGGTGGTTTTTATGTCTGTTTCTTTAGAGTTGAATTTGTTGTTGGTTTATTTGGGGGGTTTTGTTTTTGTTTTTTTTTCTTGTCCTAGACATGTATTAAGTAACTTGACAGTGTGCAAGCATGTTTCTCTCTCCCATTTTGTCATACCAAAAAAAAATTAAAAAAACCATTAAAACCAGAGATTCATAGAATTCCTTCCTCCTGCAGTAAAGTAGGTACGTTTAAGCACTGATGGTGGAAGTAGATAAGCTCACTGGAACACTAATTAAAAAAACCAAAACATTAGGTTTGTAAACCAACAGTTTAAATTTGTAATTGAAATAATGTTAATTATACTAGAGATTTTATAGTTTATACTAGAGATTTGGACACTGAGGTTTAATATGTCATGTATGCCAAGATGGTGAAGACATTGATCATCTTTAAAGAATTGTAAATATTCTTGCTTGAGATAATTTCTAGATATTGTTTCCTAAATTCAGATATTCCACTGTATTATCTTGGGATTTAATGTGCAACTTACTTAAGGAGTCAGGAATTTTGAGCACGAGTCCTGAATACTTTACTCTTTTTCCACAGACAGAAAAATGACCAAAAGTGTCATGTCACATACAACCTGAAAAGAACTATGGCTAATTTTCAGACATGCTCAAGATATTCTGCATCTTTAGAAATATGTCTGAATAATGAGGACCGGTGATAAATGTCATAATCTAAGGGGAAATCCTCAGAGTACTTTCAGTAAATCACAGAACCATGGAACGACTTGGTTTGAGAGGGACCTTAAAGATCACCTGGTTCCAATTCCCTGCCATGGGCAAGGACACCTTCTGTTGAACCAGGTTGCTCCAAACCCAAATACAGCCTGGCCCTGAACTCTTCTGGGGACATAGCAGCCACAGCTTCTCTGGGCAACCTGTGCCAGGGCCTCACAACCCTCACAGAAAAGAATTTTTTCCTAATAACTGATCTAAAGCTAGTTTAAATCCACACCCCCTTGTCCTGTGAGTACCTGTCCTTATACATAGTCTCTCAGTCTTTCTCGTCATCATTCTTTACTATTCCACGATCACATAATAACAGGAATGCAGGTAAAAATGATATGATTGCTTCTAGCAATAAGTGAAGCACCCCAGTGGTTAAATCTTTTGTCTCAGCCGATCACATTTGCATGCCCTCTGCTAACTGAAGCCATATTCCATTGGAAGAAAAGCATTGCTATCACAAGCCTGGTGCATGAAGGGGATCCAAAACTTCCATCCAGTCTGGACCTTTAGATTGTTTGGTCTATCATTTGCAGACCAATGAGGAGCCAGAGAAGGAGAGAAATATTTGAAAAATGGGAATAATGTTAGTAAAGTTACTGAGGTCATCTTCAGAGGGAAAGCAGAACGTGCCTCTAAAATTCCTGACTATCTGCTGATGTAAATATTCATGGTATGACCACTGGCATATCAGTCTCTGCCCTCGGCCCTGCCCTGGGCTTTCTGACCAGTAATGGAACATTTTACAAAGGTCAAAACATTGCCTTTGCTCTGGGACATTTTATGGTCCCCTTTGTCATAAGTAGAAAAGTAATTATCCTTCTTTGGCATATTTAGCATTGTGTATCACTAACACTTTTTATCATGGGTGTTAATGAATACTTCTGATTTCTTAAAAAATTCAAACATTGAACACAGGGAATAGGTTAAATAACTTAAGTACATACAAATAATAATGTGAAATGTTCTAAATGTCATTTCAAGTATGTTGCTCATCCACAGTCATTCCCTCTGAGTATAACTTTAGTTAGAGATATTAAATATTTTCGTCCCCCTTTTCCCCTCATTCTATTTTCCAAGTTCCATATTCTTTTCCAACATAAATTTATGAGTTCCCAGCATTTTCTGTGGAAGCATTTGTGTAACTCAGTATTATGCTTTTTCCAACATCTCTCTACTACAGATATAGAATGTGTCTAATCTATTGACAAACTCACTGCTGTTGGTGCCACTGATGAAACCATTCATGCTTATAAATATTATAAAAAAAACTCACCAGAAATATTATTCATAAATCATCAGAAAAGAGTATTGTGGTGATTAAAATTGTTTTTTTCTTGAGTTGTTTTAAAAGTGTAGTATAATTTAATTGGGTAAGACTTAGGTGGTGCTGACTCTGTGGCTTGTTCAGAGGTTTGTATCCTTTGAAATAATTTCTCTTCTGTGAAATTTGATTGAAATCACTCTTTGTTATATTGTGGTGTGGTCAGAACTCACTGCTGCTATCACAAAATGTACACTCCACCCACACATCAAGAGAGTGCTTAGTGTCATTGTTCTGCTTATTCTTCACAGGCAATTTCTAAGCTGAAGGCTCTCAAAAGAACAGCCAATAAATAAAAAGGAGTTTAAAGAGAAATGCGTTTACCTTTTTGTCATCAAACAGACTCTAAAAACTAATCAGAATTTTGTGTGTTTTACCTCTAAGGGTCTTTTGCTTTTTGTATCAAAGGGAACTCTCAAATTTAACTGTTGGGGATTAACCTTCAATTAAGGTTTTCTTTAAACTCTCTATATTTATCCATAATTATGAAATGAGGGCATAGGAGCAGAAAGATACAAGACAAAAGAGCAACTGAAGAGTTGGAGATGTTATTTCAAAGCTATGCTTGCAATGCTCTGAAGTGACTTAAGGCATATTTATTCATTCAGAAATGTTTTAATTTTTATGTCATCTTTTCTGTTTCTGCAAGACTTGTGTTGGAGAGAGAATGAGAAACATGTCACTGCTTAAGGGTTTGACATGACTGTTGTGCTGATTCTCTTATATTGGTCTCCAATTTCACATATTTCTGGGTGGTTTTGAGTTTGTTTGCGTTTGGGAGATTTGCTTTGGGTTTTTGTTTGTTTTTTGTTTTGTTTTGTACTTGTTTGTTCTTGTTTTGTTTTGTTTGTTTGTTTTTGTTGTTGTTGGTGGTGTTTTTTGGAGGGTTTTTTGATTATAATTTTGAGAATTCATGTATGCACAGCAGAAAAAAACTGTTCCAATACTGGCAAGGTAGATCCCGTTCTCTGCAATGATTCAAATTAATCTCATTATGAAGTTTGTGAAGATACTGCTAAATGAGTGCAAGGACAGCTGGAAAGAGAGTCCCTATTTTGTATGTATTTTTAGATGGCCTGCAGTAAAATTAAAGTAAACCCTTGCTTATGCTGTCTGTATCTTTTATTTATCAGTTACCATTGTCCTTGCCTTAGCTTTAGCCACCCACATGCCAGCTGTCTAGCTAAAACTTATTATTTGTGCCCCATTTAAAGTCAAAACAGAAAGATGAGCTCTCCCAAAAGATGTCTCACTCCATACATCTTAGACATCTAATTTAGCATTTAGCTTTCTCCATTCACCAGAGACAGAGCTAACACAAGTGTCTTAAAAAGTCTAGTTCCAAATGTATAGTGTTAACTAAAATTAATTTTAAACTTTTAATAACTCAATGAAAATTATGAGGTGCACAGAAATACTTTCACTGACTTCTGTGGGTTTGGGGATTAGACCCCATATATATTCCCAATGCTTTTCTTTTGTTTTGTATTGTTTTTTGTTTTCCTTAGTTTGTGAAAAGCTGGTAGGTGTTTGACCCGTGAGCAAACATACCTGAAGTCCTTTTTTTCAAAGACTTTTTAAACCTTAAGAAGAAAAGTGTTTGATCTTATCTTAATCAAAATTTTCTGTATATTATTAAAAAAAACTTTCTAAGCTTTACTTGGATAGTGATATTTTATCATGTACAGAATACTTTCTGCCGATATAAAGAGAAAAGTGAAAATAAATACTTTGGTACAAGATCCTTTTCTCTTCAATTTGATGCCTTGTTTTCCAAATAACCCCTACAGAAAATTAAGAAAATATGCCTTATTCTTTTAATAATATCCACAGTTGGTAGATATTTACAGAATTCAAGTGACTTACTAGGAAAAAAGACTTTTTTTTTTCAGAAAAATGAGGGTTTTTAAAATTATTTAGGCCCTCATTAGAATTAAACATAGATTAAAATGATAGAAGCATTATGATGATTCAAAATAGCTGGATATTTCTGAGCATTTGTAGACATGGCTTTACCTTATAAGTCCTGAAAAAGAACCCCGTATCAGCTAACTAGGGACAGGTTTAATTTCTTCAATGACTGCTGGGTTCCTCCTTACTCAAAATTAATCCTACTTAGAGACTCAGATACAACAGAAGCAGAGGGCATATCAAGATATGAACTGAAATAAAGAAAGAAACAAACAAAATTAAAACTTTCTGAGAGATCAGCATTACTGGGGGGAATGCAAATTCTGGCTATATTTTATTCCAATTTAACCGCAAAATCTTGCTTTATTTTTGTATCTGAGTTTGGGAATATTTTGTCTGCTGCAGTTCACTATTTGCAATTGGTGTACAAATTGGGAATTTGTAGTAGCACAGAACTCTGATACACTGGGACACATTGTGGAAAACAGGTAACTCAGTAGCTGAAGAGAAGCCTTGAAAATAATCAGGGTTCCTTACAAACACGTATCATCTTTCACATCCCTGGAATTTTGTGAGATGGAAACTTGTTAACAAGTCTTATAACATGAACTGGCTTATGACCTCTTCAACCTGAGCATTACTTTTTCTCCTCCTTAGACTGAGTTAGTGAACACCTCAGTGCAGATGAAAAATATAAATTTTCTTTTGCTTTTTCATGAGGATCAGTCACACTATAGCCTCTCATTCTGTAGCTTTGAAAGAGGAGGGATAGGTAGTCAATGTTCTGTTTCTATTTGGTTTTACAACCAAGGTGGAATGGCTCTTCAATAGAGCATGACTCAGTAAAGCAGGGCTATCAACTCCAAATGTGTCCATATGACTGTCCATGCCAATTTTTTCATCAGCAGACACCAAAACTTAATGCTTATCTAAAACCCAGACTGGGAAAACAAGAAAGAGCAGAACAAACTAGCAAAAAACACTGTAATTTTTTTGTCTATGTGTTATTTTGAAATTTAATTTGTTTCAGGGCATTACTACAATACACAGTAAAGAGGGAGCAGCTGCAAAGTACTTTCAAAATTAGAAAAATGTTTGTGAAATTCCGTAGTATTGAGAACAGGAATGTGACTTTTCTGTATTGGAAAAGCAATCCTGGTAATAATAATGTGTTTCATTTAAAATTTAGCTGCAGAAATGTTAGTGAAGTTCTAACTGTTCCAGAGCTATGAACAGGTGAAAGTGGAAGGAGATAAACTGAAAATGGACACTTTTTGGCAATGTACATAAAGCCATTAATTTCCTTACTTCCCTCTTGTTTTTCAGACTTGTCAAGACCCAAATAAAGCTTCTCCTCAGGTGCTTTGCCCAAGGCAGGTGTAGTAGGTGGGACAATCTTGTGTCAGAAGATGCATTAAGCATAAGTTCACCGTATAATCAAAAGGAATTGGCTTACCTGATACAAGGTAGCTTGTATCTCCAAATCCTGGCTCTGAAGTTTGACTCATGGTTTTTCCTCTAAATATAATACCAGCAGGGAAATGATAAAGCCCTGATTTCCTTTGCTGGGATACAAATACGTTTCTGATCCATAACTGTATTGCTAAGTGAAATATTGATTTGTGAAATCTGGGCTGACCCCTGCTTCTCTTTAAGCTACTCTTCAGTACAGGATAAAAAGGTGGAAACCAGAGATATGCTGCAAAGGAAGTGGCATGGCTTGATTGCAAACATGTTAAACTAGATCTGTTGTAAAATCTTAAACAAAACCACTGATCTTGCTGTTAAAGTGAAAGGGCTGCATGGTCAGAAATCTGTGCTTTGTGAAGGTACTACTAACACAGCCATGACAAATGATACTGTGCTTTTTATACATCAGCCAGTTGGCATAAAGAAAAGACAGCAAACTTTCTTCGGAAACGTCTGCTCTTTGGGCCATTTTGCTTTCCAAGCATGTGGCAATATAGAGTTTTTGGCTGGGGTAGAGTTAATTTTCTTTGTGACATCTGCCATCTGTGTTTTGGATTTGTGATGAAGACATTTGATGATATGCAGAGAGGTTTTTGTTGGGCTGAGCAGGGCCTGCACAGAGTCAAGGCCTTTTCTGCCTCTTATCCCCCCACACCAGCCAGGGAGTGCACAAGGAGTTGGGAGAGGGCACAGCTGGGACAGCTGACCACGACTGCCCACGACTGCCCACGGGGATACCCCATAACACACAGCACCATGCTCAGCATACAAAGCAGGGGAAAAAAGGAAGAGCAGTGGGGACATTAGGACTGATGCTGTTTGTATTCCCAAGTCACTGTAACCTGTGATNCTTTTACTCTTCCTGTTCTCTCCCCCATTCCAGTAGGGAGAAAGTCAGCAAATGGCTGTGTGGGACTGAATTGTTGGCTGGGGTTAAATCGTGATAGACAGATATAGTAAGTCTATGGTGTTCTATATAGTAAGTCTATGGTGTTTTATGCTTTTCAGGCTTAGATAATGCATCTAGTCAATGCTACTTTACACAAACCAAAAGGATTGCATAAATCCCAGGAGTTGGTGCTAACTCTCTTTCTTGAGCCTTCTATCAACGGTGATAACTAGCACTGAAAAACCTGGATAAGGGATGTAAGCAAGAATGAGATGAAGCTTTGGACTCTAAAGTTAGTCTCAGGGTGAGTGAGGCTCCTAAATTGACACCTAGACAGGATTTAGATAGCACAAGTCCAAACCAGAAGACTGAAAAACCTCTAGTCCATGTTCATTCAGCCTTTAGTTTCTCATTTTGTATCAAAGCCCTCCTGATTGCCTCTGAGAGGATTTTGAGACTATTTAGATACACCTCTGTCTTGGTAGAGATGTTTTAGCACTCAGCTCACAACCAGTTGCTTTGTTGAAACTGCTATAAGAGAGATAAGAGAGCATGCCAGGAAATTTACAAAATTATGACCATTTTCCTCCCAGAATATAAATTCTTCTATTTTATTTAAAATGCAAATGTCTATAACTGTGTGGGATTCATATTAATTATCAAGCCTTAAACTGGAAGCTGCTGCAAAATAGGGGTGAAAGAAACAGGAAAGGGGAATGCTGAGGAGATGCATATTTTCTGTCTACCTCTTGAAGTTGTGTTACTTTGCTCTAAATTTATGATTCTTAAGCCACTGAGAGTGAAGAAATATAATCTTTTATATACAAATATATACATATATATTTCTAGGAGTCTTTCTGCTTTTGCCAATGAACTCAGAAGGAGGGAAGATGTGGTTTATAGAACACATGACGACATACAGATTAATATAGAAATAAATGATAAAAAACGAAACATTTAAAAAAAAAAAACATTAGCTTCATATTTTTGACCTCTGAAATGTAATGAAGTTTCAGGGAAGAGCTTGCATTGCCTCCCGGCTTAGCGGTGTGAGAAAGCCAATGCATAAGTGACTCCTGGATGTTGCATCCTTATCCGGTGCAAATTCAGAACCTGAAAGTGTCTCACTCCCCACCCCATAGATGCAGTTACTGATGTTTTCCTTTTTGGGTTTGACCAGCAGCAAGGCTGAGGGGGTATCCCAGAGGCACAGGTCTGAAGTTCACACATCCTTTCCTCAATCTCTAGTTTTAAAAATATTCATATTCACTTTTCCTCAAATACCAGTGTGGTCTCTGGCACACATTCTGACATACCCAGACATGATACAGATACATAGACCCTTGAGCCCTGTGGCCACTGGTTTGTTTCTAAGTGAAAAAAAAAAAAAAACTCACTTGCACAGTTGTCTTTCTGGATGTTGACTCTTAGACATATGGACGCTTAGACCCTCAGTCTCTGATGCTTAGGTCTTGCAGAATTCATAAGTATGATGGAAAAAAAAATAAAAGAAAAAAAAAGAAAATTAACTACACGAGAGCAAAAAGTCAAGAAAAATATTTATTAAGAAGGTAGGGCAGACTGTGATCAGGCACAGGGTTCCATCAGGCAAGGACATGGTCTGGTAGCTTTCTGGAACCTAGCTGCCTCTTTTATCTGCCCTACTTTCTATTTACTGCTTATCCTCCCATCTCTCCTCAGGTCTCGCTTCCTCCATGTTTGGCACTTCAACAAATGATTATATGGCAAGTTTTCCATAATCTCCTTATGATGTCTCACAATAGTAATGTCAGGAGTCTCCCTTTTCAGGCTGACACCCTCTGAGCTACCCCTGAGTAGTTTTGTTAGTGGTCATCAGCCAGTGGCTGAAGCGCTCAGGTCTTCATTACTATCAACATTATTTGGTGGTTTTGGTAACGCCATGTGTCTGTGTACTTATCACTTCCCTTGTTAAATGTTATTTCTTACATACTGAGTAGCACTGAACAAAGCAACTAAATGAAGCAGAAGCTGTCATGCACTGCTTACCCTTTCATATACAACAAATAGAAAAAGTGAAACTTCACAGAAATGACTATCAGTAGCTTTCCATGACGATAATCATGGTTAGAACAAAGGCAGAATGTAATTCAAAAACATTGACAGATGTGAAAGCTTGACACTTCCTTGCACCATTCTGGATGGAAAAACACCAACATCCATCCTCTTGGAGGTCTAAATTGCAGACTCTGCAGACACCGAAAGATTCATACTTTCATAGAGATGGTACTAAAAGTCTGGAGAAGGACTAAGGTTTTCTGAGTGGATGTAAATTGGATGCAACATTACTACAGTGAAGATATCAAATTTCCTATTTCATTTAGGGCAAAAGAGCAAGCACATAGAGAGTGTGCTTCCTCTATTTCTATACTAACTCTTTAAAATATCTTATATATATTTCTCCTTAGTCAACAGTATGATATCACCAGAGGATGATTCATTTAATGTATTTGTGAATCTGTCAAAGCACAATACTCAAGAAATATTTCTCTGGGGTAACAGTTCTCTTATGCTATAAAGGAGAAAAAAAAACTGCTTTCGGTATAAAAAATCATGGTATTATTGACAAACAGGTACAAGACTTCTCAGGCTGGATACCCATAACATTTCTTTCCAAAACTTGATTTTGTTTAACATTTAAAAGCAGGATTTACCCTGTAAGTTTATATCATTTCCAATCACTGAGAGATAATTAAATTGCCCACAGAGACACTGTAGTTGGAAGTTTAGCTGTCTCAAGCGTGTTTCCTATCCAGGCATCTGTGTATCTACTGAACTTCAGGAATATTTCCTCTATATGTCGATATTTTGCTTTTGCTGGCAGTATGTGTACAAGCTGTAATATGAACTTTCTTTCCTGTCCAAGTGAGAAGAAATACGGTAAAACAAAACAATGAAGTATTAACTGGTTTCTTGTAGACTATGAACTCAGGCACTAAAATATTCGGTAACTTGCTTACAGTCAGTCCCACGCATCCTATTTTCTACAATTCTATTGAATCTACCTCTTCATCAACTTAATTTTAATCTCCAGATTGTATTTCCTCCACTGACGTTTTTAATAGAGATTTTATTTTGTAATATTATAGTCTCATAATTATGTTTCAGTGCACATTACCCAGTATATTATGTAAAACACAGCACTTTGCAAAAATGTGCCATCACTATCAGACTACATATTTAGAAGAGATATTAAAATTACCACATTTTTTGAAATACTTTTTAAAATTAGAGTTCTCAATAGTAAACAAGAAATTGGATTATTCAAGAGTAATTGGCTCAACAAATATTCTGTGCTATTCTTCTTCAAGTTCTTCCTCATAGGCATGAGTACAAAAGCAAAAGCCTTCTATTGATTAACTCATCAGTCTTAAAAGAAGGGAGAATCATCTTTTCTAAAGGACCAAGAAATTCACCCATCAATTACAGCAAGACATATTCTTCAGTGGCCTTGGGTGAAGCATATTCCAATGGAACTACAGCCCCAAGTAGAGGTATTGCAGATAACTTCCAATGTTTTGCTTTAACTTTTGCATTTCTTTGCCAAGAAATCTCACAGATTTGTTGAAGCTGGGGCATTAGTCATGTATAGAAGCATAGCATAAACTCCTTTCAATTTTGTGCACTTTGCATATTACCGGGTGTTTCACAGCTATTGTGATAGTTTTTGGTTTTGTTATTTTTTCCCAGTATACATTTTTTTTTTTTTTAATCTGCACCGCATTAGAGCATTCAAGGCATAATGAGTAAAAACACAGAGTTGAGTAAAATTGTGTAACATGTATTAGCTGGCTGAAAAGGTTCTTTAATATCTTAACTGCAACCTCAGTACTCACCTAGCTACTTATTTTGTTGAGAGTTAGGTCAAAGATCAATTACCCTTTTAATTAAGTTATATATCACAAAAAAAGGTGATTCTGTGAGAGTCCAAGACCATCATGTATCATAAGGAAAATTCTTTGAAAAATAAAAATAAAATAATTAAAAAAAAGAGGTTAATTTCTAATTTTGTCTACAGGAAAAATATTCTGAGCTCAGTCATATCTTTCATGTTACTGTAAACACATATCATCAAGCAATGTTTCTCTCCTAATGGTTTGGTCATTTTCATCTTTGATTAATTCCAAACTTTTGATGCCAATGTTATTTTCTACAGTAATCTGGAAATTCATTGTCGTCTTGTTCAACGGAGTAATTTTTACTTGTAATTAGGAAAGTGTTCATTATATAGACTTGCAAGAGGTCATGAGATTTGAGCTTCAAGAGATTTCTGCACAAAAGCGTGTTTAACACAAAGATGGCCTTGTTGATGGCATTGTGATTTCGACTGCCAATTGCACTTCTGAATTGCTATAGGGCTTTGAGCATGTCATTTCATCTTCTCATGCCCTTAGCTGCCCTTCAGTCCTTTTACCTTTCCCCATTATTTAGGCTCTTAACTCTCTGATGCAAGGATTTTAATCTTGCAGATTGGTGTGTGGTGTCTTGCATGGCTAAAGCCCTGTTAGTCCTTGATGCACTGCAGTAATAAATAATTTCATCTAAGCATGCGGAGTAATTAATTGTGAAGTTGGACGAATAATTCTAATTACATAATGAAGAACACCGTCTCAGTAATTTTACAACATTGTCTCAATAATCACTATTTCCTGTACCACAACTGCCACAGGGAAAACTAACAGTTGATGGAAATTCATGGTAGAGAAGCAGAGAAAAAGAGACAAATTTCAAACTTTCAGGGTTTGCTCAGATGTTTCCTTTCTCCTCTCCAAGTTTCTCATCTAAGGCTGGGATAATTCTGTATTGTCTTTTGACATTATGTGTTTAAAATGATCACTGTCCATTCTTCCAGGCAGTATAATTCCTTCTGAATTTAAAAATTTCCTAGGAAAACTCTGTAAGCATGAGTTCAGAGGGAGGGAGTTGGTAAGTGTTCTCGTGCAAAGTTTTCTGAAACCAAGATTTGCCTACCCAGTAACAGTCATGTCCTCTAAAGCAACCTGTTCTGAAGGATCCTATTTGAGTCGGCAAGCTGGACTATATAATCTCAAGAGATCCCTTCCTAGATCAATGACCTTGTGACTTATATCCAGAGGCTTTTATATATACTTACTAAGACCTGACAAATAATATTAATAACACGAGATGTTCACCTGTTTTCAAATCATGATACCAGTGCAAATTTTCCTTGATTTCATTATTTCCTATTGCACTAGCCCCCAGTTGAAATTGTTTCAGGCAATAACTTAGTAAGATTCAGTCTTCTGTTAGATGTAATATCCTTGAGGGCTATGTAACCTTTCCAGGACTAATTTTCAGACTAGTTTTTCTCCTTCCTTTTGAAAATCACTTCCTAGGCACTGTTGCAGCTATTGTATGGCCAGAATAAACATTTTGCAGTTCTTTCTGGCCTTCCCAGTTCCACCTTTCACTTCTAGTTTCCACTACTACCTTCCCTGCAGCAGTTGTGGAGGAGGAATGGAAATATAGATTATGGTCAGTTCACCACAGGTTGTCTCTGCCACTCCTTCCTCTGAAGTAGGTGAATTACTCCCACTCTTCCACTGCTCCAGTGTGGGCTTTTCTCATGGGGTCACAAGTCCTGCCAGGATCTTGCTCCAGCACAGGCTTCCCATGGGGTCACAGCCTCCTCTGGGCATGTCCCTGCTCCAGCCTGGGCTCCTCCAGGGGCTGAGTTGGATCTCTACTCCCTGTGCTGCAGGGGCACAGCTGCCTCCCCATGGGCTGCTCCAGGGGCTGCAGGGGAATGTGAGCTCCAGAGCNCTGGCAACTTCTCAGAGAAGCCACCCCTGCAAACCCTCACTACCAAAACCTTGCAATGCAAACCCAGTACACCTGATTAGGAACTTTTCAGGATGTACTGAAGAGCTCTTAGAAATCCCCTCAGATCATAATAAACAGCATTGATGGCATTTATTAGTTTCATATATAGCACCAAAAGTCGTGTATTTCTTAGCTAATCACTCTAGCAAAATATCTAGCTAGCTTGGGTTTTCTTCATAATGGTGGAGATAACTAATTTTTTTAGCATGTGACCCTTACGCTTATTTTATTTATATTAATATGAGACAATTAAACAGCATCTAGTCCTGTGAACCCAATCTCACTTTTTTTCTGACAGGTCATTTTGTCATTGCTTGTCTTCTTAGCCCCTTATTGCCCTATCCCTACAAAATATCAAAGGGAAGAATACCTGGGCTTCTTTCAAGGCTGTACATACCCAAGGGCTATCAATGAGTGACAAGGCAAAGTACCAGCTTTACTGTGATAAGCACCACAGGTTTTTCTTGTCAAGGGAGGGAGGAGTCAGGAGGATTAGGGAAAGTAAACGGAATTGTTTTGCTCATAAATACCTATGGGTTTGTCTGGTGTGCTACAAGAGAGATTGCCTCTGGGCTGTTTTATGTGCCAGCTGTTTGGGGAATTGTGTTTTGTTGCTGTTGTTTTTTATCCCTTTGCTCCCCTGTTTGTGAATTATTGTAGATTGTATGATCCAGCTTTGGGTTGTGTGTGTCATGGTATTATTTATTTATTTGTTTGCTTGTTTGGCTTCTTCTCTTTACCTCATTCAGCCCTTTGGAATGAGCAGGGGGTGTAATGACAGTGATTGTGTACAAAGAAAATAACCTTGGTTACCCCAGAGAGGGTTGAGGGGTTTAGTGATATCATTAGGATACAGTTCTTAGATATTTGTATACAGTAGGTTTTCAGGGAGAGGAAAAGCCACTCTGTCTAAAATACGAATTTGTCAGAACACAGGAAAAAATTCAAATAGTTATTAATGATTATTATTAGAAATAAGGAAGAGGGAAAAACTCTTTAACTACCATGTCTCAGCAATTAGTAAATTTATCTTCTTCTCTTGTACTCAGATAGGTAAACTTAATTTATTTTCTTTTCTAAAGCAAACTGAACGTCCTCTGACTTTTTTCACTGCTTTTCTCTGTAGTCTTTATCCTACCAGGAGAGAGGTACAGGAATTGATGTGAGTATTTTGATGCATTATGTATAGACTCTAAGGATGTATTTCTTTGCTCAGATGCAGATATCTACTATGCAGATATCTTCATCAAAGCTCATAATTCTAATAACCCTCTGTAATCCTTGGAGGAAAATAGTCCATTTTAAGGGTTAGTCCTCTTATCATAATGCTCTCATTAAAAATATATGAGAGTTCATACACTAGGTCCTTTTCTTTCACATTTTTTTGTCCTTCTTATTTTTTTTTTTCTTTCAGAATAAAGAAACTTCAGATATAAACGTATGGAATACTTAGCTGAAGACAAATCTTGACCCGATCAATTCACACACAAAATTATGAGTCACCCCCAAGACAGCTAAAAGTTACACATTTTGACTTACCCCTGCCAAATCAATGCCTCTTTTATTTTTTGGGTATTGGCCTTGACAAGACTTTTTTTTTTT
>VXBQ01010606.1:9315-20481 GCA_013400175.1 Phainopepla nitens
TTGCACTTGCAGTGGTTTTCCTCCTCTCACCAATCAATCATTTGTTTATTCTCATGCACCAATTATGTTCATCTTTGCGGTCCTCTCTATATACCACGACAACTCCTTCTTAATAAAACTTTTTCTAGCTCTCCAAGCCTGCTGAGCTCACGAGTCAATGTGTGGCTGCGGACTCAGCAGCAACACTCCCCAAACGCCAATCAACCTAAAACCAGCACAGAACCCAAAATGTAAAAAGAAATTTTAAAATCCAATGCTCCTCGAGCTCGCGTGAAGCTGACTCCCGCTATCCCACTCTCCGCCGGCAGCGTGTCACGGAGAGAGTGTCACAGAGCGTGTCACAGACAGCGTGTCACAGAGAGCATATCACAGAAAGTGTGTCACGGAGAGAGTGTCACAGAGACCGTGTCACAGAGAGCGTGTCTCAGCGTGTCACAGAGAGTGTGCCACAGAGAGCGTGTCACGGAAAGCGTCACGGAGAGCATCATGGAGAGCGTGTCACAGAGAGCGTATCACAGAGCACGTGTCACAGAGAGTGTGTCATGGAGCACGTGTCACGGAGCGCGTGTCACAGAGCGCGTGNAGAGCGCGTGTCTCAGCGTGTCACAGAGAGCGTGCCACAGAGAGCGTGTCACGGAGAGTGTGTCACGGACCGCGTGTCACGGAGCGCGTGTCACAGAGAATTCCCAACCTCCCCAGTTCCTCTCAGTCCCTTCTCATCGCTCTCCACCACACCGACCCTAAATAAACTTTCCCAGCCTCTCTTTTGCACCCTGGGGGTATCAGTTCCCTTCTCTATTACCTGGGATGGGATGATGGGAGCCAGCAGCTCTTGTGGAGCCCCGCGGGACGTGTGGCGTACACCTGCCTCGCTAATTACCACATGCCAGCTTTAATTGCATGACTGCAGCAATGGGATCACACCATTTCCCCTGACATGTTGTGACTGGAACAGCCCACGTTGATTCCTTAGCTACCTGTTGCCCCAAAATGAAATATTTGTCTTATCTGACGCAAATTATAATTATCCCAAGGAACCTGGAGGTTCTTCCTCCTCCCCTCCCCCATTTTTTTTTTGTCTTCCTAATTATCGCTGTGGCTCCCAATGGAAGTGGTTGGTGTAGCTGCTCATTAGCCAAATACTTTCTTTAGTAATTACCAGAAATTTAGGGAGCCAATTTGGAAAAAATACCACAGAGTTTTGCCTTTGGAAAATTCTCAGGTGCAGCTCCAACTCTGTTGGTGTAAAGGTAAGAAGCTGCACTGATGTAGCTGCATTCCCTTGAAGCAGAGACAAATTTAGCTCTCATTTAAAACCTGGACACCAAATTTTATTGATTGATATTGAAGCTATAAATTGAGCCTGACTTTAGCAGGCCTGAGCCTACCCAGCACCAGGAGCTTCCATGGATAGACAAGATTTACACTAGGCCAGGATCCTGATTGAAATCCTGTGACCTTTCATTATTTTGTGGTGAAGTAATTTCAGCTCAGCCCTGACAAGCCCAGACAGTCAAACCCAGCTTCCAACCCCCATCAAAACACCAGGGAACAGATTTCTTGCGAGCCCAGAATTTTTGTGGAGCTCTTGAGACTCTGCCTCATGTTCACATCTTAGGTGAAAGGTCTCACAGCCTTTAACTCAGTGAAAATTGTGGCAACCTTGCCATTTCACAGTGGCAGACACTGAAATATCACGAGCAGAACCGAATATCCTGAGATGATAACCCCAGCCGTGTTCAGCTCTGGGAGCAGCCCAGGAAGTGGCTCAGGTTGGGACGTGGTTTCCAGGTGGATTTGGGGAGGTTTTATCCCCCTTTTCACAGGGTCACTGGGTGCACAGCTGACACAGGCACTGGGCACCCGAGGGGGGTAAAGATCCAACAAAAAGCAACAAAAAGCAACGGGTTTGGCTCCGTTCAGGAGAGCGGAACTTTGCTGTGTCCAGGCATCTCCATGTGCTGGTGGGTCCCAGCAGGAGCTCGCCAGAATTTGGATTTCCAGCCTCACACCAGACCACAAGAGGGGCCAGTCAGTGCAATTCCAGCCCTGGAGGAGAAGAGGGAGTGCACACTTTGGAAAACAAAGTGTTGTAGGAGTTAAGCTGAGGGCGTGAGGTGCTGGCTGAGTTCCCAGCTTTGTCACCGTCTTCTGGGTGACCTTGGCCAAGTCACATAATCTTTCTTTACCTGAGAGCTGTGTGTGGGAGTAATGATGTCTCCCTGGGCAAAAAGGCACCTTTCCTGCTGCATTCTGATGTTCCAGTGTCTGGGATCACAGGTGTTTCTAGAAATTCGGGACATTACAATATAGATTGTCCCATCCTACGTGTGTCTGGAGCACTGGAGAGGGGCAGAGCTCTATAAATACAGATATAATCACCCCAAAGCCTGCTGGATCCCTTCCTCCATGCTGCAATCCTGACAGATGTGTTCTCAGCAAGATTCCCCCATATTCCATAGCTGAGCGGAGTCTGGATGCCAGGGAAACAAAAGAAGAAGATTAATTAGACTGTCATTGTGTGAAATTGGGTTTGGGCATGGCAGGCATGCTCCGCAGCCTGCACGGAGCTGGGCCATTTTTTTAATTAGAGGAACTGAGAGGGGGAGAGGAGCCAGGTCGTGAGGGGCAGGGGTGTCACCGTGGAGTTTGTTTGGTGACAAGGGGACACGGGGAAGGGTCGGGGTGCCGCCCTGCTGCCCTAGCAGTGCTCCCTGCAGAGCCTGGGGACGCTGCTGAACAAATCCACCTCGTCCCCCTGAGCTTCTGCAGCTGAATTCGCTCTGCTCTGGGAGTCATCAGTCGCTTAAAACCTCAAATTTCCTTCGTGACAAGCCAGCCCAGTGTCCCCCCCCGGGGAGCCGGGGGAGGTCTGGCTGCTCCCTCGGGGATCTGGGAGCCTCCTTGCCAGCAAGAGCAGGTGCAGCAGGGCTGGATGTGCCCCAGGGAAGGGCAGGTGGTGTTTGCAGCACCTCCGAGCCCAGGGCACGGGGCTGTGCTGCCAAACCTGCTCCGAATTCCATCTGCTGCTGCCGGGGGTGCAGCCCAAGAGCTCTGACCCCTCTGGAGCGTCTCCCTTGGCAGCTCCATAGATTGCCCAACAACAGCTTTTTTCCCTTTTTCCCCCTTCCCCGCCTCCTTTTTTCCCTTTTTTCCCCCAGCCTGAATTTGGGTTTATTTATGAGTTGTGCTTGCATGCAGACAGATGAATTTTTGGTGTCAACTCGTTACAGCAAGGCAGCACCTTTTTTCCCTTTTTTCCCCCCTTCTTTTCCCCTTTTTTCACTTTTATCCCCCAGCCTAAATTTGCGTTTATTTATGAGTTGTGCTTGCAGACAGATGAATTTTTGGTGTCAATTCATTACAGCAAGGCAGCACCTCCATTCCAGCAGCCACCTGCAGCAGCGTAGGGAGCTGCCAGGGGGCAATTGCAGACCTGCTGGATTCTCCTGAAGATCCAGGAGATGCACGTGGTGCTCAATCCCTCTCTAATTCAGCTCTGCTCCATCACATCCCTCTCACAAATGAGCCCCTGTTGTGTTCTTGCCTCCCTTTAAAGAGGAGGGAGGGAGCTGCTTTGGGGAGTGTTTCAGTCCAGGTGAAAACATCCCAACTCCCTCTCCTGGTTTTGCACTTTCAGCTGGGAAGGGAATGTTTTTCTGTGCTTTCCGTCGCTAGAGGCAGAGTAAAATAATTTTCTCTTGGAGATGAGAGCTCTGAGGTGAGACAGGAATGCTTGGAGGGGCTTTCTCCCCTTCCCTGCCAAACCTAAGCCAGCTCCCAGGTGAAGCCCAGGGAGAGAGCAGTGCCCGGGCAGGGGCAGAGCTTCCCAGCATGGAGGATTTTTGCTCTCTGCTGTATCCTGGTGGCACCAGGATTTCCCCACTGCAGCCCATCATGGAATCCTGGAATGGTTTGGGTTGGAAGGACCTTAAATCCCACCCAGTGCCACCCCTGCCATGGGCAGGGACACCTCCCACTGTCTCAGGGTGCTCCAACCTGGCCTTGGGCACTTCCAGGGATCCAGGGGCAGCCACAGCTGCTCTGGACAATCAGCTCCTGCTCAGGTGTGATTTCCTGATTTAAGGAATTGCACTGGGGCTGAGTCCAGGTGCCTCAGGAATCCTCCCTGTTCCCACAAAACACACCGGTTGTTGATGCTGCTGCCCCAGAGGGAGGGAAACATCCCAGAAATCCTCCTGTCTCCTTGTTTTTATGGTAATCTATCATGAGACAGGACATGGAGCTTTTCCCTGCTCCCTGGTGCCCCGTGCCAGGCTCCACTGCTGCACTGGGATTGCACTGGGATTGCACTGGGATTGCACTGGGACTGTCCCAAGGCCAGCCCTTGGGGCCAGCAGCTGAAGGCTCCCTGAATCCCAGAGGCTTTGCAGGTATTCCAGAGCTCCAAGGCAGCCCCCCTGGAACTCTCTGATCCAGGATCTGGATTAAATCCAAGCTTTTTCTTGGAATCAGAGGGAGTTTAGGAAACTTTGCTTAGCCTGCCTGGGGTAGTTTGTCATTCCAAGTGTCACCGGGGAGGAGAGCTGAAGTCCTGGAAATTAAAAAACGGCACAAAGCTCCAATTACGCGAATCAGAGCTCTGCTACGAGGCAGGAGATCATTCCCTGGTTATTGCTAATTAACCTTTGCAGAGTGATTACCGTGATGGCCAGAAATGTGTGTTCTGTGACCTCGGACAAAGCAAAGGAGCGTGGGGAGGGTCAAAGATCTTGGTTTGGAGTGACAGGACCAGGACAAACGGCCTCTAGTTGCACCAGGGAAGGTTTGGATTGGATAAAAGGAAAAAAAATCATGTAAAGCACTGGATAGGCTGCTCATGGGGGTGGTGGAGAATTCAAAAAAACTGTGGATTTTGTGGTGGCAGTGGTGGTGCTGGGCTCTGTTGGACTCAATGACTTTGAAGTTCTTCTCCAATCTCAAGGATTCTGGGATTCCCCAAGATGTTTGCTGGCTGAGCAGTGCTTGCCTGAGTGT
Source organism: Phainopepla nitens (assembly GCA_013400175.1). NCBI lineage: Eukaryota > Metazoa > Chordata > Aves > Passeriformes > Bombycillidae > Phainopepla > Phainopepla nitens. The sequence goes on from VXBQ01010606.1 coordinate 14,314, forward strand.
TTTCTAAAGATGCACAAATTTACAATCCCAAACCCCCAGCTGGAATTTCTCACCTGTGCCACCCCCTCTTCAAATATTCCTTCCAGGGGTTTGCAGCTCAGAAAAAACCTTTGCTGTTCACATGGAATCTATTTATTCTCTATTTTATCCTTTATTGTCCCTGTGAAGAGACTCTCATGAATACTTCAGGAAAACATTCATAAATAGATCCTTAATTATTTAAACCCATTTTCCCCTTTCCTTCCTTAAGGGTGTTGCCTTTCATCCACCCAAGCTGAATTTATTGCACTGCTTAATAACTTTAATTTCAATTAAGTTTTTTGTGTGTACTCCAAATCTTGTATCCAGCTGTTTGCCAGCAGCTGATTGAGTTGGGATTTTTATAAATTGGGGTTTTTTTAATTGTAGATGGTCATGCTCTCATTTTCAGCCTGGGAATGGGAAGACTCCAGAGTGACCTTAGGGCCTCTTCCAGGACCTAAAGGGGCTCCAGGAGAGCTGGAGAGGGACTGGGGACAAAAGACAGAGGGACAGGTCGCAGGGAATGGCTTCCCACTGATAGAGGGCAGGGTTGGATGGGATTTTGGGAAGGAATTCCTGGCTGGGAGGGTGTGAGGGGCTGGGATGGAATTCCCAGAGCAGCTGTGGCTGCCCCTGGATCCCTGGCAGTGCCCAAGGCCAGGCTGGAGCACCTGGGACAGTGGGAGGTGTCCCTGCCCTGGCAGGGATGGCACTGGGTGGGATTTAAGGTCCCTCCCAACCCGAACCACTCCAGGATTTTGTGAGTCCCTGATTGTTTCCATTTAGTGGCCAGATCTCAACACAGGTTCAGGTAAAGAGGAAATCATGGATTGATGGAATTGTTAAGGCTGGAAAAGGCCTCCGAGGCCACCAGGTCACACCCTGGCCCCATGTCCAGCACTGACCTTGTCCCCAAGGGTCACACCCACACCAGGTGTGTGTGAGGTCACCCTCTCTCCCCACTGGAATTCCTGGAAGTGGAAAAAGAGCCTTAAATCTTCGGCTAAATTGGGGTTTATGGAGGTGACGTTGGGCAGGAGTTGAAGTGAAGGAGAATTTCTCCTCAGAAACATCAAAACAAACCAGGCACAGTTGGTGTCGATTAAATCAGATTATTTCCTCTCCATAGTAACCAGCCTGAGCTCCCCATTTCCCTTCCCACTCTTCCTGCCTGGGAACATTTCCTGGAGCCTGGGACGTGTTGGACAGGTGACCTGGCCATGCCTGTGTGTGACAGCAGCTGCTCGGGGCCTCCCCTGGCTCCCGCCCCGCTGAGCCGACAGCCCAAAACCCGAACACAAACCCTGCAAAAAACCAACAGCAGGGCTGTGCCAAGGAGGGATAATTCAGGTTCCAGGTTCCCATCCCGTGGCAGCCCCAGATCCTCGGCAAAGCCGGGCTCAGGGGGAAGCTCCTGGAAGTGCTGCAGGAGTGAGAGGGACGTTTCCGTGTCCAGGTGTTTCTGCTTTTCCCCACACTTCCCACACCCCAGGTATCCCTGGGCCTGAGGTGAATGTCACACAGGTGGAACAGGCTGGGCTTGGGGACAGTGAGGCTGCACTCCTGGCAAGGTCAGAGGAGTGTCCAGCCCTCCTCATTAGACCCCAATTAACATCAGGGCTCCTCGGGCCAGGTGCTCCAGACCCTCCTGGAGAACATCAGGGAACCTCAGGTGCAGCTTTCTGAGAGTCCTCCATCCTTCCTTGGACTGTTCTTCTGCCTAGTTTACAAAAATCAGGGCTTTTGTCAAAAATAAACCCTCTTGAGCTTGTAGAAATTCTGTCCTATCCTAAGTTTTCCAAGTGTTCAGGAATTTCAATCCTCCCCCCCAGCTGTGGGGTCGCCTCCCTCATAAAAACCAACCCCAAAAACTCCAAAGCCCCAAACAACCCCAGCTCTTTTCATGCTCATGGGCACTCAAATTTAAACTGAACTTAGAGAGCTTAAGGCAGGTCTGACAACCAGATCCAAGTTTTGAAGCCACAGAGATACTTTTTGAATCCTTATCCCAATTTTGTCCTCCAGTAAATAAATTATTTTAAAGCTGAAATCTTAAAATCACTCAGGCTTTCAGTGACTGCCTCAGATTTTTTTTTCCTCCCCAGCCATAAAGCCAAATTATACAGGGTATATCCCATGTAATTCCCTTTCTGGCTCTATCTTATCTCCAGCTCTTAGCTGATGTGATTGAAAAACTCTGCCATTCCGTGACATAAATCCCAAAAAAGCCCCAAAGGCCAGCCAGGAACAGGTCCAGTCACTTTAAAGTGATGCTCTCTCTTTATATCTAAATATTTTTGTCTTGATTTATTTTTTTAGCTAATTATTTTTATTTAAAGGAAAGAAAAACTCAAATTGCACCTTCTGATGCTGTGCTGGAACAACAGTGTGGGAAGTGGGGAGGAGAGAAAAGCATTTGGATGCATTTGGATCTGGAGCTGCTGTATTTTGCAGCGACCTAAAATACCCAAATTTTTCTGTTTGTTTGTCACTTCCTTATTTTATTTGTCAGTTTTTTATTTTATCCATGTGTGAGTCTCGTGTGCCTGAGAGCAAACCACTCCCCGGGGCCAGCCTAAAAAAGAACATTGTCTTACACTTTAAATTATTCGTGGCTCAAGTGACTGAATTCCCAAACTTTTCTCCCCGTTTTCAGCAAACCAGCAAAAGGTAAAAAAAGGTTCCTTGATTTCTGGGCAGAGCTCTGAAAATGGGTGGAAATACGGGAAATTTTTTGTTCATCTGCTGTCTGAGCTGTCCCTGGTCCTGCATCAGTTCAGAGGATGTTGGGAAGGAATTCGTGGCTGGGAGGGTGGGGAGAGGCTGGGATGAAAATTCCCAGAGCAGCTGTGGCTGCCCCTGGATCCCTGGCAGTGCCCAAGGCCAGCCTGGAACACCTGGAATAATGGGAGGTGTCCCTGTGGGTGGAAAAGACCAGTGGGATGAAATTACAGAGGGACATAGCAGGGATGAAAGTGATCATTATTTGTTTATTCGGGGTTTTAACACCCCCAGACCCCGTTTCAGACTGAATTTCCCCCACAGTGCCCTGGGTGGGGCACTGGGAGTTACACAGGTTCTCCCTCTGAGGCTGAAATGCTCCTCGTAAGCTGCCCAGGGCAACAGTGGGATTCTCCAGGCTGCAGGAATTCTGGATACAGATTTCTGTTTAAGGTCTGCAGGCTCACAGAATTATCAAGATTGGAAGAAACCTTCAAAATCTTCCAGCAGCTCCATCACCACCCCTAAACGTTGTCCCCAGGTGCCACATCCATCCTGAGCACTCCCAGAGACTCCACCAATTCCCTGGGGCAAATTCTTCAGAGGCCTGGCCCCTCTTCCAGTGGAAAATCCATTTCCAAAATCCAACCTGAGGCTCCCCTGGCACCCCTTGAGGCCATTCCCTCTCATCCTGTCACCTGAGACCGACCCCACCTCACCCCAACCTTCTCTCAGGCAGCTGTAGCTTCACCCAGATTTCACAAATAACCAAATCTTCCCCAACATGTTTATTAAGGATGTTTTGGAGGCAGAACTGACTTGGCCTGAGCTGGATATAATTTTTTCTGGCATGACAAGTTAAGATTGGAGCTGGCATGCCGTGGGCAGGATTTAGTGCTTCGTCTCTTTGTATTCACCTCAGTCAATAAGGCAGGAAATTTATTTACTGTCCAGAATCAGTTTAGGGCCTGTCTGGAGCATTGTTTCAGCAGCTGGAAATGGAAATACATCCATGGATCTGGTTTGGAATGAATGACTTTCGATACCCCAGGAGAAGGATGAGCAAACCTGTTTGTGCTGTATCGACAGAGAGATGAATTTCCCCTCCAAGTTGAATCCCATGGATTTGATGATTTTTCTTGAGAAAAGTTTTCTGTTTGATTGTTGTTTCCACTGGTTTTCCTGGGAGATGGAATTTAAAAGAACTCGATTTTTTTTAGCATGAGACAGATCTTGGGGTCATCAACAGCCAAAGTGGAACTGGCACTTGAGGGGAAAGGCTGTTCCCATGTGGAAGAGATGAGGGAAACGTTTTTGGGGGGAAAGGGGAGGAGAGGACGGACATTTGGATGATTCCATTTGGATATTTGCTTCCCCCAGGCAAGGGGAACAAAGGGCCCTGCTGTCTCCCAGCACAGCACTGGTTTTTCCATGTTGACCTGGGAAAATCTTGGCTTCCACCACAGGGTGTGGGATTCCATGTTGGGCTGGTGAGAAGGTGTAATTCCAAAAGCAGAGTGAGAGGAGCACACTGCCAGGGTAGAGAGAGGTGAACTGCCATGGCTGGAAGGAAACAGCTCCATCCCCACTCCTGTGCTCCCCAGAAGTCCTGTCCTCACTCTTTAGGGAAAAAAAAACCCAGCCCAAGCACTTCTTTAGCCCTCCCAGCACCATCAGCAGGGAAGTTTTGGCTCCACACCAACACAACTGAGATTATTCTCTTCCATCAGGTGCAAATTCCCCTCTCATAATGACGTTTTACCTCTTATTTTGTGTATTTTGCAGCTCCTCGTCCTGTAATCACCAAGTGGTGTTTCCTTGTTGCATTTATAGGTGGAATTATTTGAGGTGACAATTCTGGGCTGTGTGTTCATGCCTGGCACTCTGTGGTTCCTCCTTTGTGGAACCCAGAGCGCTCCAGCTGTGCCTGTGCTGTCCATCCCAGCTGGATTCCATTCCCACAAGGAACTGAGTAATCACTCCTAGGAAATAAGTATTTATGGAAGTGATGTTTGTTTGAGAGCAACTTTTATTTTGGACTAAAAAAATAAAAAAAAATAAGTGCCTTTATACCCTAATATACAACCCATAAAAAACTATAAGGAAGCCATCTCATAGAAAAATGCTTCACAATAACAAATCTCCCCAGGCAAGCCATTTAAAAAGGATATAGCCACAAAAGAACTAATATCTTATAAAACATCTAAAATATAGCAAAAAACCCTCTACTCTTCCTTAGTAAATTAAGGAATAATTGTTTAAAAAAATAATTACTAACTAAAAATCCTACATTTTGTGTCTGCATATTGTCAATTTAAAAAATGAACAATTTAGTGGGGGGAGGAAAAAAATACTTTGAAAGTTTCATTCTAATCCTTATTTTTCCTTCCTTTTAAAAATTAATTAGTAAAGGGGCGTTTTTTACCTTAAATTTCAATTAACTATTATCCTTTTATAATCCTATCTCACAACAAAAATTAAAAAAAAATAAGTGCACTAACACTTAACTAATACCAAACCCATAACATTCTTAATTCCCTAACCAAAAATCAAAAATTAATAAATAAAACCATAACACATGGATTGTATCAGCAAAAAAATTCATGATCCAACTGGAAAAGGAGGAGGGGAGGAAAACCTGGTATTACTTTCATACATTTTTTTTTTTCCTCTATGAGGCCAGAGCAGATAAAATCCATCTCATTAAGTGCCTCATGACACTAAAATAAGGTAAAAAAAGTTCATTGGAACAATAATTTCCCACATATTTATGGGTTTTCTCCCAAACAATTCCTTCCTGATGGCAAAAAGGATCTGCAAGGAGTTTTTCTTCTCCTTTATTGGATATTCACTCATTTTCTGTGTCCATCCCATCCCAAACCAGGCTGGGTTTCTGTGATTTTTAGCAATCCAGACTGAAACGTGGCCTGGATTGCCAGTACTCCCACAGCAGGGCAGTCCCAGGGATTCTGGCAGAGCTCGGTGAGTTTCAGGCATTTGAGAAAGTCTTGGGATTCTTTATTTTTATTAGTAAGCATATCATCCCTCCTTAGTAAGCCACAAGTGGGGGAAAAATCAGCAATTCCTCTTTCTGCTCCAGTGAAGCTCCTGATTCCCTGGGAAGTTTGAGAGACTTTTTCTTTTGCTTAAAAAAAAAAAATTAATTGGAAATGACAAGAGGAAAATGATCCAGCTGAATGCTTTGATAAGCAATCAAGGCTTAATAGATTAGAAAATATAATTAATTACTTAATTATACTCAAAGTGGTTGTTGTTGGGGGATTGTTCAGTGAAAAGCCATTGTTGGGTGGGAGGAGGTGCCCATGGAATGAATGTCAGGCTGGAATGAGCTGGAATGAGCTGGAACGGGCTGGAATGAATTGGAATGGGCTGGAATGAGCTGGAACAGGCTGGAACAAGCTGGAA
>VXBQ01010606.1:20630-34224 GCA_013400175.1 Phainopepla nitens
GGAACAGGCAGGAACAGGCTGGAGTAAGCTGGAATGAGCTGGAACGGGCTGGAATGGGCAGGAAGAGGCTGGAATGAGCTGGAATAGGCAGAAACAGGCTGGAATAAGCTGGAATGAGCTGCTGACACTTGGCGATGTCCCCAGAGCTGCTGTGACACTCCCAGTGCTCCCCAGCACCACAGGGCTCACGCTGCTTTCCTTAATTGTGCTTGGGTTTTTTGTTCTCCTGCTTCCTGCCTTTGCTGCCTCTGGAATTGTGTTATGGGCTCCTAATATACAATGTGTGCAGACATGGGAAGGGGGTGTGAGAAGGACAGAGGGACACCCAGGTGAAGGAGCTGGGGGACACTTGGGAGGTTCGGGATCTGACAACATGAAAAGAACACAAATTAACGGGAAGCAGCTTTTGGTGGGAGGCAAAAACGGTGGGAATGAGCTGAGCTGGGTGGGGTCAGATCTGCCTTTGAAGATAAGAGCTCAGCTACTGCAGCTGGGCTCCAAACCCTCCCAAACCCTCCCTGCTGCTGGATTCTGGGATGGACAGCACAGCTAAAAGAGTTTTAGGCACCAAATTAGCAATTCTGCGCTCAGTTGCATCACCCTGTTCACAGCAACTTGGGTTTGGGGATGATGGAGCCAGGACACACCAATCTCCTCCTTCCTCACCCTGTTTTAACACGTGGTTTGTAGGGAAATGTCGGTGGCATTCCCCAAGAAACACCCAGGCTTTGGGATAAACAGCCTTTCCAGAGGGTTTGGCATTTAATTAACAATATTAAAAAATCAGCTCTGGGAAGCCAAGACCAGTTTCCATGGCAAAGCACAGGAAAGCAGTGAGGCTGCTTGGAGTTGGGCAAAAAGGGATTGGTGAGGAGAGGGGAAGGTGCTGGGGCTGGGTTTTACTGCTCACACCATTTCCAATCCAAGATGGAAGTTCAATGCATCAAAATATGCACCATGATCAGAGAATCATGGAATGATTTGGGATGGAAGGACCTTAAAGCTCATCCAGTTCCATCCCCATGGGCAGGGACACCTCCCACTGTCCCTGGGAGCTCCAGCCTGGACTGGGACACTTCCAGGGATCCAGGGGCAGCCACAGCTCCTCTGGAAATTCCCTCCCAGCCCCTCCCCACCCTCAGAGGGGAGAATTCCTGTGTAAATCAGAAGGAAATCCACTGCCATGAACTGAATTAACAGAACTAAAAGCAGTGTAAGCCCCAAATCTTCACTTCTACTTGAGCATCTAGAGAATAACATCCATCCATTTTCCATACTTATATGGAAATAGGCTGTTTTGTGTTTCTAGTTTTACAATTCCATAAAAGTTAAGGATTAAAGGCACTTGTTGCTGGTTCTAACACAATTAAGCACTGACAAGATCCAAGCTAAACACAACAACCTCGATGAGAATTAAAAAGCCAGAGAAGTTTGGGGGTTTTTTTCTGGAGTTCTGACCCAAGTTTGTGGTGCCAAGTCCTGCCCCGAGCTGTTTCCATGGGTGGGATGGAATCATCTTCCAGCACAAGGAGTCTGCACACGCAGGTTGCAGCTGTCACTTGTGTCACAGAGTCACAGCAGAGCCCTCAAGAGGAACATCTGCAAGGATACACACACACATAGACATGCACTTCATTATTTTCCTTTTGTACTGACACCCAGGCAAAAGGGGGAAAAACATCCCTCAAAGCTCACGCCCTCATTTGTCAGCCCCAAACCATCTGGTGGAGGCTCTGCTGGAGCCATGGTTGATCACCCTCCCCTCCAACCTGCAGCTGTTTGCTTTCTGATAGATAAATATGTGCTTAAACAACGCACCCCACCTAAGCCTGTCTTTTTTTTTTTTTTTTGTTAACGTTCCCTTTGACAACTGAATGTTTCCATCATGCCCAATAAAGCTCTTGCAGCCTGCCCTGTTCCTGCTCTCTGTGCACATTAAGGCTGCATTTCCTCAGCCTCACCTTCCGCAGGCAGCGCTGCAGCTGCTCATTATTCCCAGCACTTACTGCAAGAGACTCATTTCCAGCAGATCATTTTTTTCTCCCCCTTTACAAGTCCATAAAACTGTTCTCGTTCCTGCCCACGAAGCCCCTGGTGGATCAGGGAGTGCTGGGAGCTTTGTTCTGCTTTCAAAGGGCTGTCAGTGGGACTGTCCCTTTTTTTCCATGGAATGGGAATGGCTGCATCCCATCGTGCAGGGTTTGAAACTGAACTCGCTCCAGACCTGCAGCACAAAGAGGGAAAGGGGAATCGTGTCAGCCATTGTCCAGCTCAGCCCCGGCACTTTGCAGGACTTTGTCACTCCCTGTCCCTCGTCCTGCCAAGGTGACATCACTGTAGTACAGAGATGAAGGTTCCGAGGCTCTTCCTCAGGCTGGTCACAGTCTCTGGGGTTTTGGGCCTTCTGGTGGCTTTTGTGTTCTGGTGCAAGTCCGTGTGCTTTATTCCAGGGTGAGGAATAAGGAGGAGAGCCCCATAATTACAGGGTAATTAATGGATGCTTAAATAGAATCATGGAATCGTTCAGGTTGGAAAAGGCCTTTGAGATCAAATCCCATTGTCAACATGGCACCACCACCACGGTCCCCAGCAAACCACAGCCCCAAGTGCCACAGCCACACGGTGTTTGAACACTTCCAGGGATAGGGACTCCACCACACCCTGGAAAACCTATTCCAATGCTTTACAACCCTTTCCATGGAGAAATTTTCCCATTTTCCACCCTGAGCCTCCCCTGGCCCACCCTGAGGCTGTTCCCATTCCTGGCCACCCTTTCCATGGGGAAATTCCTGCTGATGCCCACACTGAGCCTGCCCTGGCCCAGCCTGAGGCCGTTCCCTCTCCTCCTGTGCCTGTTCCNCTCCTGGGGCTCCAGCCCCTTCCCAGCTCCCCCAGCCCCTCCTGGGGCTCTAGACCCTTCCCCTGCTCCGTTCCCTTCCCCAGTTTTTGTTTATATGAGTGGGAGAACCCTCATGGAATGGTTTGGGTGGAAGGCAACTTAAAGATTACCCAGTTCCCCCCCACTGCCACGGCAGGGATGCTCCCACTATCCTGGGATGCTCCAAGCCCCATCCAGCCTGACCTTGGACACCTTGAAGTCTTGTTGATTTGATGGACAAAACCAGTTGAATTTGATGGAGAGAAAATAAAATTTTCTGTGTCAGGCTGCAGAAACAATTTAATGATTTCACTTTCCTGAATTGNGCAGGGATGCTCCCACTATTCTGGGATGCTCCAAGCCCCATCCAGCCTGACCTTGGACACCTTGAAGTCTTGTTGATTTGATGGACAAAACCAGTTGAATTTGATGGAGAGAAAATAAAATTTTCTGTGTCAGGCTGCAGAAACAATTTAATGATTTCACTTTCCTGAATTGGAGGAGTTTCTCTAATGGATTTGATGGCCCTTGATTTGCAACACTGTGGCAAGAATTTGAGATTCTGAGAGTTCTAAAGCCCCTTCTGGTTATCTCCAAGAAGGTCTTTTGTCACTGTGGTCCTTGAGTGACTGCACTGGGGCCACCCCACACAACAGAGCCCAACACCCAAGGATTCCATTAACACCAGCCCCAGCCAAAAACCCAGTAGGAAACTCATGGGGTTAAGGAAACACGCAAATATGAAATAGAGAAAAGATTTATTCAGATTCTAACATCTCTGTCATGCTGGGGGAGCAGCAAGGCCCCTTCTGCTGCTGCTGGGAGTTGCTGGGAGCCTGTTTGGTGTCAGCCCTCACAGTGTGGATGTGTGGACACCGTGTGCTCACCACCAACTCCTGTGCTCCGCAGATCTGCTCCCCCTGGGCTGCCTCCACTCCCAAACACACACACACAGCCACCGTGGCCACATGACCAGGGGAGTCATTTGGGGATAAAAGCTCTGTATTCATGTATTTAGCTCGTGGAAAAAATCTGTCCCTCAATCTGTGTGAGATCTTTTTCTTGTTTGCTATTTTCCTTTCTCCCACCCTTCATCTGTCACTCCTGTCTGGAGTACAAGCTCTGCAGGGCAAGGGCTCGCTGAGCGCACGAGCGTCGGGTACCAAGAGCAGCTCCAGATCTTGTCGAGGCCTCTGGGCACAGCAAACAGCAGATTTGGGATGATGAGAGGTTTATTTATCTTTAGATTTCTTCTCCCGGTGTTTCGCCCTTGTGCAGGCAGGGAGCAGGTCAGGATAGCACCCGGATCTTACCGGGGAAGCAGGCACTGGGTGTTCATTCCAGGTGGCTGCAGTGGGTGTAGAGCCAGGAAAGGGAAACAAATTCCTCCCTGTGAGGGAGGGGAGGGGCTGGGATGGAATTCCCAGAGAAGCTGTGGCTGCCCCTGGTTCCCTGGAATGTCCAAGGCCTGGCTGGACAAGACTTGGAGCAGCCTCGTCTGGGAAAGTTGTCCCTGCCCAGGTCAGGGATGAGCTTTAAGGTGCCTCCCAACCCAAACCCTCTGGGATTCTGGGATTATCCCACGCAAAGGCTGTTAAGAGCTGCAGCTCCACGTTCCACCAAGGAAAAGCTGCACTCTGAAAAAGTGGAATTCCCTGTTGGCTGATCCCTTTGGACACACTGGCACTGCCTTGCCCAGACAGAAGCAGCTTAGGAAATACCAGAGTGGCTGGAACCCCTTGGGTTTGTGCCTGGCTGGGCCAGAGGATGTTCAGAGGAGCTGCCTCTCACTGACACCAGCAGCAGATATTCCCAAACCTGGCTCCCAGGGCGAATGTTACTTTCCTAAAGGATTTTTTGGAACCTTTTCCTTTCCTTTCCACCCATTACCAGGGCTGTGCCTGAGCCTCAGGACCGGCCCGAGAGGGCAGCGGCTGCTTTTGCTCATTCATGTTCCTCGTGTCGGGCTGCAAACGAGAACAGATTTGTTGGGCTTTGCCGAGCAGCGAGCTGGCTCCGCAGCCCAGGTGCTCTACAGCCCTCTCCTGGCTGCATCCAAGAGTGCTCAGCTGTGCAGGGAAAGCGCTCCCTTCCCGCCTGGATGTGTCTGAACTCTTGTTTTCCAGAGATATTCCCAGGCTTCGGCTCAGATTCACACATCCCGATGTGGTAAGGGCAGTTTTGGCTCCTGGCAGCTGGTCCAGAGGGATCCTGGCACATCCCGCAGTGCCAGGGATGTTCTGTCCCTGGGGATGTTCTGGGGGGACTTAGAAATGGGGCAAAATTCAGATTTTCTGCTTTCCCTCTCCGTGATGAATGCACAGCTTGGAGCATCTTTTCATCTTCACCATCTTGGCCGTATATTTTCTGTGCCAATTCGCTGAGATTTCACAGAATCAGTTTTGGGTTGGACAGGACCTTGAATCCTACCCAGTCCCACCCCGTGGCATGGGCAGGATCACCTTCCCCTATCCCAGCTTCCTCCCAGCCCCATCCAGCCTGGCCTTGGATACTTCCAGGAATCCAGGGGCACCCACGGCTTCTGTGGCAGCAGAGTTGTCTCAGGGTTGATGATTCAACCTTAATTTCTGGTGTTTCAATGCTCTCCTCTCCTGCCATACAGTGCTTGCTTTGCCAATTGGTTTATCTGGGACTTCTGTTCGGTTTGGGGGTTTTTTAATGCCATCCAGACATTCCTTTCTGCTCTAAAAGTGTCCCTAAACTACTGTTGCTCACTAATAATTCCCATTGTTTCATGTAGTAATTGAATGGCTTCGCTCAGGTTTGTAGCAGCAAAGACTGCTAAGCCCAGGGTATTCCCCACCATCTTTATTCCAGTTTTCTCAGGGATTCTGAAATGCCTTTACCAATGATTCCCCTGCAACGCTGCAACACTTGCCCAGAGGAATGAAAAAGTCATTTGTTTTCTGTAGAGTGTTAGCAGAGAATCCTCTCACTGGGGAATGTCCTTGCCTGCAATGCTGGACACTCTCACGTTCATTTTCTGCTCCCTTGATCTCTGATACACAAAGATTCTGCAGAACCTGACTGAAGCACGAAGCTCCATTTGTAATTAATTTTTTGAGGGTGTGATCGAGCCCCTGCCCCTCCTGCCCTCCCTGTTTGGCATTCCAGGAGCATTTGGAGCATGGAATGATGCCGCTGTCACCTCCCTGCTTTGCCTGTCAGAGATGAGCAGCGGCAGAACGCTTCCTCTGTCACGGTGAAGAGAGGCTTTAGCAACACACGGAGTCGTAGCATTCCATATCCAAGGATCTCTGGGATTTTAAGGAGCTTGGAGTCCTCATTTGACTCTGCAGCATCTCGTTTTTGCACAGGGGAGTGGGGGTGAGCTCTGCAGCTGTAACTACCAGTAGTATCCCTGGAGCTGGGCAGCCAGGGAGCCTCAGAGGTGCAGGGAGGTGGCTTTTCCTGGAGCTGCTGGGCTGGGCAGCATCAGCCATCCATGGGTGAGGAATTCTCTGCTGGGTTGAGCAGATTCACCCATCAGTGGGTGAGGAATTCTCTGCTGGGTTGAGGAATTCCTTGATTTGCAACACCATGACAAGAATTTGAGATTCTGAGAGTTCTAAAGCCCCTTCTGGTGACCCCCAAGAAGGTCTTTTGTCACTGTGGTCCTTGAGTGACTGCACTGGGGCCACCCCACACAACAGAGCCCAACACCCAAGGATTCCATTAACACCAGCCCCAGCCAAAAACCCAGTAGGAAACTCATGGGGTTAGGGAAACACGCAAATACGAAATAGAGGAAAGATTTATTCTGATTCTAACATCTCTGTCACGCTGGGGGAGCAGCAAGGATGCTCCACGGATGGGGAATTCCTCTGCTGGGCTGGGCAGTATCACCCTCAGTGGATGAAGAATTCCTTTGCTTTCCCAGCAGAGTTCGTGTTCCATGGGTTTGGAGCTGAGAATGGGTTTGCTCTCGGGTTCAGGATGTGCTCCAGCCTCTCCAAGTTCTCTGCTGACTTTGAGCCACCACCCTCAGGCAGCCCTGAGCCCAGAGCCTGCAGCCTTTGTCCCTGGCAGTGCCACCCCCACCAGGCACCTTCCTGCCAACCCCCATCCCTCCGTTACTTCCCTCCCTCAACATAAAATAATCATTTCTCTCTGGCTCTGCCCTGCTCCAGCTCAGCTCCTGGTGCTGCCAGGGGCAGGAATCATTCCTTCCTTTGGGTGCAGGTGGTGGTGACACAAATCCTCGCCCCAGAGTGAGTCCCATGGATGAGTCACCCTTGGTACCCTTTGGAAACAGGGGGGCTGCACTTTCCTCACAGCTGACAGAAATGACACAGCCAGGAAGAGAAGGAATTCTGCTCCTGGATTCATATTGGTGCCACTCCACCAATTCCTCTGCTGGGAGACAGTGGAGGCAATTAAACCTTGGAATTTCCCAGGAATAGAACCCTGCTGGGACCTCCAGTACCAACAGGAGCTCCCTCACTCCCTCCCGTGTCCGAGGAGCCGGGAGCACCGGTGGCTTCTGGCTTCTCTCCCTCTGGCGGGAATTTCTCAATTTCTCTCCCTGTTTCCTCAGCAGAAACGAATAATCCTTGGGCTGTGCTCAGTTCCCACTCATGAGGCTTTGCCTGCTTCTCCTCCCTGGGTTTTAGATGTTCCTGCTCGGCAGCTCTGGGTGTGGAGGGGCTGCTGCAGCCCCAGCTCAGGTGAAACAACAGCAGCAGGAACTTCTCTCTCAGTTTTCCTCCCCTCATTCCTTCCTTTGACACCCATTTTCAGTAAAGAATGACCCCTTGAGATGACTGAAAAAAAAAAACAAATTATCTGTTCTCTTAGGCCAGCGTTGAGCATTGAATTTCAAATAATGGCAGAGCAGGACTTTGTCCTCTTAGAGTTTGGTGGGGGGGCAGGGGCTGGATAGTATTTGAATTTTTAATATTGCCATATTAAATGGAATTGGTGCCAATTACAAATGTGCCAATTACAAACGTGGTTCTAAGCATTTTTTTAATCAAAATGGATTGAGACTCACCTGACTACAGCCAATACCTTTAGGGTCTAGGATAAATACATAACTCGGAAGGAAAATTTCCCATTTCTTTTATCCCTTTCTTCTCACACTGGTGTGGGTTTAATCGCCAGTCATGACGTGCCCTGTTTATACCTCCTCATGTCTTCGGGACAAAATATTGTACAATTTGAGTCGTGTTCCCCCTGCTTTAGGAAACACAGTTTTGTTCTCTTGATGTACAGGATCAATGCACAACTTGAAACAGTATTTAAAAGCCTTTGGAGAAGCCATCAATTCCTGGAGAGCTCTTTTGCAGCCCATCAATTCTGGGCAGATCTAATGAAAAGCAGTGTTTGAATATGAGACAGAGACTTATTCCACTCATTCTGCAGCGCCTTCATCTGTCACTGTGGCAGCAACATTATCAGATGTTCCTACTAAATCCTGGATTTATTTGCTGGGAGTAATGGAGGGAGCAGGTTGCCATCTTTTGGATCATCTCATGGAAGAGCAACTGCACCTTTTCCTTCATTGCCATAATTCTTTTTTTGAAGAATTGTGCCCCATTCCCTACACGGTGCTCTGGCCCCAGGCGTGAGGCTGCTCCAGGCTCTGGAATACCATGGAAGGTCCAGCTCCCTGGAATTTTGGGGCTGAAATGGAAGGAATTCAGCAAGCTGGGAGTGTTGGAGGTCAGGAGAATGCTCTGGGGGAGTCTTTACAGGATTCTTGACACCTTCTCTGCTCTTTCTTTGTGGTGCCTTGGGCTTGGCCTGAGAGGTTGAGCTCAAACTCATGTGGGTCTGCAGCACTGCCATGAGTGGGGAACACAAACTCCTGGGAAAAAAAAAGAGCTTTAAGTGTCAAAATAAAAGCTGAGCTGGCTTCAATTTCGGAAGGTCTGTGCATGTGGCATTCAAAGATATGGAGAGGTTCCCAGCAGGATTCTTTTACCTGTGGATAAGGAACTACTCCAAGGGACTGCGTCGTGTTTGAGGGACTCACTGATGTCCCCAAGCTTTGTCTGACCCCCAGGCTTCCATCCCTATTGACTTCCGTAGAAACAATCCCAAGAGCACTCAAAGCAATTATTAATGGCTTTCTAATTAGAATATCTGGATAGTTTGTTTATTTGATGGGCCCCCCATGGCAGAAAATCAAAGGTTCCCGTGCATCTTGTGCCGAGTTTTTCATCAGTGGGGCTTTTTGTTAGGAACCAGCCATAAAAAACAGATCAAGCCATTTAAAAGAAATATTTTGCCCAAGGAACAATAACAAGGCTTAGAAGGCTTTTTCCTCTTTCTGGGAGTTTCCTTTAGGGAAACCTTTTCATTTCCTGATTGAAAGATCAAATCTGCCCATGGAGGGAGCAGTGGGGTGTGGATGATTTTTCTCCTGATCTCTAGAAAAACACACTCAGTTAAAGAGTCCGTGGAGAGGTTCGGCTTTAAAGGGGAAGGCATTTGTGTGATTGGAGGGCAGGATTAGGAATTTATCTGTAGGGAAGGCGAGGAAAGCTTCAAATCTAGTTCACAGTGTCAGTGGAACTGTCAGGGTGACGTTATAGGGCTGTAAAAGCTGGAATGCACTCGGCAAAGATGACCCAAAAAATCATAAAATTGTCTCTTTTTTGCACCCTTCCCCCATCCCAGGGTGCTCCGAGCCCTGTCCAACCTGGCCTGGGACACTTCCAGACATTCCACAGCTTCCCTGGGCAGCAATGGATACAGGATGCCCTGGGGGAGAAGAATTATTAGTGGAAATAAGATTAAGACAAGGGAAAACAGCCTGCAGAGAAGGGAATCCAAAAGCTGGGCTTTATTTAAGACAAGCTTTACTCCGTACAACACTTGGATTTATATTACAGTTTGTTTGTGTGTGTACAAGCCCTCAAGAGATCAGGAACTGCCCCAACCCTCAGGAACTGCCCCATCCCTGTGGGACTGATCAGGAACTGCCCCATCCCTCAGAAACTGCCCCATCCCCGTGGAACACCAGCCCTTGGTGGACATTCAGCAGGATTTCCTGGAGAAAAATGACAGATAGTTGGTGCTTCTTCTGGAACTCCTGATTTTGGGGCAGTGGCTCAATGCCCAGTGCGACCTTTCCTCCAGCCTGAGGCTGCTGCCTCCTCCCTCCATCCCGGGGGCAGCTGCAAGGCCATGGATGTGATTTGGGAGGAATGAAGAGAGAAGAGGCCCAGCCACAGATTCTGGCTGCAGTGGGAAGTAAATTGGAAGTGAAACTGCAGGAGCTTGACTGTGGGAATTGCACCTCCAATCCCAGCTAGCCAAAGGCTCCTGCCCCACGCTTTGTGCCTAACGGAGGCACCAACCCCAGTGGAGCTCCCAGTGGGATCTGCAACTCAGAAATCTAAATAAGGAGCCTGAAGACCTCCTAAAAGTGCAAAACTGCAGCTGGCAGATTTCCTGAGCTGCTCAGATGTCACAGGGACCAGCTCAGTGACAGCAGAACTCACAAACCCTCCTCAGAGCCAAGCACGCCGATGCCCAAGTACCTAAATGTTTTAATAAACAAGATTTTGATTTTTTTTTTAATTAATATGAGAATTACCTGAGGAAACACGGATTGCAGAACAAAAGGCCTGCTCCAAAAAGCAGCCAGACACTTTTATCTTTGTTCCAAGTGGAAGCAGAACACACAGAGCCTGCTCATGTTTCAGCGCCAAGCTCAGCGCCTGCATTTGTCCCTCGGAATGGCTTTGATGGGAATGTTTGATGGGGCATTTTCCTGAATAGGGATATTTTTCTGCACTGCCTCCAAAGGGATGTTCCAGGGCTGTTGCCTGTGATTTTTCAGCAGCGTGAAATGCGCTGGAATTGTTTATTCCAGCTCTGTCTGCCTAATGTGCCCAATCAATCTGTCTCTGAGGTGAAGCCGCATGCTCCGCTAATCGCCACGCTACCGCAGAACATCTTGCTTATTTTTACTCTAAATTATGATCGGCTTGGAAATGAACTCTGAATTTGATTTATCAACAGCTCTGATGCTAATTCACCAATGAAGTCATGGTGCTCTGAGACTAAATATTAGTGCTAATGAGAAAACATCGCTTCCACGTTTTGTAACTCCGAGTTTCCACTGCATGTGGACAGCTCCTAAAGCTGCGTGTAATTAATTCATGTAATCATTAACTGGGCAAGCACTTCCACAGGAATCAGCTTACCTGGATTACAGATTACCAGCAAATGGGAAACCAGACCATGTTCAACTACCAAAGAATATTCATGCTGCATTTTTATTGTTTAAAAAGGGAAATGTGTCCCCTGTAGGGCAGGGCTGGTTGTCCCCCGGCAGCCTCCAGCAGGAGGGACGGAGCAAGTGTTGAGTTTTCAAACCACAGTGTTCCTCCCCTTTGAAAACAGAAGCACCAGAAATGAAGGGTTTGAACTGCAGTGTCTAAACAGTGCCTGGATAAAGCCAAGGTGTCCAGACTGAGGCAGCTGAGACAGTCTGGGACTCAAAAATGAATCATTTTCCCTGCCAGGATCTGGGGTTTAGGCTCTTTCTGGATCAGTCATTTGTCTGAGGCTCCTGTGACAGTGTGAGCTTTTGCACCATCTCGTTTCAGGGATAAAACAAACTCCACTCCATCCAAACTTCTCCCCAGAGACTGCTGGGTTTGCCAGTCCTTCCATAGATTACATCCCTGTCTCCTGCTGGGAATTCTGGCAGTGAGTCACCCAGACATCCACGGCCATTCCTGAGTCTCCACAAAGACTCTCGTGCTCTGCAGGATGATGGATGCTGAGGGATCTGTCTTCCAAAATGAGCATCAAGAACAAACTCATCGTATTTCCAGCACGAAATAGACCTGTTCCCAAAACCTGGGTGGCCAGACTTTGATTTAACAAACACCAGGGAATTGTTTCAACCTGAGATGGGTGATTTCATCTGGTTGAAGTTACTCTGGGTGAGGCAGAGAGTTCACCTCTACCTGATCCCCGAGGAGTTTGCGCTGCAACGAGGCTGCTGCTGTCAGCACAGAGGGAAATACCAGGGCAGGAGCTGCAGCTGGGCACAGAACTTGGTATTCCCTCCTGGAATTCCTTGCTAGGGAGGTGTCACATCCTAGAGATCATGTTGGGCTGGATTCCAGCTTGTCTGAGGTGTCCTGTTGGGAGGCAGAGCAAGGAATTAAGAATGTGTGAGAGTGTTTAACATGGAGAGGTGAGAGAGAGAAAAGCACTCTGGAAATGAGGTCGCTCAGACCCCATCCAAATCCTTGAAAGCTCCCTGATTCCTGTGGGAATATGGTGAGGTTACATCTCTGCTGCTGTGCTTTCCAAGTTCCAGAATAAGGATTTTTACAGCTAAAAATCTAGGTTTTTATGGCTGCACCTACAAAAAAATAGAAGTCCAGGCTGAATTCTAAACTCTGACTATTTTTAATAGAACTTCCTTGTGTGACAATCACAGCTAATTAACTCCCAGTCATTTTCAACCTAAGTAAAACTGGCAGGATTCAGTGCAGTGTCAAAGAAATATAAAAGACAAAGAATTCAGATTGCAATGAGGGTACCTGCATCTGCATGTTTGGATGCCTGAGGGTTGAGCTGAACATCGGTGGTGGCTGTCAGAGGAAAAGTGGGCAGGGCATGTTGGAAAACACCTTTTTCATGCAGGCCAGAGTCTCCCCGAATTTTAGGTAACTCCATTTTGATGCAGGCCACAATCAACCTGAATTTTGGGTAGCTCCAGCTACTCCACCTGGTTTTGAGGGGAACACTTGTGCTGCTGAGCTGGGAATCTCTCCAGTGTCACTTGGACTTTGACAGGGAGGATTTGCATTCCTTAAATTCCCACTGCTAAATCTTTTGTCTTCCTCCAGTAGCTGGGGATTTATGCAAATTGTGCTTGTAAGAGGAGCCCTGTTTGAAGTGTGTGGCTGCTTGGATGCAGCATTTATTTCCTTTAGAGTGGAGATCTGTGGGGTGTGGGCTTGAGAAGTCAATACTGGGAAACTAATCCAGGCCTAGAGCCCAAACCCTGCTGAACACTCCCAGCTCTCACAGGCCAACGACTCCAGGCTTTGCTTAATTACCTGTTTGCAATTTTGGATAAAATAATAATAAATCATCATGGAATAGTTTGGGTGGGAAGGGAAAAGCCCATCCAGTGCCACCCCTGCCATGAGCAGGGACACCTCCCACTGTCCCAGGGTGCTCCAGCCTGGCCTTGGACACTTCCAGGGGTGCAGGGGCAGCCACAGCTGCTCTGGGAATTCCATCCCAGCCCCTCAGGGGGAGGAATTCCTTCCCAACATCCCATCCCACCCTGCCCTCTGGCAGTGTAAAACCACTGTCCATATAAAATGTCCCTCAGTCAGTGACTTTGGAGCTCATTCTCATGCTGATTTATGTTTTCCTGCTGCAAAAACTTTAAGTGCTTCAGGTAAGAATTGGGCAGTGCTGATTTTTAGAAATTAAAATGGAAATGAACAGAGAAAAGTTAAATAGAAAATTTTCAGAAAATGCTGTGAAGAGACACAGCAGCTCAGAAAATTGTGACTGCCCCATCCCTGGAAGTGTCAAAGGCTGGGCTTGGAGCCACCTGGGACAGTGGAAAACGTCCCTGTCCATGGCAGGGTGGCACTGGATGGGATTTAAGGTCCCTTCCAACCCAAACCATTTCATGATTCCATGTTAAATCCCTCCAGGGACGGGGACTCCACCACCAGCCCATTCCAGTGCTTGAGGACA
>VXBQ01010606.1:34428-58366 GCA_013400175.1 Phainopepla nitens
AATTTGTTCTGCTTTTTATTTTTTTTTTTTTGTCTCTTGGAGGCCAAAGCAGCTGAAAAGGCCCAGCTTAGGTCACGGCTGGGTTGTTTCAGCCCCTGCACAAACAACCCTCACCTCAATGAGCTCCAGACTCCAAGGACGAGCAGGGGCAGGACTGAAGCTTCTCATTTTCCAGCTCATAAAATGACTTGTGCAAGGTCACATCTGAGTGTCTCAGGTATTAGTTCCATAGCAGGACTGGAAAAAAAAAAAAGAAATTACCTCAGAACCTAGAAGAAAAACACTTCTAAAATTAATTCTCTACAACTTAGATCATTTTGAATGTGTTTTGTTGATCTCTGAATCTGTAAAAATAGAATAGTAACAGCTTTGTGTGGAGTGAACAGCATCATCAGTGTTTTCCATCATTTTACTGGATGAGTGCTGGCACAATTGTCCCCACGTTTGCAGCAGTTTCCACAGCCAAGGCTGTGTCCTGGAAAAGCTTTTGGAGGGCTCAGGTGTCACCTACTGTCACCTCAGTGTAAATAAATCTGAGCCTTTGTGTCTTCCTGCAAATGCAAAGTTATTTTATTTTCCAGGGAAGGGCAGAACTCTTTGTGGGCATCCTCCCTTTGACCAGGAAGGTTTGAATTGCTGTTGTGGTTGTTTTCTTGGTTCCAGAGGCATCCCAAGGGCTGTCAGGGGTGGAAGAGGCTGGCGACATCTCTGCCTTCAGTCTTTACTGGAGGACAAAGCTGCTTACATTCGTTTGACAATTATTTTTTAATTTCCCTTAGTGAAGACCTTAAAAGAGGGAGAGGAAAAGCAGTGTGAGGGCCAGGCCTGAGAAACCCTTGCTGGGCCTCATTTTCCTAAAAATGCTCTACAAATTAACCTGCAACATCCTGATTTTATTGAACCTGATCCACTAACCTGATACATCTCCTTTGTTTTATTTTTTACACTGATCAAGAATATCCACCCTCCCTCCACCCAGCGACCCTCACTGCTGTGATTTATACGTGCACAGACCTTGGGAAGTGAAAATTAGTGAGAGATTCTATAAAGCCACTGGAAAAGGGCTGGAAAACCCCATGTTTATCACTTTTTTAGGGATTTTGTAGACATCCTGGTCCCTCTGACTTCCGTTTGGAGCTTGCAGCCAGGCCTCAGGTGCTTAATGGGCTGTGTGTTATTGCTGCCAAGCCAGGACCTCCATCCCTCAGCTCTCCAGAGCACAAACAGTCCTTGGCTTTTATGGAATCATAAAGAGTTGCCTTAAAGCCGAGGCCAAACTCAGCCCTGACAGGGACTGGCACAGATATTGCTCTATCCAGGGGAGATCTGGGTTCTTGTGAATCCACAAGTGAGCACAGCTGTCCCATCAAATTCTGCCCAGCAGCTTGTGCTCTGCATCCCTGCCACTCAGCTGGCATGTCAAATCGTATTTGCAGTTGAATTCCAGCTCTTGGAAGGATTTTGGGATCTCTCCAGCGTTCTGAGGGGAAACACATCAAGAGGAACTCTGACCCTGCAAAACTTCCCAATTAGCCCTTAATGCCTTTGCTTTTTCCACGCTTTTTTTTGGGATGAAGTACACCGAGCAATGAAAATTTGGGAGAAATTAGCTCTGCGGTCTTCACTTAAAGTTCAGCCTGGAAAATCAAAAGGCATTTGTTCCAAGATTGGATTATGTGTAGGATATCTCCAGCTATAATGAGCTCAGGTTTGCTGGCAGCGTTAGAATAAACTTTCGCCTCTCTCTCTCCTGCTGCATGTGTTTTTCTCCCTCAGAGCATATTTCTTTCGACTTGATCAGCTCATCTCTTGCAGATGATAAAATTATCTGCAAAGATTTGTATCTGATGTTGTGCCATAAATCATATTTAGTCGTAGGATTAACATTTGCAAGCGTAGAATATTTATGGAAGGGGGGAAAAAAAAACAAAAAAGAAAAAAGCAGGTGGGGGGCTGGCAGCTTCTGAGGATTTACATAAGGAAGAGCTGGGATTCAGGATGGATCTGACAGGGTTTGGAAATACATTTGTACAAGGTGTGGATGTGCTCAGCTCTGGTGAGCAGCAGTGGAGCTGCTTTGACAGTGTTTATCTCGGGGAGATTGGAAGATAAAGAACGCAGGGAATCGTGACCTTGGGTGAGCAGCTTTGTCCTGGAAGCAATAAACAGATGTTCCAGCTGTGCTGGCCTCGAGAAATAAACCCCTGTTCCAGCTGTGCTGGCACCACCCCCGCTGCAGCTGGCTCTGCCTTTGACATTCCCAGGCTGGTCTGGGCGCTCTGGAAATGCTTAGCGCCTTTCCAGGCACTCTGGAAAAAGGGGATAGTTTTTGGAAGCTGCTGGGTTTACAAACCCCTTGGTTTGTTTTTCAGAGGTGGGTCATCCAAAAGAATCAGAATTGAGTAGTTTGAACATCTGCCCACAAACTGGTGGAAGGGAGAGAGGGAGGGAGAGCAGCTGCCTCTGCTCTGGCTCCAGTGCTGCCAGGCGGGAGATGCAGCCGGGAGTGGGGACACAGATCATGGAATCCTGGAGTGGTTTGGGTTGGGAGGGACCTTAAAATCCTCTCATTCCACCCCCTGCCATGGGCAGGGACTTCCACTATCCCAGGTGGCTCCAACCTGGCCTTGGACACTTCCAGGGGTCCAGGGTCAGCCACAGCTTCTCTGGGAATTCCATCCCAGCCCCTCAGAGGGAGGAATTCCTTCCCAACATCCCATCCAACCCTGCCCTCTGGCAGTGTAAAACCACTGTCCATATAAAAATCCCTCTCCCTCCTTTTTATCAGACCCTCGAGGCACTGTAAGGGGCTCTAAGATCCCCCTGGAGCATTTCCTCCCCCAGGCTGAACTCCCAGCCTGGCAGCTGCTCCAGAGGGATCGGAGTGTGCTGCAGGGAGCTGAGAACTCCCAGGGGTTTCTCCTGTGGGCCGATGCCGGGGGATGAAGGCCACCTTGGGATTTCTGGTGCCGCTGCACGAGCACAGCCCAGTGCTGACACTTGCTGTTCTCTGGTCCCATTTCTGGTGCAGGTGCCTCACCACATGAAGACTTTACCCTACTACAGCTACGACCAGCCCGTGATCGGCTACTGCCAGGCCCACAAGCCCCTCCACGTGAACAAGGGCTACGAGACGGTGTCCCGGGAGCAGGCCGAGACCTCCACGCTGGACCTGGGCCGGGACCACAGCTTCATCGCCACCATCGCCCGCTCCGCCGCCCCCGCCATCTACATCGAGAGAATACCCAACTAACGCGGCGCCACCTCCGGGGGACAGCTCTGGGAGGGACTTTTCGTCCGGGAAGAGGCCGGGCAAGGCGCTCCAAGCCCACCGTTCCGGCGGGAGAAGTTCTGAGGGCAGGGGATGGCGGCGGCCTCAGCAGCGCCAGGATCGCCGGCGTGCGGAAGGCGCTCGGAGGACTTCAGGATTTTCTTTGCTTTAAACTTTCAAACAAATTCCTCAGTGTAAATATTAAAGAGAAAGATTGTCGAGTTCTTATTAAAAAAGAACAAGCAGCAACAACAACAACTACAAATAGATTTCACTCTAGCTACATAAAGGGATGGATTAAGAGTTTTGTTTGTATATTTGATTTTTCTACATTGCACGGTTCCAGGGAAGGAGAACCACAGGTAAAAATAAACGGGGTGGGGAGGGCGAGGCTCAGGGGAGGGTCAGCCATGTTCCCTTATTGAGTGTTTATTGCAAAGATCCATTGACTATTTTTGTTCTTTTTAAACCAAGAAAAGATAGCTCTATATTTTCTTTTTTTCATTTCGGGGGTTGGTTTTTTCGGTTGGGTTTCTTTGGGTTTTTTGGGTTGGGTTTGTTGTTTTTTTTTTTGGTTGTTTTTTAAAGTGGTCGAGCATTAATATTTCAATCTTCAGACATGGGCATTAAAGCTTATGTTGAACCAAAAGGACCTTGGCAATTGATGCAGCAGAAACAAAGAAACTCGGGTGCATGTACATTTAAGACACAGGCTGTACACTATGGAGGGGGCTTTTGATTTTTTTATCTTCATTGTGCTTCATTGTTGACACTCTAATTCCTTTTTGGGCTCTAAAAAAAAAAAAATAGGGGGAAATACAGCAACGGAGTCACAACTCAGATTTCCAGGCCAGTGGTTGCTTGTTAAGCAAAATTCATGGACATTTAGGAAACAAAATGGAAGAGAAGAGCTTGAAACGGATCAGAAGGAAAATGTTTTAAAGAGCATTTAGTGCAACTCACTGGCTGACACAATTTCTAAAACACAGCAGAATGTGTAACGTTGTTTTTTGGTTTGGGTTTTGGGTTTTTTTTTTGTTTTTTTTTTTTATTAATTATTATGATCAGTTAGTTTTTGTGTAGTTTTTATCAATAAAATGACTACAACAAACAAGCAAAAAAAAAAAGTGGTGGAAAAAATAAACATATTATTTTGTGGTTAGGACACCACAGCCAAGCTACTGTTTGAATGATTTCTCTGGGTGTGTGACACAGGGATCCCGTGGAGAGAGGGGACAATGCTGGGTCCTGTTCCTCCCCTCTTGGAAGGAAATCAGGGAATTGTTCTGAATTTAAAAATCCTGAGTCTGGAGAAGCTCAATTTATTTGGTTTGTCTAAAAAAAGGAGGTCGTTTGGGGGCTGGGGGAAGGGAAGAGAGGGAAAACAACTTTTTTCTTTAACTAAAAGTTGGGGGTTTAATCAGAAGGGAAGTTTTTCATCTGCAAACCTGAACTGGAGCTAAACCAACTCAGATTAGAACACAAGGGATGAGTTTTTATCTAGAGGGAGAATAACACACCGATAAAGTTTAGGACAGAATGAATTTGGTGATTATTTCAGGTATTTATTTGAGTGTGTTATGCGAAATCTTGGCCACAAGGCTTAATGAATTCCTGCAAGTGCTGAGTGCTGTCTCACAGATACAATATTCTATTGTCTCCTGTGTTCCTCACCTGGAAAACTAATTTATTTTTCCCTGGAAGGCAAGGAAGGATGGGGATGGAAATGCTGGGCTAGGCAGGGAAACATGGACACACGGAGTGAACCTGATGCGTGGAAGGTAATGCATTTAGAATTAAGTGTTGGGCAGGAAATGAAAAGAAAATCGAGTGAAAATCCAGGTGAGGAGCTTCCAGATCAGATCTCCTGAGATCTGTCAGCCTTGGCAGTGCCATGGATGGAGGGAAAAAGCTGCTCCAAACACGAGTTCCCTTCAAAAGGAGTTTAAAACACTGACCCATGCAGCCGAAAACAGAAGAGCTCCCACCCACTCCTGGTGGCTCCAGGTCAGCAGGAGGATTAATAAATTCCAATAAATATTCAAAGGGAAACAGCATTCCTGTGGTCCTGAAAGGTGAGAATGGAAAATTTTTGATTGTAAGGATCATTAAAGGCAATTGTATAATCCAGGTGTAATTTTTGAGGGGATCCTTCTGTGTCTGCCAGGACTGGGGAAGGAAATGTCACCCAGAAATATTTCTTGTCTTGGTGTGTTTTTATTCTTAACCCCTCCCACCTGCTGGGCATGTGGATATTGGAGAATATATTGGTTTTTTTTAATTCCATTTATAATCGTCTTGAATGCAACTTCCCCCTGTGCTCTGGGAAAAGCTACTGAAAGAGAAGGTAAAATTAAACAAACTCCGCCTTTTTTATTTCCTTATTTCAAAATAACCTAATTTTAGCATTGATTTGGAGGATGCTTGGAACGGACATTAGATTACAGATTTTCTTGGCAATTAGTGGGAATTGTGGGAACAAAATAAACTCCTGTGGGCACAATCTCTGGGTAAACTCATGGTTCTCTGCTTGAAATGTTGCTGGGTTTCCTCTATTTATACCCTGATGGGAAGGGTTTGGGGAAGAATCCCATAACTTCTATTTGTATCCTTCAAAATTAAGGAGAAAATGCTCCAAGAATGAGCTGAAGGCATGAAGTTAAACCTTCCTCAAGTGCTAAGGTCTGGAAGAGCCAAAAATTTGTGTCCTGGATTGCTCTGGATCAAAGCAGAAACCACTGGGCTGAGCTCAAGTGATCAGACCAAAAGGGCTCTTTACAAGCTGATGTGGGGCTCCAGATTTTACAAAAATCAAAATTTTAACTCTCCTGCTTGCAATTAAAGCCAAAGGAATTTATATAAAATTTGCTCTTCAGCCATAATACCGAAAGCCAAGATTAATGTGTTGATCTCCAGCCTTTTGATATGAAATTTGTATTTATTGTGTTCTTTTTAAAGTCTTAGTTCCTGGATTCATGTGATTCTGTTGCACCTTCATCTTCAGACCATGTCCAAACTCTCCTTAGGAAAAGTCTTTCTACTCCCCTTCACACAGTTCTGGTGAGGGAAGTGTCTGCTCTGCAAGGGAGGATGGAGAAACTCAACAGATCTCCGGGTAAGACCCAAAAATTATAAATTAAACTTTGATTCCTCTCCCAGCAAACAGCAAAAGGGGCATTAGTGAAGGGACCTCGTTACTGAATGGTGGCTTTGGTGGCATCTTGGAGGTCACAGAGCCCCAAGAGGAGCTGCTGAGCTTCAAACCAAAGCTCTGAAAAAANCCACCAAAACTGATGGATTTAAAGAACAGATTCTCAAAGATTTCGGGGAAAATCAGACGCTGCTTTTCTCCCTCACTCATAAGCACCTTGCAAATGTCCATGGGGCACTGGAATTCCCCTGTCCTGGAAATGCTGGGGTGGGATCTGCATCCCAGAGCCTGTCCCAGCACTTCTCCTGCTCTGAGTTATTTCCGAGGCTGGCAGTATTTTGCTGTGAGATTTAAAAATCTTTTGGAATAAGCTGCCCTTTTCAGTAATGAATTGCAAGTGTTCTGAAGATTGATAAACACAATTTCATCCTGACTCCCCACTGCAAAAAGTCCCTGAAGGAATTTGGCACGTTGGCCATGGCAAATCTAGTGCTTTTATAGATATTTTCAAGCTGCATGAAGATTTAAGTCTCTAATGTAGTGTGTATTGAAAGTTATTAATTTTTAGGTGGTTTTGGCTCCTTTAAATGTCACTTGTCACTTTTTTAAAGCTGTAGAAAGGAAGGGGGGTTTGGTGGGGCTGTGAGTCCATCAAGCTGGAACCTTGCCTTAAATTACAAAAAATAAATTACCTGTCTGATATTAATGCCTTCCTCATAAGAGTGAGAGCAATAAAGAAGGTTCAGACTGACTTGGAGTTTGGGCTTGTTGGAGGGCAGGAATTAAAATCTTTCCTTGATCCCCAGAAAATGGAGGAAAGCAGATTTCAGAGACACACCACCCATTCCTCAGGGCAAGAGCAGGAAGAGTTCTGATCCCCAGAGAGCCTGCTCATCGCTGGGAAGATGAGATTTGATTATCTTGATTCAAAAAAAGTGTCATTATCAGTATGACAAAGATAAGAATAAATTAAAAATAAGGATAAACCAGCCCATTTGGGGAAGAAGCTGTGGCTGCCCCATCCCTGGGAGTGTCCAAGGCCAGGTTGGATGGGGTTTGGAGCAGCCTGGGACAGTGGCAGGAGTCCCTGCAGGGCTTTGGAAATGGATTTTTCGCGTCCCTTCCAACCCAAACCATTCCATGATTCTCCGATTAAAAACACCCCAGCCTGACCCCATTCTGTAAAAGAGTTAAACAGAAAATCTCAATAAAGAAACTCGAATTCACAGCAGAGCTGGGTCCCAAGTGGAGTAGAACACCAAATATCCCTCATTTGCTCCGTGCAGTTACTCCAGCAGCACTTAGTGCCCGTTCCTGGCCTTGGGGCCCTGCTGCTGGGATTTAATAAAGCGTGGGCAGCTTAAAATAAATCAGGCCAGCAGAGAATGCTGTCAGTCCTTACTGGAGCCAGGGGACACATCCCAGCCCTGCCACGGCCCTCCTGGGACAGATCCCAGGCTGGTACAAACCCAGCTGAGGCAGGGTTCTCTCCCACAGAGCTCCCTCAGTGCTTCCAGGGCCTCCAGGGGCTGCAGATGGTGCCAGCAGTGCCTGCTGCTCCCGAGGGCAGGAGGGGCTCCAGTGCCTCTCAGACACAGGGAATTCTTTGGGACTGCTCAGCCTGGAGAAGAGAAACTCCAGGGTCACCTCACTGCCCCTTGGAAGAGCACACAGGGAAGATGGAGAGGGATGATTTCTGAGGGATGAGGGCCAGGACACAGGGAATGGCTTCCCACTGCCAGAGGGCAGGGATGGATGGGATGTTGGGAAGGAATTCCTGGCTGGGAGAGTGGGAGGGGCTGGGATGGAAGTCCCAGAGCAGCTGTGGCTGCCCCTGGATCCCTGGCAGTGCCCAAAGCCAGCTTGGAGCACCCTGGGACAGTGGGAGGTGTCCCTGCCCTGGCAGGGGTGGCACTGGATGGGATTTAAAGTCCCTCGCAACCCAAACCATTCCAGGATTCTGTGATTCCATGAATTATTTAGATGAGTTTAACAATTAACTGAGCAATATCTTTGTGTAATTTAATGTTTCTCAAAGTTGTAGGGCTGAACTACAGGTTAGACAAGTTCTCTAAATAGCTACAATTAAACTGCCAAATTTGTTCGTGCTTCTTTTAGTAATTTCTGTATTTTTTTTTTTTTTCCAGAGCTGGGCAGGGAAGGAAGAGAGTCATTCCAAACTCAGCAGCAGCATCTGCAAGGCGGCCTTGAGTAAGTGAGGAGTGACCTCCTCTCTGCCAAGTGAGGTGCAGGTGATCAGCTGCCTCCTGGCCAGGGAGCAGATCCCATTCCTGTGCCATTCCTGTGGCCACTGAGGAAAAAAGGTGGAGCAGTGGCACTGCAGGATCTCAGGGTTCCTGTTGCCTCATCTCTGTGGAGTTTCTGCTTTACTGAGGGCCTTCTGGAATATATTTAACTTTTCCATTCCTTCCTGGCTGTAAGTGGGAGCTTTTCAAGGCCCTGTCTTTTTCCAGGCAACAACTGACAGAACCAGAGGACAGTCTTAAGCTGCACCAAGGGAAATTTAGGTTGGATGTTAGGAAAAAGTTTTTTGCAGGAGGAGTGATAAAAGACTGGAATCTGCCTGGGGAGGTGGGGGATTCACCATCCTGAGTGTGTTTAAAAAAAGACTGGATGTGGCACTCAGTGCCAGGGTTTAGTTGAGGTGGTGTTAGGGCATGGATTGGACTCAATGATATTGAAGGTCTCTTCCAACCCGGGAATTCTGTGACTCTGTGATTCTATGATTCTGTGATTCTGTGATTCCATGGTTGAACCCAGCTCTTTGCAAGCCTTGCTCTCAGTGACAACTTTTGGTGCAAGTGAGCCAGAAATCAGCGTGACAAAGTCAAACCAGGCCTCTGTGCCTGTCCCCCTCCCCTGCTACCCCCCAGTGATATTTTGTGTATTAAAAAGGCAGAGGAAAATCAAGTTGATAAGGCACAAACTCCAGCAGCTCGTGACTTTTCAATCAGTGCCTCGGGCTCCCCAGTGCTCTGGAGGGCTCTCGTTGCTAAAAGGGTGTGCTCAGAACAGCGGGATCCAGGGCTTCTTGAGAGGCTGATGAAGGGGGGAAAAGAAAGCATTTTCCTCCCAGATCCTCCTGGGATTTAGGGTTGAAAGAGAGGGCAGGTTGGCAAATACGGCGATGGCAGTGTTCTGCTGGGATAGAAAATGTGGTCACGATAATTTAGAGCAAAATACATCATAAAATCTTGTCATAAAAATCATAGAATGGCCTGGGTTAGAAAATCCCTTTTAAAGTCCTTGTGTTGGACAAAGGGAGCAACACTCCAATAAACTGTTGATGATATTCAAGTTGTAATTTATAAACAGTCTCCTCAAACATTGTGGTATTTGCAATGTATTTATATCATATTATGTAAGATAAATGGCTGGCAAACATTCATAAAGTATTTATTGGACATGCCACTGTTTGTTCAATGATTTATAAATCAATGCTGGGAAATGGGAAGTGGTGGCAGAGTTTCAGATAAATTCGTTGCAAAATATTTGCTGTGCATCAATAATTCTGATATTAATTAGTTTAGGCCTTATCTGCAAGTGCCTTGGGAATGATTTACAGTTCACTTTCCCTCCAGCCCTGGGCTCAAAGGGCTGGAATTCCTGCTCAGGCTGGAATTCCTGCTCAGCTTGGGGCCAGTGGTCACAGTCCTGGTTCTGTCCAGAGCTGGATCTGGTTTCTGCTCTTCCCTTAAGACTCATTGGAGCAGGATTGGGATTGGCAGGATAACCCTGAGGGTCTCCAGGAATTAGCTGTTCCCTCCCTCTGCTCTCCTTGCAAGATTAAATCATGGAATCCTGGAATGGTTTGGGTGAGAAAGGACCTTAAATCCCACCCAGGGCCACCCCTGCCATGGCAGGGACACCTCCCACTGTCCCAGGGTGCCTTGGGCACTGCCAGGGATCCAGGGGCAGCCACAGCTGCTCTGGAAATTCCATCCCAGCCCCTCCCACCCTCCCAGCCAGGAATTCCTTCCCAACATCCCATCCATCCCTGCCCTCTGCTGTTTGAAGCCACTCCCAGTGTCCTGGCACTCCAGGTCCTTGAAATAATCTCTCTCCATGTTTCTTGCAGCTCCTTCAGGTCCTTGAAGGCCACAGTGAGGTCACTCCAAAGCTTCTCTTCTCCAGGTGAACAATCCCAACCCTCCCAGACTTTCCTAAATCCCTCTGATCATCCTGGGGCCTCCTCTGGGCTCTCTCCAACCTGTCCGTGATTCAGAAGAGCTGGAAACACCTGATCTTGAACCCTCAGAGTGAATCTCACTGAGGTCCTCAGCCCTTCGGAAAGCTGGTAATGGTTTAAACCCATCCCATGCTTTCTGGGGCACCCTGGAGGTCTTAGAAAACATTCTGTAGAAACTGGATTTT
Organism: Phainopepla nitens; assembly: GCA_013400175.1. Classification (NCBI taxonomy): domain Eukaryota; kingdom Metazoa; phylum Chordata; class Aves; order Passeriformes; family Bombycillidae; genus Phainopepla; species Phainopepla nitens. Next base: position 45,246 of record VXBQ01010606.1, read on the forward strand.
TAAAACATTTTTAAAGGAAAGTTTAAAGTTGCCGCACCAAAGGGTTTTTACATTGATTAAAAAGAAACACCTGAAATTTGCAGCCAGTTTTTTAAGACCCAGATGAGAGGTTCTAAGCTTGGTTTATCCCTTGGTTTAGGCTTGGTTAAATCCCTTCATCTGGAGCTCATCACAAGCTCCTTGCTCTTCTTGGGAGGCTCAGGTCACCTCCTTCTCCTTCTAAAATGAGAAGATGTGAATCTTTAAAGAACTGACATTGCCCCTGGTGAGATGCAAATGCCTCCTGGTTTACATTTATTTCTCTATGCAAATAACTTTTGAAGTAGTGCTTGAATTTCATTCTGGTCCAGTGGATCAGCGTGAGGGCTCTTGGTGTTTAAACTCATTAAAGTTCAACTTGGAGCTGGGTTTAGAAATGTGGAAATGAAAAGAACTTGTACTAATTGAGTATTTTAAAGTGTGCATCCCTCTCTGCTTATTGTTTTTATGCAGGTTTCTTAAGGTGTAAGAAGTTATTAAAGTTGTTTTAAGTGGGTTTAGCTTTTATTTGATGGGTGATAGAAACATTCAGAGAAGTGGTAATGCCGTGGTGAAGATGGATAAATAAATAAATAAAATCCATCAGCTGCTATCAAGATGAGGATACCAGAGTACAAAGCAACACACCTGGACACTCACTCCAGGATCTTTGGGTTGGGGTCAGGGAATTGATGCTTTATTCCCATTTAATAAACATTTTAGTTAATAATTGCATCAAAATGAAATGGCACTGGAAAAGGGAATTTTGTGTAGCCATGTTTTGCTTTAGGGGATTTTCAGGTGGGATTTGTGTAGCCTTGTTTTAATCTTGGGAATTTTCACATGGGATTTGTGTAGCCCTGCTTTGTTTGTAGGAATTTTCAGGTGGGATTTGTGTAGCCCTGCTTTGTTTGTTGAGAATTTTCAGGTGGGATTTGTGTAGCCCTGCTTTGTGTGTGGGAATTTCTGGGTGTGATTTGTGTAACCCTGGTTTGTTTGTTGGGAATTTTCAGGAGGGAATTGTGTATCCCTGCTTTGTTTGTAGGAATTTCTTCTTTGTATTGGAATATTAGTGGTTGTTTTACTGTAAATAACAGCACAGTGGAACACCTCCCTGCAAAAACATCTCTATTCCTGCGAAAATGTGGAATTATTATAAAAGCTTTCTGGAGGCACAGTGTAAGCTGACAACTTTATGTCTGGATTATTGGGGAGTTGTTTAGACCAAGTTTTCTTGGTGTATTCTCTGAAGTAATTGATTTTTGGGCCAGAGCAGGAGTGATGTTATCCAATTAAAAAGGCCTAACATGAAGATTTTTGAACTAGCAAGAGGTAAAGTTTCAGAAAAGACAAGAAGTCCATTTAAAAAACCAGGTTGGGTTTAGAGGGAGTTTTTTTGTTTTGTTTTTTTTTTTTTAGGAAGAGCTTGATGAATGTCAGCTTTTAAAACCCATAAAAAGCAGCAGTTAAGAAAAATGTAGTTTGGGGTTGCTTGGTTGTTTGGGTGTTTTGGGGTTTTTTTCTTTTTTTTTTTTTTTCCTTTGGTATAGATTTAGCTGCTTCATTTTAGACCTCATATGTGGAACTGAGTTTTTTCAGTCAAGTTTCCAACCTTCTAAAAGCCATCAATATTTCAGAAGCACAAGAAAGTTGGTTTACAAACTGTTGGGTTGTATTAAATAATATATCTATACTTGTGAAGAAAACAAAAATCAATGGCTACTGCAAGTTTAGCTCTCTGAAAGAATCCTAAAGAAATGTCAGCAGCTCTTTTCTGGGCTCTTTTTATTGTGCCCATGAAATGTTTGAAATTATTTTCAATATTGGCTTTTACTTTGTGGTAAACTTTATGCTGAACAATCCTGGGGGAGTCTAAACTCATTTATTTTATCCTCAATGGTGAGTTTACAGAGATCTTTAAGTGTTTCTCTGAGAAAGGATGGGCAGTGAAATGTCCTACCCTGTCCATGTGAAAATCCCAGCTTTTCCCTCTCACTGCCCCTATTGGAGCCAGGGCTGGTTGTGTGTAGGTTGTGATGCTCAAACTTCCTGCCTCAAGTGGCCAAAAGGTTAAGAAATAAACCCAAACAAATTAAAACTCATTTTTGTCCAAACCACCAGCAGTTTGATGAGAGAACTGGGAAGATTTGGGGGGCATGTGGCGATTATTTCCTTTTTTGATACTAAGTTACAATTACTATTTCCTTTCCTCATGACCTGTTCTAGGTGCTTTTACATCTAAAAAAATAGAGATTATAGCAGAAAGAATGGCCAATACCCAGCATACCATTGAATAATCTATTCAGTTCAGAAATATTGTGAAACATCCTCTGACCTTTGGGGTTTTGAGCGCACCTGTAACAATTGCCCCTGGTGATCCTCTTGGGTCCCTTCCACTCAGGATATTGTAGGATTTTGTGATAATAGATGCACTTTTTAAAATAAAACCAGTTTATAAACGAGCAAGGATTACCCCCTGTGTCTGTCTATAGTCAGCATTACAGTACATCCTGGTTTTATGTGGAATTTTATGTGGAATCCAGTCCTGGATTGCAGTGGAGGTGCTGGTGCTGCTCTCAGTGAAATACTTGGAGTGTGTAAAAAGCCAAGCACAGCTTGTGGGGAGCAAGGACATCCCAATCTTGTTCCAGGAGGGAACAGATCCAGTGGGATCCCTAAAAGGAACAGCTTCCAGAATTTAACACCCCAACATCTCCTGGTGGCACAATAAATTCATTCCTTCTGCAATTAGTTTGATTAATACAAATTTCTAAACCTTCCTAGCCCTGGCTGTCCAGGTGGCAGAGTCCCCATCCATGGAAGTGTCCAAAAAACCTCTGGATGTGGCACTTGGGGACAAGGTTGGTGGGGACCATGGTGGTGCTGGGTCATGGCGGGACTCAATAATCCTCAAGTTCTTTTCCAACCTCAGTTCTGTTCCCTTTAGCAGCTTCCCAGTTTATTGCCCCAAATTCCTTGTTTGTGCTTCCAGCTGCAAAAGGGTTGGGGAAAGGTCAGGAAGGGGAAGGTGGAAAGCAGCAGCTCCATAAGCTGCCAGAATTAGTTAAATCTCCATCTTCAGCCTTAACACCCACAAGTACTTTCCTGCCCTGGGAGTTTGAAGCAGAAATGCAGAAATTGTGGTGCTTTGCTGCCCTTTCGTGCCTGATCCCAGCGTGGAGAATGGAGCTGACATAAACTGGGAGTATCCAAATGATTTGTAAGTATCTGGGCTAATGAATGAGTTAGAGCTCTGTCAATATTTGCAGCCAGGGCTGTGGAATTAGCGTGGGTAATGCATGCAGGAGATGTAATTTTCAATTTACTTATCAATGTAAACATTCATTTAAAGCCAAAGCTAAGCCTAGTTTACAGAACTTCGCTTGCTGGGAAAGCAGGGAAATTTATAATTTACATTTTCCAAGGGCAAGTTGCTCACAGATACCCAAACCAGGGGTATTTTGGTGTTGTTTTGCTATTGATTTGTTTTGTTGTTATTTTGCTGTGCAAAACTCGATTCTTTCCTAAACACCAAACCAGATTTTTGCATCCCATGGAAGATGACTTGATGTGTTATTCCAAATGTATTTTTCCATGAATATTGTGTGGGGTTTTTTTCCCTGAGAACACAAGGAAGTCTTGCCCAAAACAAATCTTTTTGTCTCTCTCTGTTTTTTCTCCGTTATTGTTGAGATCATAATCTCATCCATAATGGATGGGAGACTGAAAAATTCCAGGGAGTTCACATTTACCAGCGTTGCCGAGGGAAGGGATTCTCTCCCAAAGATCCAGTTTTAATATAAAAGAGGAATAGCTGATATTACCACGTTCAGATCCAAAAACTGGTAATGGATGATGTTTAATATTAGCTGGATTCTGTGGGCCTTGTGTTAGGATAATTTTTGGAGGTTGGATTTGTGCTTCTGTGATGAGGAGCCGGAATAATTACATCCCTAAAAAAATCTACTGCCCTGGAACTGCATGTCAGGAAAATACCTCTCTGATGGATTTCTTTTCAATTGTAATCAAATTGAGGGAATTTGATATTTTTGGGATATGATTAAAACATAACCAAATGTGGCAGAGGAGCTTGGTTTATCCCAGAGTTATTGACGCAGCAAAGCAAAAGGGTTTGTGCATAGCTGCTGAAATCAACAATTTAGCTTTATATCTCAGTTAACATTCTCCCAGGGAAAGGAAATAACTGATCCCATCAAAACTCCTTCTTGTTTGACACCACTTTTTGAAGTGTTTCAGGTTGGCCCTAACGGGGAGGTGAATTATCTCCTGTCTGCACAGTGAAGGCACCGCCCACCACTTCTTGTTCCTTGCTGAGTTCCCCATGGCTGTTGTTTCATGGAAACAACTGGAATGCTGCTGTTCTGCTGAATCTCAGCCCTGGTGGAATTTTACTCCAGGCCACTGCACCAAAATCTGCTGGAAGTTTCTCCCCCAGCCTCTCCGGGCGAGTGGAATCAATGGAGTTGGTGCAGCAGCAGGAATGGGATGAAGGCTCTGGCATCTGTGGGGGAAATATGGGCAAAAAAGCCCCACAGAGACAGGGGAGGGAGAGAGGGAGGGAAATAACCTTAATTTTGAGAATTGGGCTTTAACTGGGAGGTGGAGGACTTGAGTGAGCTGGAGAGCAGGCCCCTTGTGCCGGTGACAGCAGGAGGGCCGGGGGACAAAGCCCAAGCAGGGACCAGCTGTGCACCGTGGCACTTGAGGAGGCAAAGAGGCATCCCTGGAACATCTGTGCAGCACAGAAACCACGGTGGGAAGGAGCTGCTAGGGAATCCAGGCTCAGGCACCGCTCGGGGATAAACAACTGCTCCGTCTGAGCCCTTTTTCTGTGCAATTCTCAGCATGAGGGAGTGCTGAGAAGGCAGCAGGGAAGGAGCTGAGCGCCAGGTGGGAGAACTTCTGGCACGAGGAACGTCTGTGAGAGTGACAGGGCTGCAGCAGAGATCCCTTACAGCCCATGTGGCACCGAGGCTGAGCTTCTTGCCACAGGCTTTGCAGCAGGTTTTGGGAAACATTCTGCAAATGTGCTCTGCAGTGCGCCTGCTGCTCGTCCAACCTAAGAATCAATTTCCTTCCACAGCGCCTTCCAAACAGCCAGGGATGGCTCCCCTTTGCTCCTCCATCAAAGCTGGAGGAGGTCACTGGTTCCCACCATCTTATGTGAGGCAATTCCTTGATCTTCAAATCCTTTCCCTGGGATTGATTCCTGTAAAGGTGGCTGAGAGGTTCCCAGCTTGATTTTAGGAGCAGAGCAGGGGCTTGCTCCCTGTTGCTGTTTGATCAGCAAGTCCCCAGCTATTTTCCTGAGCTTTGGGGCTGCAAGTGGGTGAGTCTTTTTAGTTTTAACAGCAGCTTTTGTGCAGGGACACTGAACCTCCTTGGAGCTTTGAAGTCCCCAGAGCCACAGCCCAGCTCCATATTTCAGCACTGAGGTGACATCAGGAAGGGCCTGACAAAAAACCTCCCCTCTAAAACGGAGCCCTTCAGGTGTCAAGTGCCCTGGTGCACAGTTCTGGGCACCCTGACTCTCAGCTGCTCAGATCCTTTCCATCCAGGATAAATTAAACACAGCACGCTGGTTTGGAGCAGGGAGGGACATGCTTGGGAGGTGCAGGGCTGTTTGAAGGGCTACACATGCCTCTCCCACATCCAATTCCCCCTTTGCTCCCTGCTGGCACACAGCCATGCTGTCACAAGGCCATTAACACCTCCAAGCGCTTATTTATCCTGGCATTTCCACAGGCCCCTGCAGCTTCAGCACAGGATGGGCCAGCCCGGCTTTGTTGCTTTCTCTCCTAGGCAGGTTCGGTATTTACATGGACAGCGTGGGTTTCATCCTTTTGTTTTATCCCCTGAGCTTGACAGAGAGGCAGGAGTGGAAGACCCCTTTTTATCACCCTCTGGTTCTCACCTGTGCAGGTGCCGCGTGTGGCGTTTACAGCGCCAGAGCAGGAGCAGATTCCATGGAAAAATCCTGTGGAGTGGAGCTGGGTGCTGCTTCTGGAGGAGGGAAGCTGTGCTCGTCAGATCACTGCAATGGCATTTGATTCCTCCTGGGTTTTCACAGTGACTTCCTTCATTTGCTGCTGCTGGATGAGTCAGGAATGCAGAGCCTTGAGCTGCTGCAGTGTCCATGCTCCGTCCTGCCTCGCTGCATCAGCTGCTCCCTGCCCAGCTCGTGCCTTCCCTCCCCATCGATTTTGAATTCACATTCCATAAATTCACAGGCTGAGAGGCAGGGCACAGGACTCCCCCAGGGAAAAAAAAAAAAAAAAAAAAAAAAAAGAGCTTCTTGTGCTATTATCGCAATGAAAAAGCACCCAATTTATCTTCCACCTTTCCCTGAGAGCTCCAGGTGCCCATTCTGAGGATTGGAAGTGGCTTCTAAACCACACAGGTGGGCTTGGGAAGGGCTGTTCTTTGTCCCTTTTTGGGACAAAACCCAGTTCATGTCTCATAAACCCTTCCAGCACTCAGAAACTTTCCCTGAGAGCTCCAGATACCCAAACTCTATTCTGAGGATTGGAAGTGGCTTCTAAACCACACAGGTGGGCTTGGGAAGGGCTGTTCTGTGTCCCTCTTTGCTGTGAAGGCCCGGGCTGTGCCTGCAGGGACAGGGGGTTGTTTTCCAGGAGGAAAAAGGTCCCTGTCTGCAGGGACAGTGAGTTGTTTTCAGGAGGGAAAAGGGTCCTGTGTTTGGAGGAGCAGGTATAATTTCCCAGGAGGGGAAGGGTCCTTGTCTGCAAGGTCCTGTGTTATTTTCCAGGAGGGAAAGAGTCCTTGTCTGCAGGAACAGGAGGTTGTTTTCAGGAGGAGAAGGGTCCCTGTCTGCAGGAACAGGGAGTTGTTTTCAGGAGGGGAAGGGTCCCTGTCTGCAGGGGCAGGTGTCATTTCCCAGCAGGGGAAGGGTCCCGTGCCAGCTCCAGCTGGTCCTGGCTGCAGGATGTGCACCATGAGTGCTGGGACCAGCATCACAACCCTGTGCTCCTCCCAGCTGGGAGGAATTTAGGGATTCTATCTGTGATAGGGCAGATGATGAACCTTTTCCTCACCCTAACCCAAATTTTCCAACTGGGAAAAGCAGCCACTGGGTTTGCTTTGCTGCTGTAGGGTCCCTGAAATTTGGGTCAGGTCTTTTATCAGGGAGGGGATTCTGCTCTTTTCTGGCTCCTGGAGAAGTTTTGAAGATTCCTCAGCACTTCAGAGAGAAAACCTTGCTGTTTTCTCCTGTTCTAATTTTATGGGAGGAAGGGGATAAGAAATCAGCTCTTTCAGATTTGTCAATTTGCAGAAGCTATTAAGCCATTCCAGTTTAATTTTGGTTAAGAGCCGTTCCATTATGGATGCAGGGAGGAAGCCATCCTTGATGACCCTCAGGACATGCCAAAGTGCTTTAGGATCAGTTTGGGCAGTCAGAGACGTGTGAGTAATAAAACGTCTGCTCCGGGAAGAGCCTTTGCCCACCCTTCGCAGGGGAACCTGGCAAGAAGCTCCTCCACGGCTTTGCTGCTCCTTCCCATCCCTCTGCCTCCTTCAGGAGCCCTCTCCATCTTTTCCTTTCCATCTCTCCTCTGATTATTTTCCTTTCTTTCCCAGCAAACCTCCAAACTTAAGGCACCACAAGATGCAACATGACATAATCAATAGAGAAACTTTCCGAGCTTGCCAAGGCTTGGGATTTTTTTCTTTTTCTCTTTTTTTCTTTTTTTCTTTTTTTTTTGAAGTGTCTTGCTATCTGTCAGCATGTGCTAATTGAGCCTACACACCCATATGGCACCTGCTCCCTGGAGGGAAGCGTTTCCATAGCCCTGGAGAGCACAAAGAGTGCTTGGGAGGGAAGCATTTCCCTGGGAATGTTGAATTCCTGGAAAACAAACTGGGGATGGAACCCACAGGGCTCAACTGGAGCCTTTGGTGTCATTGCTATGCTGCTTAGGACGCTGACACTGGCTGAGTTGTGCTAGGCTTGGCTTAAATTTAGAACTGTGGACGGTTTTAGTTCCAAGGAGGGTGAGAAAAATGATGGGGGGTGGTTTCTAATGAGCCCAAATGGGGCAGTGGCTCTGTTAAACCTCAGGAATGGTGGCTGTGACGCCCAGACATCGCTGGGAATGGCTCAGTCACAGATGCATCCACTCCAGGTGCAGTTTCACATTCCCAACCTTTCCGGGGCTGTCTCACCCAAACTTCAGCTGGGGTTCAAGAGCTCTCAGGCTCCTGTGCTGGGGAGGGCTGGGCTCCACCTTGGAATTCAGGAGGCATCTGCCACTGTGGGAAAGGGGAGCACTCCCTCCCATCCACAGATGGACAGACAGAAGGAGAAGGGGCTGCCTGAGCCATGCATGGAGAGAGAGCATAAAAAAATACCAAACACTGATGAGTTTGGCTCTGCGAAGGAAACACAACACACCCCTGATGTTATGAGGGGCTGGGTAGAGGCTGAGGCTCTGTCAGCCTGGTCACCACCTCGGGCAGATGTGACAAGAGGCCCCAGAGGTGTGAAATCCCTACAGATGTGTGAATATGGGTGATGCAGAGCTGGAGGACGCTGCAGGAAACACTTGGAGTGGCGGGCAGGAAGCCAAAGGTTTGGGGTCAGTGGGGTTGGCACAAAGCCCTTCTGCTCCTCCTGAAACCCTTGCTCAGCCCCAGGAATGCAAGAGCAGCACCCAAAGAAGGGCAGCTGGGCTGTTTTTGTAGAAAACCACTGGAGTTCAGGGCTGAATTGCTGTGCCACGGCCTGTGGTGCTGCATAAATCGTAATTCCAGGGCTTTGGGAATTTTGGGGCGTGCAGGGAAGTTAAACAGCTCAGTTGTGCACCCAGAGTCTTCAGACCTGACTTTTCAGGGATGTTGGTGACACAACCACATAGATTTGACTCTGAAATCAGTGGGTGGCTCTCAAAAGGAGAGGCCTTGGACCTTTTCTCGTTCATTTTGCTGTCCTGAGCATTCCTTGGTGCTCACAGAGTGGCACAGGAATTATAAACAGGAATTGCTGCACTTTGGGTGGATCAATCTGTGCCTCCCAGTCCCTCCCATCCCTCAGGGCTGTTTTGCTGCAGAAGTGGCACTGATTAAACCTGTGTGACTCTGTGCTTGTGTTTGATGCTGTAGCTGGAAAGAGGAGGGATTGTCCCCAAAAAAGCTCCGGGGTTTTGTTGGTTAAAAACGATGGAATTGCTGTGTTTGCTGAGACCCCACATCTGTCATAGCTTTGATGTTGACCAGAGTCTAAAAACACCTGCACCAAGCAGGTGAAATGAAATCCCTCCTCCCACACAGCACAGCTCTGTGACCAGCCTGAGAGCAGCTAAAGCCCCACAGGCTAAGGCTCGATAAAGTGATTTTATGATCACTCAAAACCCATTTAGTTTTCCCATGTCCCTTTCTGGTTTTGCCTGCCCACTGTCTGTAAGGGCGAGCTCTGCACTTGTAGCTCTTGTTCAAAATGAATTTGTGGTGGTTTTCAGTGCCTCACAACTGTTATTGAATGCTTAGCTGGGATTCTTAGGCGAGGTTTCCTACAGAAACTGGGGGTTGCTGGAATCCAGTGCTTTCTGGATTATTTGTTCCCCTTCTGCAAAAAACAGAGACCAAAAAACACAACTGATCAGAAGTCCCAGCACATTTGTGGGTGAAAGAGAGGCTGATAACATTCACCCACCTCTCTGCAGTAGATTGTCACAAGAATTGTCATCTGAGAATCTGTTGATCCTTATGTGGCAGCACTGAGGGGCTTTGTCACTCCTGTGACACCAGCGTGATCGCCCTCGGTCGCTCAGAGGGGAGGGAGGAAACATCCACATGCAGATTTTTGGGGTTGGGGCCAAACATTTGTTTCTATCCAGGGCCTGATCCTGCCAAAGGAGCTGCCTCATGGAGGGGCTTTAGGGCACACCGGCATATTTGGGCCAGTGATGCCTCAGGATTTTAGCTTTTATATTTTTCATGTTTCTAATCCTGCAGTTCTTTAGTCTATAACTCTAAACTCCACGCAGAGTGTGAGCTGCTGCTTTCCCATTCTGTCAGACACAAAAATTCCTCTCCAGGCTGGGAATCAAGGACCCCTTCACTGCCACAGGCCCTGAGAAATGGAAACAAAAGTGATTTGGGGGCAGCAAATTTGGGGTAAATTACTTCAATATCTGAAGTTGTAATTGGAATATTAACCCCCAATATGCAAATGGACCAAATTTATGAAAGTGTGAAAACTCATGACCCATTGTCCATTTTTTTTGACCCGTGGGGGGCTTTGTGTGCCCTAAATGTACCTGAAGGCCCTTCAATAAATATAACTGCTTTTTATTCCCTTAATTTTGTCTCTCCTCTGTTTTTAGGTAGTCCCAAAAAGGCATCGCCAGGAGGTGGGAGGTCCTGGTTTCAGCCTGGCTTCAGCTCCAGGGACCTTGTGCTGGCACGTTCCCTGTTAGGTTTTTCCCTTCACCTGGGAGAGCTGCAGCTCTGAGGCACCCAGTTCTGTGGATCATCTGTCTCGATTAAAAAAAAAAGAAAAAAACGAAAAAAAATAAAGGAGGTTTGTGTGTAGAAAAGCAAATCTCTTCCTGAAGCTGATGGGGATTTTAGTGATTATAATTCCCACCAGCTCTGGGAGCAATCCTGCTTCCTTCTGCAAAGATGAAGATTCTCTTCAGTCTGATATAAACTCAAGCTTTCCTCTGCCCCCTCACCTTCCTGAAGAGCAGGGAGCTCTCCAAAACCTTCCCTCTGACTTCTTCCCCGGCTTATTTCCTCCTGAAGAAGCTCAGGCTGTTCTAAGTGTGCCCTAGATGCCCTTAGGCTGCTTTAATCCCTATAAATTCCCCCCAAATCAGCCTGATTTGATGGGATGCACCCCATGCTCCGGAGTGGGCTGTCATCAGGGCATAAGGAGCTTTATTTAAAGCTGTCAATGAGCTCGTTCTGTGGGACCTGCCAGGACACATTTGGGGCAGCAGCAGAACTCACCACCTTCCCTTGGAGAGGGAACTTACCCTTGGAACAATGTGCTGAGGTGATGTTTCCACGTGGTGGTGGCTGAGGGAAAAACCCCAGGACAAAGCAGCCCCCACTCCACATTGGTGACCCTAAAACTGAGCTCAGTTTCATCTGTGAAATTTGATGGCTTTAAGCATTCCATCTTTTCCCCATTTTATGCAGAATTGTTGCGCCTTTCAGCTGCTGCAGTGCCAGTTTTAACCGGGATAAATCCCCAGGAAGGCTCTGATCCAAGGAGAGATGTGGATTATGGGACTGAGAGCTCCTTGAATTTCCTTTGTGTGTGTATCCTGCAAGGGCTGCCTACCCTGGAATTTCCTTTGGAGCTGGAGTGGGGATTCACTGAAGCCGCCATGGGCTCGGGGTGGGAATCCCACAGTGCCAGACAGAGGGGCTGAGCACTGCTGAGAATTCAGGAGCATTTCCTACCCCTGACAGGGCACATCCCCCTGAGGAAGGGCTACAATTGTTGGCATATGAGGCAGCTGGAGCACAGAGATGGCAGGAAAATCAATAAATAACCCCCAACCCGGGAAAGTTGGCTTTGCTGTCTGGAGTTTGTTTGGGAAGGGAAGTGCTGGTGACCAGATGTGTGTGGGAGCAGGGAGGAGGTGCTGTGGGTTTGCAGAGCTGGTGGCAAACACAGAGTGGGCATAAATTGGATTAGAGCAGCTTGGACAGCTCCGGGAAGCAGTGGGTGTTCGCCTGCAGATCCGGCCTGGCTGGGCTGCTCTGGGAATATCCCGGGGTTTGGGATGGAGGCACTGGGGCTGCAAGGAGTTCAGCAGTGTCTGTGCTTCAGCTGGGGCCTGCCTGCTTACACAACAGGCTGAGGGGCTGGGATTGCAGCAGAGATGCTTTCCTGCCTGTTTTTCCCCGTGGGTGGAACTTGGTAGACAGGAATCCTCAGGTGGGGAAGGGGAATGAGTGCCTGGGGCAGAGAGAATATGCTAAACTCGGCACTAACACAGAACTGAGGCCTCAGCCTGGCTATAAATTGCCACCTTGCAGAGCAATTTTGGCTTTTGCTGTGTTCTCACTTGTGATAAATTCGCTGGGAACTGGAGGTGTTTTGCCTCAGATGCCTTGAGCTGTTCCCTGAGTCTTTCCCAGGGCTTGGAGAGGGAATTTGTCTGTCTCCTGTGCACACACTGCACATCCTCAGAGACCCAGGGAGGTGTTTTTCTTAGGAAAACCTGCTGGTGCAGAGGGTTTGTCTCTCAGAAACAAAGCTTTCAGGGAAGTGGAGTGTTTATGGCTTGGAAACTGCTCTTGGCAAGAGGTGGAGTGTGAGGCAGGAGGTGAAAGCTGAAGCTGTTGGTGTTCATTCCCCTGGCCTGGGAAGAGCCCAGTGCCCAGTTCCTGCCCTGCCCCATTCCCAGATCCCAGAAAACCATCCTGGGTGTCAAACAGACCAGACAGAGTTATCCTGATGGAGCTGGTTCTGTATTTATGGAAAAAATCTTTGTTCTGTATTTATTGAAAAAATCTTTGTTCTGTATTTATTTATTCAGCCTCAGTTTAGGAACAGGACATTCCCTTGGGATAGCAGTGATCCAGCTGAGCCTCCTTGCATCCTCCCAGACAGGAGAGAATTCCAGTTTCCAATCTCCTCCATCACTTCAGGTGTCTTCTCTAACCCATCCTCTGGCTTGGGTTGTTGGGGTTTTTTTGGGTTTTTTTTTTAAAGCCCCTTTCTTGTTCTGTTCCATTGTGCCATGAAAACAAAGATACCAAACCCTGATTTTCTCAGGAAATGTGACTTATTTTTCCTCAGGCAGCTCATGGAGAGGGCGTTGAGCACCCCCAGGAGCGGAGCTGACACCCTCCCTGCTGGGGAGGTGGGCGTGCAGCTCCAGTGACAGCTCTGTTTGGATTTCAGCCTCTCCCCGAGGATGAGTGACTGTCCCAGTGTCACCTGATTGGAAGGCTCCTTGTGTGGCTGCAGGTAGGCGAGGGATGAGCTGAGCTATGAAGATGTTCCCTTCCCAGGGAAAAGATTTGTTCCGGGCTGGAATCAGAGCTGCTGCTGTGCTCCTTTCTGGATGAATTATTCAGCTCTCTTATTCTGGCACTTTTTT
>VXBQ01010606.1:58391-74188 GCA_013400175.1 Phainopepla nitens
TTTTTTTTTTTTCAAGATCTTGCTGTTGGTTTTATTTTGGCACATTCTGCTGTGTTAGGGGGTGACCAAACTCCAGTTTATTGTGAGGATCATAAAATCATGGAATATTTTGGGTTGCAATCAGCAGGGACATCAAACTGACCAGGTTGCTCAGAGCCCCATCCATCCTTTTCCAGGGTGGGGATGCTGCAGTCCCATGAAGGCATCAACCCTTCAGCTGCTGGTTTGTTTTAAAATGCTGGGCTGGAAAATTGCTGAGAAACAGACTCAGGAGGTGAGATCTCCCAACTCTCCAGACTGAAGCCTTTAACCCAGTGCCACGTGGTGAGGGCAGGGACGTGGCTTTAAATTGATTTTAGTGACAGCTGGAGAGGATCTGGTGCCTGTTGGTGATGTTCCTTGGCAATTTGGTGAGTTCAAAGAAATAGAACGAGGCTCTTTATCACCCTCTGTGCAGTCTGGTGGGTGACACCAGTGCTCTTGAAGTGTTTAGAAATGCTCCTCCACTGCTCTAGGCTGGTGCTGAGTGAGAGGAGCAGGGAGGGAATGGGGCACAGCACGGAACTGGGGAATGGGTTGGGCTGGGCTGGGTTGGCTCAGGACAGACTTTCAGGCCAGGACTGGATTGGGTTGGGTTGGACTGAGTTGGGTTGGGTTGGGGATATCTCAATTGCACATGTCCAAATAAAATATTTTACAGATGTTTCCTCCAACCTCTTCACCCCCAAAAATCAAATTGCTGCAAACAGTGTCACTTTCACCACTGACAGCTGTATTTTAGTCCCCATTTGGCCCTTCTTCCCCCAAAACTCTTGTACCCAAAAGGCCTGGAGGGTAATTTTGCTGGAGCATTTCGAGGTGGATAAGACATTCTAATCTTTTAAATAATAATTTAAAATTAAGGGAGTCCCTCCCACTGTTCCCATCCCAGTGCAGTTATCTCCAGCTCACCTGTGGGAATGCTGCCACGCCTGGGACAGGTGCCTGTGGAATGGACACTTTGGGAGAAGGTCCTGCATCCTCTCCATCCTCTCCCATGGATGCAGGGAGCTGATTCCTTCCTGCTCCATTGCTCCAGCCAAACCCACTGATGGAAAAAGGCAGCCCCCAGGAAAGCTCTGGAACGGCACCAGTTAACTGCCAATTGTGGTTTTCCAGTGGGATTAACAAACAGGGCCCTTGGCTTCCCAAAAAATGCACAGTGAGAGCTGGAACCTTCTCTGCTTTTTATTCCTCCCGATTTCAAACATTGGGAGGTGTTTCTTGTTTGTTCTGCTGGAATGGTTTAGCCTGGGGGGTTGGGGTGACCAAACTGTGATCTTCCAGTGCCTGAAGAAACCTACAGGGAGCGTGGAGAGAGAGGATTTCCAAGGGATGGAGGGACAAGACACAGGAAATGGCTTCAGACTGACTGGGAGCAGGGTTTGGATGGGATGTTGGGAAGAAATTCCTCCCTTTGAGGGTGGGAAGGGGCTGGGATGGAATTCCCAGAGCAGCTGTGGCTGCCCCTGGATCCCTGGAAGTGCCCAAGGCCAGGTTGGATCACCTGGGACAGGGGGAGGTGTCCCTGCCCATGGCAGGGGTGGCCCTGGATGGGATTTAAGATCCTTCCAACCCAAACCATTCCATAACCCCATAAAATATCTTCTGGCATGGCCACGTGGTGATGGCAGTGCAAGGCCTCTTCCCCTCTTCACCCAAACCTTTGGGATCCTGTTTCTGGTTGCAAATTTCCATGATTTGTGCTGGAAGTCAATATTCCATCCTGTCCTGCTCTTCAGAGGTCCCACCTGCAGCTCCAGCAATCCTGAGCACGTTGTCATCTTCACTCCTGTCACCTCCAGCTCCGGGAATGCTGCAGCCGGAAGGAAGAAATAAATAAATCTATTAATGCACAGGCAGGGAAATTGGTGCCTGTTAACAACAGCTAAATTTAACTGAGGGAGCCAAATCCTCTTTGGGGGTGAGCTGGGTGACGTCAGTGTCTGCTATAAATTAGGGATTGATTCTGCTGCGTTGAGGGTTGTACAAATTCTGAGTGGTTTTGGTGTCACTGTGTGCAAGGGATTAAATGAATTAATGGGTAAAATGCTTGGTGTTGTTGGCCTCATGTCTGCTCCTGGAAATAGTGGCAAGCTGGAGATGGAGAGGGGCTGGTCCTGGGCTGAACTTTGTGTCTGGAGAACTTGGAACTGTGCTGGGACGAGCTTTGTGTTTGCAGATTCCGTAGCTACTGACCGCCTGCGAACGTCTTCGATTTGAGAATGAATTTCTGCTCCATTTCTTCACTGCGAGCTGAAATCCTGGTGCAGAGCCCCCCGTTCCTCTGACACATTTCAGCAGTGACCTTTTCCAGCAGCACTTGTTCCCTGAGCGCGTTGCGTGTCCTCTCCGTGTCCATGGCGATGGAGAGACTCTGGAGCCGCGTCAGGCACAGAGGAGACGCTGATCAAATTCCACTTTCCAGATGGTCACTTATTCCTACTTTTCCCACAGGATTTAAACACGTAGACCACGGACAAACCCTGCTCCTCGTCTCTGTGTATTCACTGTAGCTGCCATCACTGGGTTGTGTGTTCTGAAATGGGCTCAGCTTGGTTTTAAATCCCCCTTCTCCTCCCAGGCCTGGGGCTCGTTTTGCCAAATTGCTCCGTGAGTTGCGCTTTGCATTTTGTCCCTGCCTGGCGCTGTCAGAAGCATTTGGTGCCGCTCTGCTGAGAACCTGGGCTTTGCTTTCACATCACTTGTGCTCCTGCAGCTCTGGAAGCTAAAATCCTTAGAATTTTAGCTTTTATATTTTCCATATATTTGTAAATATAAATATATTTATAGCAGTAAATATAACTGCTTTTTATTCCCTTAATTTTGTCTGGCCTCCTTTTTAGGTAGTCCTGAAAAGGCATCACAGATATTAGAGAAAATATGTTCCCCATATCCCCAAAAGACTCCTCCCTCCCTTGACAAGATCATTTTTGGTCTTTGCTTTCCTACACTTCCACATTATCACAGGACCAATAGGATGCCGCTGATATGTAATTTAATTTTTTTTCCTTCAAATTAAAGGTGGTAGGAGCTGCAGCAGCCTTGGAATTTAATTCCTTTGAAATTCATTTGGAAGTTCCTGAGCAACTTCAGGTAAAATTAACAAACACTGCAATTAATTTATCCCAGTTACTCTGGCTAAGGATCCATAAACCAACACAGGAGTGTTGGTTTATGACCATGCAGAGCTAAGGAGGACACAAATATGCAAGAATGCAAACTTTTGGCACATTTTGGGGGTTTCTGGGTAGCTCCTGATGCTGAAATGGCTCTGTTTGAGACTCTTTGAGCCATGGGGCTCCAAGCATTTGGGCTGAGCCAGGGGAAGGACTGACGTGAGCGTGACGGAGGTGCCCAATGGGAGCCTCTCTCTTAACGCTGGGCAGGCAGAGTGGAGCAGGAGATGGGAAAAGGGAGAGCAGGAACGTGGCCTGGAGCTGCCCAGACATTCCCTGCTCCCGCCTCACTCACCCACCAGCCTCTCCACACGCTCCAAAATCACTTTGCCCTCATCTCCTTGTGGGGAAGAAGAGCTTTACGCTGAGGGGGAAGGGGTTGGGTGACCTTTATGGAAAACAGAACCAGGTCTTTAAGCACTTCCTCTCATAATTCATAAGTTTTCTACAAGTGTGTCTAAAAATAAAACCCCAAGCTTCAACCCTTCAAAGAAATAACTTGGGAATTGCTGCACAGTTCAGAATGAATTTTTAGATGCCTTTAAAATCCCCCCAAAACTCATCTCTATCCATGGTGTGGTAGATGGGATTTGTAGATTGGGGACCACCCTTAGTTTAGTTTGATTTCAAGGCTGGGGTTTTCAGGAAGGATCCTTTTGGCCAAGTGGAATTTTACGTAGCTGCACTTTATAAATGCGCAGGGTAAATATTGGGGATGCAGAGTAACACTTTCCAAAACCATCTCTGAGTTTGTTAAACACTCACGTTTTGTCAAATCCAAGGGGAATTCAGACAGTTTTGATTATTTGAGCCTTGAACTCTCCTGTGCCACATTCTCTTGTGTAAATATGGGCAAACATCACATCCGTGGCTGTAGTTAGACAAAAATAAATTGAGTTCTGTGACTCTTTGGCCTACTGTATGTTAAATTCTGACAGTCCCGTGTCACCTCCTCAGCTGTCTCCCTGGCTGTTGTGGTTCCCCTGTGTTTTACAGCAATTTTGGGGTTGGGCACAGCCATCCTGCAGTTGGAAATGTTGCACCCGGCTGATTCCTATCAGCAACCAGGTTAATCCTCAATTCCTGCTCCTCCTGGAATCCTTACAGCTTCACTACACCTAATAAGGTGTAGATAATGAAGGATCTGTTAATATGGACAGTTATATCCCCTCTCATGCTCTTCCACCCTTCCCCAAACCCTTGGGGTCCTTCAGGCTTGTGCCTGATGCGACAACGACGCTTGAATGGAGCCCTTGGCACGCAAGAACTCAAATCCAAGCTGTGGCTGCTGCTGCTGCAGATGGTTTCACTCTTGGACAGGGCTGGGAGAGAGCAGGATTTCATCCCCTCCTGTGCTCAGTGTGGAGAGAGCTTCTGTTAGAGCCTGGGCAGCAGAGGCAGCAGCAGATGGGGTGAGTGGGACTCCTATTTATGAATGAACCCTTCTCCTGCCTCCTCATTTTCAGCACAGCTGACCACGGGCAGAGAAATAAATGCCTCACTCTGGCCAAGACAGATGTTAGGCCTCTGAGTAGGATGTTCTTGGAGAAATCTGTGTTAATGCAGTGGCACAGAATTTTTATCTCCCCTGTTGCCTCTTTCTTCCCCTCCTTTTCTGGTATCTCACATTTTTCAACCCATCTCTGTAGTGCATCTGATCTCAGAGTTGTGCTGCAGATAGGAGCAGATTTCCACGCCAGGAATCAGTGCCTGGGGTTGTAATCCCTGCGTGTCAACCTGGGCTCCTTGTCACTTGCAGAGCAGCAGCTCTTGATCCTCCTCATCCAGCGCCTCACAGAAGTTCCCAGGAACCAAGTGTCTGCCAGCATTAACATTCCACAGAGCTGCTGCCACATGAAAAGGGGAAAATGACCTCTTGCCTTCCCCAGAACCCTGAAAAGAAGGGATTGTTCCCAGGGCAGTAACACCAGTCCCAACATGGCAAAGCTGTGCCTTGCTGGAGGAAATTAATTCATCTTGATGTGCGAGCCCTTCAGCAGAGCTCCTCTCCCTCGCTGTGCAAGCTGCTCGGAATTCTCAGGCTCCACAAGTTTGATGCTCCCGTGACCTGATTTCCAGAACTGCTGCCCATTTGCAATGCAGCTGGAGCTTCACAGAGGTTTGGGGAAGGCTGTGCCTCTGAGGCTGTGTTCAGGCTCTGTAAATCCTGCCTGACCTTTTCCGAGTGACGAGGCCTCGGGCTCTGGCAGAGCCTGAAAGGAAGCGCCAGGCAGAGAGCAGGGACTAGAGGGAAACGAGGCCTGCTCTTGGCTTTTAGTGGCTTTTAGGTGCCTGGATGAGTCATTTGCAGGTATAAGGATAGGGAGAGGGAATGAATAAGTTTGTTTTAGAGATGGGGATAATGTTCAGCCAGATTGAAGTCCACAGAAGTAGTTGATGAGTCACTGTGGGCACTCAGGATGCTTTTTGCTGCGTCCCAATCTAGCATCTTTGGCTTCCTTGGCAAGACCTACTTATTTCTATTTTGTTGGAGTTCATGTTTATGGGTTGTGCTGACTTTTATCCCCACTTTCACTATTTATGTGGCCAAGTTTTGCCTTTTCTTCAGGTTGTGGAATCCTAATTCAGTTGCAGTGGGTCTTGTACTAAAAGAAGTCACCGCAGCCCTTGGAATACGAGTAGCCACTTTTATCCTCCAATATTTCTTTCCCCCACTCATCTTTGTGAGCACTAATTTCTATCTCAGGGAGGTCAAGTTTTTTCCTTGGACCTTTTCCTTAACCTCCTGACCTGCCTGACAAAACTGGGTGCCGTGCTGCTGTTCCAGGCACAATAAATGAAACAGAGCCATGGGCCAGGAGAAGGGAGCTTTTCCTCCAGCTACAGCAGCGTGTTCAAAGCCACCCACACAAGGAGATGTGACTGTCTGACTTGGATGAAAAGGCCTGGAAAGGGGCCTTGAAGAGGCCACTGCAGAGAGAACCTGAAAGTCGAGGTTCTGAGGGTTGTCACAGCTCGGAAGTCGCCGCTTCAGAGGTGAGAGCACGACACACCCATGGGCAGTTTTGTGTGGCTTTGTGCTCCTCCTCAGCCTTATCCCAATAAACTGTGGAGAGTCGCAAAAAGGAGAACCTACTGACCTTGGAGGGCAGGAGATGCACATGGAGGATGCAGTAATGAGGCTGACCCTGCTGTCAGATCTTTCTCATGGACCATAGGTGGGATGAGCCCTCGGGGCCAGTGAATGAGGATGGGGTAGTGCCAGAGCAAAGGTTGGGGAGGCTGTTGTGGCTTTGTAGGACTTGTTTTTTGTCTTCATCCAAAGTTCACAGGGAGCTCAAAGCTCTTTGATACCACAGAGGATGAATGTTGGATCTGAGGCACTGGCAGCCACTTGTTGAAGCACTTGGACAAATCATCTTCAACTCAACACAATGCAGAAGTCATTTAAAGCTGCCTCAGGGTTGGATTTCGGATCAAAAATGAGATCAGCAGCATCCTCAAGATGAATAAATGTAGAATAAGTTGGTTACAGGACAGTGGTGTTAATCTAAGGCTTAATTATCTTGGAATTACCTCCAGCTGTTCACTGCAGCAGCACCCAAAGAGGCCACAGTGATGCCTTAAGGAGGGGGAAAAGGAGGGAGGTGGGAGGTGTTTGTCTCCTGGAATGGGTCACCTTGGCATGGCTCATCTTTGTGGAGACACAGCTGTTCAGCATTAATTTTATATTTAATGTTTGTGCAGCCAGTTGTGATTTAGCTCAGCTTTTACTTCTTGCTGATGGGTTCCTTGAAGCTCAGGCCTGACCTTTAGAATTTTTTATGAGGTTGTCATGTCCCAGCCACAACCCGAGGAGGAGCCAGGCCTTTGGAGGGAATGCTGAGATCAGCCCGAGCACTTGACCAAGGACAGTGTCAGCAGAAAGGAATATTTTATGAAAACACTTCTCCTGACCTCTGCTAACAGGAGTTGTATTTTGTGGCAGAATTGCCACTAAAATGACTTTTCCAGCCTGAGAGCCAACAGTCCTCCCCCATGATGTCTTTGGGACATAAATACACCCAGTGGACTCTGAAATGATGGTGTCCATGGGTGCTTTGCATTTCTCCTGGATTTAAGGTGCTCAGGGCATGGATTCACACCTGGAATCTCTTGATTTACAGGAATGGGAGGGATCTCAGCTCTAGATTGATCTTTATCCCAGCCATTGATGCCGTGCCCTTTGGGACATGGCAGAGGAATGACCACAGGCCATTGGGAGCATCTGAATCTTACAATTTTGCCCAGGAATTTAAGATGGTCAAAATCTCTTGGAATATTTACCTGAAAGAGTGGGAACAGGTATGTAAAGGTGTTTTCTCCTTGGGTATCTTCAGGAAGTAAAGGGTTAGGAGCCAGGAAGGTAAAAGGCCGTGAAAAACAGTGACATTATTCAGATTGTTTAAAATTCTTCTATTGTTGGTGGTGGTTTTGCCTGGAAGGGGAGTGTTTAAAGGGCGAGTTACAGTTTATTTAGGCTTTTGCTCCAATTTCCTTTACACTGTAAACTTCCAGAGATGTCCATAATTCCGTGGTGAAATCTGTCATGTGCAGCTGTGGATAAATAATCTGGTTATAAAACAGGAGATGCCCTTGATACAATGTTATGGAAAACATGGAGAGGGTTTGGAAGGAAAAGCCCAGTGTGTTGCAAAACCCTGCTTTTAGTCCTACTAAAGTCTGGTTAAATTTATGGCTTAACAAAGTGATGGAATTGCTGTGGATTTACATTGATACATATATTGGTCCATTATCAGCCCTTCCTTATGGAAGTGGCACTTAAGGAAAATGACACCAGTGCAGTTTTATGGAAATTAAGTCTGAACTGACTCAAATTCAGCCCACAGGTAGGAATGATGATTTGGCACTTATTCCTCTTTCAAACTTAAAAGCATCTGCAGGGCCTCGTGCAGTGGTCTTTTAAAACTCATCAGCAGGTTATAAAAACAAAAAAAAAAGGAAGTTTTGGGGTTATTTTTCCCTGTGTTATACAGTGGTGGAACTCATTGCCACAGGGTGTTTGAGAGGGCAAAAACTGAAGTTATTTTGGAGAGAAAATAAGATTCTCATCCAAAAGAGCAGCCTCGAGGGACAATAAACACAGCTGATAATGTAAGATCTTCTGGTTTGGAAAAGCTACACGTTGCTGTTTCTATGGAAATTGGAAAGAAGGGATCCATGGTTGTGTTTCCCACATGTTTTTCCTAAACATCCACCCAGACAGAAGAGTGTCCTTGGGGTCTCTGGAACTTCAGCCTGGCCCAGCACAGCCACTCTCCCACTTTGCTGCAAGAGGCAGGGAAAGGTTGAGTGAAAAACAGGAAAATAAAAAATTAAGAGAGAAATAGGAAAAAGAAAAAAATAGGAGAAAAATAGAAATTTTGCTCTGCCTGAGCTGGATCCCCATTTAGATAATGCTCCGGGTTTTTTAGGCAAGGAGAAGGGGAAAAGGAAATAACTTAAATTTTTTTTTTTTTTTTTTACATTATCTGGAGGAAACTCAGTGTGTTTGTTAACTCAGAGTTTAGTTTTGCCTGGGTGAGAGGCTGAAGTACCTTGGAGCTGAAATGTTCCCATTTGGGGACCGGAGGTGACTGATGGCAGTTATTCTCCAAAACTTTCCCTCAAACCCTATTTTTGATATCTCCTTCCAATGAGTTGGGAGGGGGAGAAGAGGCTGTGTGGGTTTGGGTTTTTTTTTTGTTATTTGCCTTTTTTTTCCTGTATTTTTTTTTGAGAAAGCACAGTGACAGAAACATTTCCAAATGACATTCCTCCCTCAACCTTCATCCTGGAACTCCCTCAGCCTTGACAGGGTAGGAGGATCAGAGGACAAGCACAACCATCACCCAACTTCAGAAAAACATGAGATGGAGATTTATTCTCCAAAATCTGAGATCTCCCAAAATCCAGAGTTCCTGGTGTCACTCCCAGGTGCATCCAGCAGCTTCTCACCGTTAATGAACCAAATTCCTTATTTTTATTTGTAATGATATCCAAGATAACAGAGGATCCACGTTCTTGGAGGCCAAGGAGAAAGCTGGAAATGTCCCTGCCCATGGAACAGGATTGAATGAGATGAGCTTCAAGGTGCCTTCAAATCCAAACCATTTTGGAATTCCAGAAAACAGCAAAACTGGGGGGGTTTAGATTTTCCCTGTGGTGTCCCTCAGTGATGCCCTCGTTGCCCACACAATGGAGAAGGAATACCCATGGTTTAGGACTCTCTTGCTCTCATTACATCTTTTCCCCCTTCAGTTTTTCTCCTCCTGAAATTCACGGACTCCTGGAGTCCCTTGGAAGCAACAGGGGGAGGCGCTGCTTCAATTCGAGAACCAAGAGTAGGAAAATCTACAAAAACATTTCATTACTGTTTTGACAACTTTGTGATCTTAAAAATGAGGGAGGGAAGAACCTCGAACGCAAGGTTTGTGCAGTTTCTGAAAAGAACAACTGTTTCTCCAGGATTTCACCAGCACTGACAAGTTTCCAGGAACAATTCAATGAAATGCCATTTTTTCAGAGCAGAGAGATCCTTGCAGGAGTGTTTTGATGAGTTCCAAGGAGGAGCAATCTCCAAGTGCTCTCCATTTTTTTAAACCAAATCCCATTTGAGCCTGAGGTGCCATCACCCAGGGGAAGGTGACACCTGCAGATGGGGAAAAGATCCTGTTTGCAGAGAATTCAGCTCACAGGATCTCTGCAGCAAAATCGAGAAATAACAGTGCCAAAAATGTGGGGGGTTTGAGCTCAAACAGCAAAATATCAGTGGAATTGTGAGATGGGGGGATGGAAGGAGGAACTGGTTGGGAATTCCTTTAAATATTCTCTTTTTTCTTTTTTTTTTTCTTCTTTTTTTTTTTTTAATTTTTCATTTCTTCTTTCCTTACTTGAATTTTTCTTTTTTGTGGTTCTCACTAAAAAATCCTATTTGGCTGATAAATCCTATATCCGTTGTGAATTCCTTGATTTCAGCAGAGCAGCTCCACATCCTACCTGAGCTGGGACCACCTGTCCCCCATTCCTAAGCCTTGTAACAAATTATTCCTCGAACAGAACGAGAATTCTCTCTGAATTTAAGAATTTCTGCCTCTTGAAGAGCAAGTGAATTTTCCAACAGGTGGGCTCAGATGGGAAGCAGATCCCTGGCAATGGAGTCAGGTGGATGAAACATTCCTTGCCTGGGATAAAAGCAGCTTGGGAGGTTTGAACATCCTTGGGAGCGTTCTGTTTCCCAGCTCAGCGCTGCAATCTGTTCAAAACAAGCTAATTTTAGGGCTTGGCTGGTGGAAAGGAGCCATTTCCTTCCTCTTAATCCCACATTTCACATGTGCAGCATGTGGAAGTTTGGGATTGACCTGTCAGAGATTTCACGCGATGGAAAGTAAATGGATTGAGAAGATGATTTTGGGGGATGTTGAGTTTGATGGGCAGACTTCAGTTTTCTGGTTTGGGTTAAAATCATGGAGCAGAAGGGTTGGGATGGGGTTGTGAATTCCAGAATTGCACTGGATGTGGGAATAACGGGATGACCTGATGGGAATGGCTTGGTCATTCCTGACAGGATCACTTTCCTCTCATCAGCTGCAGCTGGAGCACACTGAGCTCCCTGAGCTGGGTGCTCGCCTGCCCCAGGGCATGCTGAGAACCTCCACAGGCTGATTCTGGGAACACTGGAACGTTCCTGGAGCCCTGTGCGCTCTGGGCAGGGATTTCTGCAGGGAATGTGGGAGATGGAGGGTTTATCCCAGGGTGGACATTGCAGGAGGGGATGAGTGTCGAGGAACGAGCCTTGGAATCGATCCTGGAGCTGCCTGGCAGAGGCTGAGAGCAGGGCTGGGATCCCAGGTCCAGCCTGTCACTAAACAGCAGCGATTTAAACAGGAAACAAAAGCCCCTCAAAATACACAAATGTTATTTTCTGCCTCCCCTGCATCTCCACCGTGGCCAAAACCCACTCCCAGTTGCCACGGAGGGGGCATCCAGTCTGAGCACATTTGGCAGCTGTTCCCACTCCATTAAATAACATCAGGCTGGAAATACAAATATAAAGAGAGGGAAAACAGCTTGATTTGCATCCAATTGCAAATTCCACTGATACAGAATGCAAACCTTTTGTGCTGAGAGTCAGAAATCTCCTCTGACAAGTTGATGGAAGAAGCTATGAATAGTAAACCAAGAATTTTAGAATTTGTTGCAATTTGGAGCTGTGCTTTTCCTGAGCAGATGCCTTTGCTGCCTATTTCTGTGTTGCCTTTTTTCCCCTCTAGCTGCTCTACCAGTGAATTTTGCAGATGGATCTGGGAATTGCAGCATGACCTGAGCTGGATGGGTTTGGAAGCTCTTGGGTACTTCCAATTTTTTCTCATAATCACTGGGATATGAAGATGTTAAGCACTTGTGAAAACCTGGTTTAAGAGCTCTTCCCCGGCGTGGTGACTCCTGAGGTTCCCTGAAAATTTCCAGAAGCAGGTGAGCCAGCAAAGGTCAAATCAATTGGGTAGAGAACAAACAGGCTGATAAATTCTTTGGAGGCGCCACTGCCCTTCACAAAATCAAACTTGTTACCCTGCAGGCAACAGGAAAATATCAGAAATAATTGAAAATGGAGAAATTGACAGTGGCAAAATAAAGCTTTTTGCTTTAATCCATGGAGCCAATTCTGTGGGAATGTTGTTTATCCTCAATCAGTGGAAGTCCATAAGATATTGAAGGTTTATGAAATATTCTATTCCAGGCCGGTACAAACTGGAGGAAGGAATGGGCTGAATGCTCTCACTTGTGTTATGAGGTTATTCCATAATTATTTCTGGACTTAAAAAAAAGGATTTGTCAATTTTTGAGGATCAAATCCCCTTCAAAAGAGCAAAAGGTTGTGAATTTCATGAATTATGAAATATTTTTATACCTTACTTATACCCCAGTTTAAAATAAGTTGGGAACTGATTCAGCTTGAGCAGGTCCAATCCCAAGGGGTTTTGGGAAGCTCAGCTTTCCAAAAGGATCTTACTTGAAAAAGGATCCCTGTTTTGAGGGTAGAAATGGAGAATTTTTTGAAAAATGGGTTTAATTAAAGCATTGCAGGTGCTGGAGCATGGCACCCTCTGCAGCCTTTGGTTCCTGGGATCTTCAGGGAAGTTCACTGGGAAGTTAAATGAATTTTTTGGGAAACATTTAATTGAGGGGCTATTTCTGGTTGATGCCCCATTTTGGTGCGTGGAGCATCAACCTATCCAGAGTCTAGATCCACATTACTCTGAAGTCCTGGAGCGTTGGATCCCCTTCAAAAAACCTTCTTTGGGGTGTGTGGGCTGGGATTCAGCCTCTCCTCCTGTCCTTAGGCAAAGATGAGTCTTCCTTTGCATATTTCATGCCGTGTTCATCCGTTGCCTGTCAGGATTCTCGGCGAGCTTGGCTCCTTCACCGGGGAGTTTGAATCATGACTTTTCGCCTTCATTGTGCTGCAGGGGAAGAGCAGATTGGAGGCAGAGAAATTGGATTTATTTGGCTCTTCCAGAGGTGCTGCTGGCTGTGCTGGTTAGTGCCCAGCTCCGGTGGTGGGTCAGGTGTTGATTTTCCAAAGTGATTTTATTACTAAGCACGATTTCTGCTCTAAATTGAGGCGAGCAGTTTTCTTTTCTGAGCCGTGACCCTGCTGTCCCCGGCGATAGAAACTGAACCCAAGTGACCCTGCAGAGGCAGCAGCGGATTTTAACGAGGGGATTTTGTGTCCTGAGGGTCACCCAGAGGTGTCAGGGGTTGTCAGGACTTTGTCTTTCCCTGTTACCAGGTGCAGGGGTGGGATTTGGGGCACCCCGGTGGAGTCCTCACCATCAATCCAAATCCAGGGTCAAAAATTCCACTGATTTGGATTAAACCTGAGGGATGAAAAAGTCTTTCTTTGGATTAACCTGCAGCTCTGTGGGCCCTCAGCAGCAATGTGTGACAAATGGATTCCTGGAGCCTGCAGGAGCTGAGGGGCTGGATCCAGACAATTCCCAGGAGCACCGAGGTCTCCTCAGGTCCCAGCTTGTTATCCATCACCCTTTGTTGTGGCCATGAATGAAGCTGCTCCAGCCCTCTGGCATTTCAAGCCATGCTTCCTTTTTCTTTCTTGCTGTCCCTTGCTGTCCCTTTCTCTTCCCTTCTCTCCCTTCCTTTTCCTTTCTCTTCCTTTCTCTTCCTTTCTTTTTCTTTCTCTCCTTTTCTCTTCCTTTCCCTTCCTCTCTCCCTTTCTCTCCCTTTCTGTTCCTTTCTCTCCTTTCTCTTCCTCTCTTCCTTTCTCCCCTTCTCTACCCTTCTCTCCCTTTCTCTCTCTTTCTTTTCCTCTCTCCCTTTCTCTCCTTTTCTCTCCCGTTCTTTACCTTTCTCTCCCTTTCTCTCCCTTTCTCTCCCTGCCCCATTTTCCCCTGGCTTTGAGGATTCTCCTTTCCCGTGCTGCTGTTGCAGCTGGGGCTGAGCCAGGAGCAGGATTTGGATCATCCCCAAACTTAAAGACAAAGCTGAGCCTCTCCTGGTGATTTGCATGAAACTCTTCTTTCCCATCACATTAGAGAAAGACTCATTTCTTCTGTAAAAATAACAGTGAAGGTGTCCCGCTGCTTCCCCCAAACCTTTGTTATTCTTTTGTGGGATTGTGATCGGACGCTGTTCCTAATAGTGGCTGAACCCACAAGGATATAAAACATTTCATCTTAGTTAAAAGCAGCAAAATTCTCTGAGAATTTTCCCCCCTCTGTGTACACATTAAACTGCATCAGATCAAAACTTCCTTTAAATGTTTGGTATCGTGGAGATGTTTTTCCCTTTCATCCCAGCTGAGGCTTTTGTTATTCCAGGCACTGAATAAATCTCTTCCTGCCCTTAGGAACTTAATTGAATTTTTGCTTTTTTGTTGTAAATATGCAAACAGGATTTTGCCCGTATTAAAAGTGGAAAATGAAGTAGGAAAAAGATGAAATTCGTCACATTTTAAGCAAAAGTTGGGGCACCTGCTCCAGCACAATGCCTGCCCAGTGTCCTGGAGAGAGGAGAACTGTGGAGGAGAGGAGGTCATGGCAAGATTTTCTCTTCTGGGGATTTATCAAAGGAGATTTGAAACGTGCAGTTTTATTTCAGCCCGTGCTGTTTTCTGTACAGACATCTCCTAAATGGGTCATTGTATTTTATCAGCGAAACACATTGTTGGCATTGTCCAAACACCTCTCGACAATCAATATTATCTTTTCTGAGGGGAAATAATAACATTTTGTGCATGTCTGGAGTCCAAGTGATTTTCGGTGCTTATCTCCACTTTGTTTTCCCTCCTCCTGCAGTAAATTCATTCACTATTTACTGGGGTACAAATTGATCCATAAACATTTCATTACCAGCAAACGCTGCTCCTTCCATCGAGTATTTTATTTCTCTCATTTTAATTGCATCCAAAGCTGAGCACAGGGCTGGCAGATAATGAAACCAAAGCTGCCATTAACAGAAATGTGAAACTGTATTTTCTCCCTATTTCTGAAGTAGTTTTTCTGCTTATCGTGGCAATCTGCTGCTCCACTTCTCAACCCGACAAATCTTGTGTAATTTTTTTCCTGCTGAGCAGCCCAGGTCGGCCACAGGAGGGGGAGGAATTCCAGCCAGAGGGGCTGAGTTTTGTGGATTTCCTCTGGCAGCCAAGGAAGGGGAGTTTGTTCTCCCACTCTTGGGCACCTGCCCTCACCACAAAGGTTTGTATGAAGAGGAACGATCGCTGCCATCCTGCCAGAGCTTCCAAAAAATCCCATCCACTGTGGCTTGGGAAGGAGAGGGCACTTCTCCATCCTAGGCTGGGTTTGCTGCAGGAATTCCAAGGCAGAGAAATTTTTTCTCATTAAACTGAACTCAAGGAGTGTTTGGACAATGCTCTCAGGCACAGGATGGGGTTTTGGGGGTGTCCTGTGCAAGGCCAGGAGTTGGACTTCATGATCCTGCTGGGTCCCTTCCAGCTCAGCGTATTCCACGGTTCTATGAAACTTTAACTTGAGCATCCCTCCAGCTCCGAGGGGCTGGAACACATCCCAACAGCTCTGGCTGCTCCAAGCAGGGGCTGCAGCTTTGTGGTTGTGATTTTGGGACCCACCTTGGCTCTGAATGTGCTGGGGGGACACAACAGAGGTGCCACGTTAGTGTTGGAAGGGAGGAATCGTGGAAAAAATTGAATGACTTGGGGTGGGAAAGAACCCCAAAGATAATTTCATTCCACCCCCTGCCGTGGGCAGGGACAGCTTCCGCTACCCCAGGGTGCTCCAGCCTGGCCTTGGACACTGCCTTGGACACATCCACCAGGGATGTCAGCCCCAGGTTCCCTGGGGAGGTTGGGGGAGGCTCAGCCTGCCCTGGAGCTCCTCTCCTTGAGGTGGAACACTGAGAGGGAACCCATAGTGCCCTGAGGGGCTGGGCAGGGCCTGGATGCTGCTGGGGGAGGAGGAATGTTGTAAGTGCCTATTGTATTATTGGCTTTTTGCAATTATTAAAATGAATGCTATATATATATATATAATGGAGGATAAAGTGGTAATGTAAGAAAAGAGGGACAAGGGGCTTTTT
>VXBQ01010606.1:75830-104279 GCA_013400175.1 Phainopepla nitens
GGTGGCAGAGAGCCTTGGGGAAGTGTGGGGAGAAGGAGCTTCAGAGCAGTTCCGTCTGTCCCTTGCAGGCTGTTTTTTCCCCCTCAGCTGCTAAGCATTGCTCTGCCCTTAGATGTTGAGAGAGATTTATGACTTCAGCTCTTCTCTTGTGGTCTCTGGGCCAGATGCAGCCCTCAGGACCCCCCTTCCCAGCAGGAAAAGGGGGAGTACAGATGGCTCCCAGGCAGAACCTGTTCCCGTTTGTTGAGGATCCGGAGAACGAAGCAAAAATACAAACCTTGTGTTTTCCACTCCCCAAAAAGCACCATTCTGTAATGAAACGAGGGATTTGAAGCCTAAATATTTGCCTTGGCACCAAGCAGGACCACCTGGCATTGTCTCCTGCCATGGCAAAGGTTCTGAAGGACCTTTGGGATTTATGGATGAGTGTAAAATAATTGGAGGCCCAAACATCGTTTCTAGAGCTGGTGGCAAAACACAGATAACCCCCCAAAATTGTTCTTTGGATAAAGCAGATTTGTATTTCTTTGGGGATGGATGGATTAGGAGCTGAGTCTCATTTTCAGTATCAAAATTAGGACTTGATATTTTGCCCCTAAAAAAAAACCGAACCTTTTCAAGAGGCTGACTTTTAACCAGCTGCTGCTTCTTCAAAATTCTTTATGGTCTCGAAGTCGGATGTGCAAAATCCTGTCAGGTGTCCCAGTGAATAGATGAAAAACTTCCTTTATTTTTATAGTAAGGCATCTCTTTTTTTGGCTTAAAAGTATGAGGCAGATGAAAAATGGAAATATTAGAAGCCTTTGTATGGAGAAGTGTCTAACGAGGCAGCTTTATCTGCAGCAATGAGGAGATTTGTCTGCGAATGGAGGTTGAAAAAGCCTTAAATATGTCGTTAGTGCTAATCTGGGGTGTTTGATCTGGCCAAGGATCTTAATCTTCAGATATTTCACAAGCACCGAGACAGATTGATGCCTCAGTTTGTCTTGCCTTAACTTTGGCTGTTCTGCTGCTGCGGTGCTGATCCCCAAGTTCAATGAACTCATTGAAGCTGTGTTCCAGAAATTCAACTGAAAATGGCTTTAAGGTCCTTAAGATTCTGAGTTAATCTTAGAGGAATGCCTTGGATTGTAACAAAACAAATGAGGGCTCTAAGAATCTTTTTCTTTTTTGAAAGTCAGTTTATCGCAGTCGGGAATATCACGTCTGAGAGTTTATAGATTGCTCTTGAGGTTATTTTGTCGTGTTTTTAATTGCATTTTTGTACAGTGCTTTCTGTCATAGTGGATGGGGGAAAGGTAAAGGAAGGAGATGGGGAAAGGTGAGGGAAGGAAATGAGGGAAAGGTGAGGGAAGGAAATGAGGGAATGAGGTAATGGGGTGGGAAAAGGTGAGGCGAGGGTGAAGGAGATGAGGGAAAGGTGAGTGAATGAGCTGGGGGAAAGGTGAGTAAAGGAGATTTTTAGCACTTTTCAGTGAGATTTAGGCAGAGGGGGTGAGTTGTTTGCTCCTTTGACACCAGCAGGGACTGTCAGAGTTGTATTTAATGTCTTTTAAAGTCATTGTATCACACCTCCTCCCCAAGTCAGGGTATTTGCTCCATCTGGAGAGGATGCACGTTCCCTGCAGCAGGACACTGTGCAAACTCATCAGCTTTGCTGTTTAGACCATTGCCTTCTGCCGTGAATCCTTTGCAAGGAGCCGTGTACTATCAGCAGCCCTTGTTCTCTTCCTTAGCACTGTCAAAGCAGAGTGGATGGGCATAATTACCGAGGAGTTCTGGGCTGCTGAAGTGGATAATGAAAAGTGCCACTGACACAGTCTTTGCGTGCCATTAAAAAAAATTAAGGTAATGATTCAACCGGCAGAGTTTCACCTGTGCTGTTGGTAGAGCTCCTTGTTCCGTGGTCCTCCCAAAAACGTGCTGCTGTCACTCAGACACTGCTCCAGCATTCCCTTCTCGCCAGCAGAAATACCCTGTGCTCTTTATTTACGGCTTTATCTCAGCAGCTGAATAATGGATATTCCTCTTGGCGTCAATTCTTGGAGACCTTTGAAGAAAGAAGATTGGTTTTGAAAGTTTTGTTGGGTTGTTTGGGCGCAGGGGGGTTTTATGCCGCAATTCTGGGTGGGGATTAAGCCCTTTGGATGTCCACTCCTGGTGTGATTTTGGCTCAAGTTATGTCATAAATCACAGAATTGTTGAGGTTGGAAAAGACCTTTAAGATCACCAGGTCAAACCAACACCACCACACTCAGCACTAAACCCTGTCCTCAGGTGCCACGTCCATGTCTGAACACTTCCAGGGGTGGGGACTCCACCACATCCCTGGNNAGCCCAACCCCCCCGGCTGTCCCCTCCTGGCAGGGACTTGTGCAGAGACAGAAATTCCCCCTGAGCTTTCTTTTCTCCAGGCTGAGCCTTCCCAGCTCCCTCAGCCCCTCCTGGTGCTCCAGACCCTTCCCAGATCCTTCAGCCCCTCCTGGGGCTCCAGACCCTTCCCCAGATCCCTCAGCCCCTCCTGGGGCTCCAAACCCTTCCCAGATCTCTCAGCCTCCCCTGGAGCTCCAGACCCTTCCCCTACTCTGTTTCCATCTCTGGATCTTCCCCTGCTCTATTTCAGCCCCTCCACACCGCCTCTCACAATCCTTAAACAATATCCTGCAGTTTACCGACTGTCACCTGCCGGTGGCCAGGGTGTTTTAAAGCCAATCTCATTCATCTCAGGCTAAAGGCCATTTCTCAGCCACTCCATAAAGTTCTTAACAGCCTGGCCCCGCTGCACTTCCCAGAAAGATACGACACACTGGATACCTGCTTTCAATTTCACCTGTTAAGCCCCTTCATTTTCCCCGGGTTATTTCAGCATCCAGCTACTCCCTGCTTTATGCAGGAAAACCATTTATTTTTTAATGGAGCTCAACATTTCCAGCTCAGGCAGCAGGCAGTGGATAATTTCCACTTGTGGAACATTAAAAATCGGAAGGAGGAGACTTTGGAAGTGATTTGGTGCAGAGTTAATGACACCTCTGCTGTTGACTTCTGTGGGGATGGATGCAATAAAAAAATCACAAAGACCCAGCAAGAAGACATCAAGGATTGCCTCAGGATTGCCTTTAGATAGTGAAAAATCTTCCCTCATATTCATCAGCTTAATTTACATCAAGAACTCAATTTATAGACTAGGTGAGACTTTTTTTTCCCTATGCCTTTAAAAACTCCCCAGAATTCTTCATTAAATCCTACAAGAAGGTTCAAAACACTTAAAAATGCATGATTAATTTCTCTGCTGTTCTGTAGGGCTTTTACCGAATTGTTCAGCCTTGACTAGGATGTCCTGGGAGAATTGTGACAGAATTACTCAGAAAATTTCGTATTCAGGGAGATTTTATGCTGCAGATCTTCCTGCTCTGAAACACAGCTCCAAGAATGACGATAAGGAGGGGAAATTGTACAGGGAGGGTTGCTCTGCAAACATCTCTTCCCTGCTAATGTGATTTAATGCAGTTGGTAATAGTTGATGAAGATCGATTGCAATCTAGGAAAGCCTGAAAATTAGGAAGGGTGGGGATTAATAGGACCAAAACTTGGCACTCCAGGATCCTTGTAAAAGATCCATTGATTCAGCTACTCCAGCTCAGCACTGTTGAAGCCAGTCCACTTCATAAACTGACACAATGGTGCTGTGAAAGAACGCGCCGGGGATGTCAGAGCAAGCTGATATTTAATAAAATACCTTATTTTTGGCACTCTGTGAAGCTTCCCTGCACTGCTGCTCCCCGGTGTTTGCCTGGGGACTTCTGGCTGGCAGGAAGGGCTGGGGCTGAGCAGGTCTCTCAGCAGAGGAGAAGGGATGAGCGGCTCCAGCGGGCACTGCCAGCAGGACGTGCCGAGTTCTGGCAGCCAGTTTGCTTTGGGAACAGGACAGTTTTCTCCCTCTCTAATGAGAAAGCCATACATAATATCATGCACAACAACAAGGGCCAAATCCACCCCTGCAGTCAGGGCTGATAAGATGAAAGGCTGCAGCAGGGAAGAGCTGTTGTACATGGAGTTCACGTCCGGAGCCGAGCACAGCGTCTGTAAAAGATGATGCCTCGTTCATGCAAAGCAGCTTGAGGCTCTGCTATTGAATTTTCATATGGAAAACACCCTGGTCGGGCTTGGATTCCCCAAGGAGACCTGGAACTTGGGGTTGGGATGGGGTGGCTGTTACAGTGGGGCAGAAAAACTGCAGAGGGAAAAGAATTCTTCTCACGCTTCCCCTGGAGCTGCGGCCTGTCCACCTCGTGTGTCACTCACATCGCAGAAATTGGGGGTTTGATAAACCCCTCCAAGGCCTTCAGCAGCACTGAGGGATTTACTGGCCTCCTGTGCCTCTCTGGCTGTAAATACTGTGTGGGAACATCTGGAGCTGACACACCAGGCTCTGCTCAGCGCAGCTGCTTTAGTCCTTATCAGGGAATTCTGCACGAGTTGCACTCGAACTCTTGTTGTAGCAAAAGTAACTTTTATCTGCGAGTGCAGATCGGGATGTGAGGGTATTATCAGGACTAGAAAACATCTTTAACTGCCTCTCGCAGCAAAGTTTCACATAAGCCTCTTTCTCTCAGCATGTGCAGTGAGTAAAATCCACAAGGAAGCTGGAGGCATTTTTCCTGCAGCTTCAAGTCTCGAGCCGTGCTTGGAGCAAGGGCTGAATTTCAGAGTGAATTTCTTGGCCACTTGAAAGGCCTAGCCTGCTCCCACTGTTCCCTTTGTGCTCGGGAGAGGAACAGGAGCAGAAATAGGTTAGGGAGTAAATGAGAGTGGTGGTGGAGACGTGGAGCTGCCTTGATGTATTCGCTGTGGATGTTGAAAAGATGTTCCCTGTGTAAAACATGGTGCAGGACGAGCTGGGAGCACGGCAAGCATGAGCTGCTCTGACATCTGCTTCAAACCATGATGTCAAAGCAGCTCCAGTGTGCCTGAAAGCTCCTGAAGTGGAAAGTTCCTGTTAGGTTTGGTGATTTGGAACAACACTCGCAGGGAGACAGGGATGGTACAAGCCCTCAGGCTTTACCTGAACACGCCTGTGCTTTTCTTTTGCTTATTGAATTTTGGGGTTGTTTCTTGACAGCCTCAGCATCTGCAGTAATTGGCTTCCTCAGCTCAGATCAAACAGTTTAGAAGAAGGGCTCTTAAACAGAAGATATCTGCATAAAGCAGCGTGGAAAGTGCTGGCTTTAAAGAGCCTCTCTGTTCTTTTTGCTAAAAGTTTGTAGCAGATTGTGCACCCTGGTAAAGGAGCAGCTCGAATGCTCAGCATGAGCTTTGCTCTGCAAACTTCATTTATTTGGGTTTTTGTTAGAGGGTTTCGCTGCACGTGGCTTTAGAAAAGGTTATCTTGGTTTCTGTACAGGAAATTCTGGCTTGGATTGGAACACTGGGGCCAAAGAGATGGCGACAGTTTTGTGAGCAGACCCAAATCTCCCGGATCTTTCCAAAGGGCTGGAGATCATCCTGTGCCACCGAGGGGCTGCAGCTGCTCGGTATCTCTGCAAACCAGGCTGCTGCCACTGGGATTTCCACCTGCAAACTCAGGTGCCAAATCTGCAAGGGATTTTTTGATGATTTTTTTTTTCATAAATAACCTGTCCTTCGCTCGTGGCTCCTTGGCTGCGTCCCCTGGACCCTGGGCCACTCCTGATAACTCGTGTTTTTCCCTTGCTCCAGTGGAGCAAAGAGCTCAGTGGATGCTCCAGGAGCATCTTCTCCAAGTGCTGTAGCTCAGAGCGATGTCACTTGAATGGTTCTTAAAATTAGGTCTGTCTGGGAGAGAATCATTTAAATTCCACCGCTGGAACTCCTGGTGATTGAGAACAAATGAAACTGCTGTGAAGGCTTCAGGAACTCACTAATGACTGGAAAGAAAAGGGTCAGGGTCTAGTTGGGAATCATTTTAAATCCTTCCTTCCCCATTACTCACTCTTTAAGTGACACCTTGATAGTTGCACGAGGGTAGTTAAACATGAATTGTTAATACCACCAGCTTTTGTTGGGAGGGCTCTTTTTGCTCCCAAATGAAGCTGATTTATTTTTGTGCTGGTTCTCACCAGTTGTCAAGGCCATTAAATATCTTTAATTGCCTGGAAATGGATTCACGTAATAGAGTCCTGGTAATTCAGAGATCTGGGAGCTGGGTCGCTGGTGTTTCAGTCAGCTCTCCCTCGGGAATGAGGAGCCTGAAATCTCCCAGTGCCTCTAGTTCCCTGGCTTTTGATGGATCAGCAGCAGAGGTTCTGCAGTCTGGCTGCCACCACCCTCAGAGGAGCAGCTGAAGAGCTCAGCGGCTGTATTTCCGAGTGTGCTGAAAAAACCACCTCGGGACCTCCAGGGTCCCAGCAGAGCAATCCCTCAGCTGCTGGAAACCTGGAATTGTGGTGCTTTGAAGATTTGGGCTGAGGCACCTCAGCTGGGGAGCCTGTGAGGGGGGCAGTGCCCTGAAAATGTCAGCAGTGGGTATAAATTGTGATATTCCAGTTGTATTTTATGTCTTTTTAAGAGTTTTTTGTTTTCTGAGTCCAGTGAAAAGCGATTCCAAGACCGAGATTGTTCTGCAAAGCTGATTTGTAAGTCTGCTTGCTCTGTGTCCTCTTATTGCCCCATTTATCCACCCATGGTATAAACCCAGCACCAATATTGGCTGCCTTCTTAAGCTTGATTTTTGTGTCCATACTCCAGGATCTCACTGTGCTGCCTCTAGCTCTGGGATTGGGAACTTGCAAAGGGAAACCACTTTGTGTTAAGTGGCAGAAAACAAGCCAAAAACTCTCAAAAGTTACCATTTACCGTAGAGAACAAACATGCAACATGATGAGCTTTTTCTTCAAAATTTACATCGTTCACTGATGGTCCTTGGAGTGGTTTTGGAGCTGCTTTGGAGCTGTAAAGCCTCTTGATACTCCCTAAAAGCAAACGTTGGAAGGTCCCTGAGCTGGCTGGGGGTGTTGGGGTGTGGGGCAGCCCCTCTGCAGAAAATCCCTGGGCTCCTCACCCCCTGCCCGGTTCCCAAATCCCCATTTCCCACCTGGAAGTGGTGCCTGGCCCTGTCCTCATCACCATCCTCCTCTCCCTGCCATGACTTCAGCCCCTTTCCCACCTGCAGCTGCCCCGACAGCGAGGCCAGAGAAGAAGGAGCAGCATCCCAGCAGGATTCCTGCCGGGAACTCCCCGTGGTGTAAAGGATCCCTGCCTTTACAGGGACACGTCCCCGCAGAGCTGGGGTTGGGCAGGAGAAGGGAAGGGCCGGGAACAGACAATTCCAGCTCTGCTTCAGCCCTCGCACCAGGCTTTGGGCTGGGGCTGCACTCCCAGCTCCTGCTCAGCAGAGCACTGGCAGCTCTTTCGGAGCCACTGGGGCTTGCAAGGCACTGGTTCTGTTTAGCTGAACTGCCTTCTGCTCTCAGGAACACAAAACCTGTGGGGCAGGGTTCCAATTCACCTCTTTTGGGTGAAATTAAGCCTGGGCCGCTGGGAGTGAAACCCAGTGAAGATGGAAGACCAGGACAAAACCACTTCCAGCTATTCAAGATGACATCCATCAAAAGGTAACACTCAGACTCTTTTTGAAAAGCCTTCTGTGCCCTTTTCAAAGGTGGCTGATGGTGCTGCTGCTGGGAAAAAATGTTGGAAAGGCTGTGGTCCATCAGTGCCCAGGTCCCGCTGCCACAGTCCTGCCTGCAGGAGCACAGGCACAGCACAGCTCCAGAGAAAGCCTGGGAGAATGGTTTCCAACCGGATTTCACGGTTCTGGCAAGCTGCACGGGCATCTTTTGGGTCTGTGAGTGGAGCAGATTCGATTTGTGAGTCTTGGAGGGAGCAGGTGAAATTTATGGCGCTCCCCAGGTCATTTATTTTTCATCGCATCACTTTTCTGGCCATAACTCCCTTTTAAATGGCAACAGCAGAG
Source organism: Phainopepla nitens (assembly GCA_013400175.1). Lineage (NCBI taxonomy): Eukaryota > Metazoa > Chordata > Aves > Passeriformes > Bombycillidae > Phainopepla > Phainopepla nitens. Next base: position 83,782 of record VXBQ01010606.1, read on the forward strand.
AGCCGGTGAGGTTTGTAAATTAAAATGAAAAAGCCCCAAGGTTCCTTTCTTCTTGACTGAATAAACATTTAAAAGGAAAAGAACCGAGCTGGAAATCACCGGTAACAAAGAATTTTCATCACAGCTTATCTGTGGTGGCCTCCAAACAATGTGACACCATCTGTACTCGCTGATTGAGGGAAGCAGCAATGAGTAATCGACGCTGATTGTCTGGGGGAGTGGGGAGGAGGAGGAGGGAACACTGTTCCACCACCAAACCCCATTGTTTTATGAAGATCAGGGAGCCTCATCCTGATCCTCCTCGCACCAGCATCAGCTGACTCCCAGTATGAGCTTACTGGGAATTGGGTGCTCTGGATGTGAGGACTGGGGAGGAGAAGGAGCCTGAAAATGGCAGGAGCTGATCTCACTTTTCTCTGGGAGTGGACCCTTCTCCTGCTCTGGGTCAGGTGTTCCTGATCAGCTCCTGCAGAGCCTCTGAAATTCATTATTACACACAAAAATCACAAAAATCAATTATTATTGTAATAATCATTACATTATTACATCACAAAAATATTTTTGCTAGTAGTATTTTTTTTTTGATTCAAGCTAAAACATGGAATTAAAACATTTTTCGTCTCTCTTCCATTTCCTTCCACCAGCTTGGGGCTTCAAACTCCTCAGGCCTCGTGTTCTGCATTCCCTGACCCCCCTTCCATTCACACCACCTTTGTTCAAGGACCACTCTGACCCTGAACTTTCCCTAAATCAGACAATGACCCTAAATCAGACAATGTGTCACCGGGCAGCAATTCCCACGGGAGGAACTGGAGCAGAGCCTGGACAGAGGAGCAGCAAAACTCGGTGGGGACACATCCCATTCTTTTGGGAAGCAGAAGGAGCTGGAAACAGAACCAAAGGATCGTCTTTCCAACATTCCTGCAGGTCAGGCAGGAATGTTGGAATTCCCTGGGAGCAGGGAAGGGCTTCTCCCACCTCACAGGCACGGAGGAGGCTCCTTCTGTCCATCTTAGCCCACCAGAGCCTCCCAGCCCTTCTGCTGACTTCAAATCTCCCTGTCCGAGGAGCCTGGAGCGTGTCCAGGGACACAGGAACAGCTAACCTGGGAGAATGCCAGGAATTCACCTCAAATAAGTTAAATCCACCGAGTGGAACAAGAGGCAGCTGCCACATTGCTGCTGCCTCCCAGCAAGGAAGCAATCCATGAGAACTGAGCGGCCTTTAAGTGGTCAGCGCTGAAATCCGGCCCTGCAGCTGATTTAGCAGCGTGGTCACTTCCCCACCTCAACCCAGGCTCGCTGAACCTTCCCAAATAAATCGAGGAGTTAAGGAGAAACAGGGCCAGGCAAAGCAGCTGCTGCAAATCCAGGGATGGAGAGAGGGAACATGGAGCTCCTGGGCCACGCAGCTTCTCCCTGGAAAATTCTGATCCCACACGGATCAGGTTTTTCAGCCCTTTAGCTGGAAAAATCAGAATTTTCTGATTATCTCTAGACAGAGGCCACTCCTCTCCAAATAAACCCAGCTGTGGATGCATGGCAGGGCAACAGAGACAACAGGAAAAGGGGAAAACAAAGATTAAATTCTCTGAAAATGCATCTCTTCACGTTTTGGAGATGGCGAGTAACATCAGTGCCAAGGCCTGGTTGAATGGGGCTTGGTGCAACCTGGGACAGTGGAAGGTGTCCCTGCCTTTCAATTTTAGGGACAAAATTGGGGTGTCAATTTCTTGCCTGCCTTCAATTTTTTTCCCTGCCTTCAATTTTTTCCCTGCCTTCAATTTTAGGGACAACTTCTACTTCAAAGGGGCTAAAGGTGGAGAGACCACCTGAAAAACTCTTTATCTAAAGTACCTTTATCTCTCTCCCCTTCTGTCACAGCTACTTGTTCTTCTAGGCCGTGTGCTTTTCTGTCCCCAAACCCAAATCCTACACTTAAAAAAACCCCAAAAGGAGCATCAAAGAGCAGAAGAAAGTGCCTGTTCCAAGCTTGACTGGCTCCTGGTCCAGGCCGTGGCAGGAGCCATAGATTTTGCTTAATTAAGATAAGGCTGTTGCTCCTTTGCAGATTTCCTTAATTCAGGATTTATTGATGCAGCATTACCCAGCATTTTAAAGTGATAAAATACAGCTGCTGCAGGAGCCAAAGGCACCCTGAGCTGAGCTCTAATAGAGACAGATCTCCAGCTCCGGCCAAGCACGGCTGCGTCCCCCAAATCCAACAGCGAGCCCGATCCCAGGGAGAGAAGTCCTTCCCTCAAGTGCTGCTTTAAAGCCACCCCTGCCACTTTTAACTCTCTCAGGAGTGTTTGTACCAAATCCAGGCGTTCAGGGAGTCCCACACGCTGTTGGAAGGGGTTGTGGTGGCACAAATCCCCCCTGGGAGCCCCACAAGTGACGCGGCCGGCGGAGCCTGGGCTGGCTCAGAGAGGCACGCTGGAGCCAGGCATGGGCAGCTGCCTCAGCCTGGGGAGCACTGAAGGCAGAACCTTTCCAGCCACTTGCTCAGGGGTGTGGAGTCTCTCAGCAGCATCAGGAATCAGATAAAGGAGAAGGAGAGTGCCTGCTGCGGGGTTTCAACAAGGTGGGTTTGTTAAACTTGGAGGTTCTCAGCAGGAGAGACCCCGAGCACCTCTGTGCACGGGGTTAAGTATTGTTATAAGTGCATATTGTATTATTGGCTTCTTGCAATTATTAAAATGAATTATATATATATAATGTAGGATAAAGTGATAATGTAAAAAAAAAGGGACAAGGGGCTTTTTGTCCATGTAACCAATTCAAGGAGTGGTAAAAGATGAACAAGAAAATTCCTTGCATCCTTGGATCATCCCATCTAGATAGGATGGAAAACACCAGGAGCTCAGGGATGGATCACCCTGATCACCAAGGAGCCAAGCAGAGGAATAACAGGAATAACGAATACAAGATTGACCAGGGGGTGGTGCAGGTGGGGTAGGGGGGACCCAAAAGAATGTTTGTGAATGATGCATGAGGGTTTCTGAATATCCAACATGTGGATGCATTTAAAGAAGTGTTTGCTGAGTCAGTGTTGTGCTCCTTGGTGTGAACCCAAGGCACCCGGCCATGTGTAACCTTTTGCTTTATTTCTGCCTCCTCTTGTCTCTTTATTAAACCTTTTAAATTTTACCAGGAGAGTGAACTCTGTTTTTCACAGAATGACCAAAAACTGGTGAGAGGACACAAACAGGTGACCAACTGGGAATTTCTGGGGAAGGAGTGAGGGGTTTGGTTATAACTGTAGGGACAGTTGGGGTAGAGGCGAGGAAGGGGGAGGTCACCTGGACCAGGGGCATGGAAGATTAGGGGAACCCCCAGCAGGTGTTATGGTTAGGGTCTGGTTCAGGACAAAATTGGCAGGGAAAGTTCAGGAATAAGGGGCAGGGTTACAATGACAGGCAGGGAAGGAGCTGGAACAAAGGGTGGGGATATCATGAGGCACAGCTAGGGGGAAGACATAACTTAGGGACCAACCAACTTTAGGGAAAACCCAGGGGAGCAAACCATTAAACACAGAACTGTAAAATATAAAATAAAAATACGCACTGCAACGCACAAGCACCAGGAGGTGGCACTTCTGCTGCCCACATCCCAAATACCTGCTTGGTCTTGGAGTTGTTGAGGTTGGAAAAGCCCCCTGAGATCGAGTCCAACCATCCCTCAGCACTGCCAAGGCCACCCTAAGCTGTGTCCCCAAGTGCCACATTCCCATGGCTGTTAAATCCCCCAAGGATGGGGACTCCCATGGATAGTATTGACAAATCATGGAAAGTTTTGCTCCAAAAGTGCAGTTGCCCAAATCCTCCTTGAATTCGTGAAAAGGGCAACGATTTCCAGGCAAAAAATTCAAGCAAAATCAGAGATTTCCTGAGCAGTGTTTAATCCCAGAAACTTTGAGGCTGGAAAGGACCTCTGGGATCACCGAGTCCAAGCTGTGACCCATCCCCACCTTGTCCCCAGCCCGGAGCACTGAGTGCCACCTCCAGGTGACACCTCCAGGGATGGGCACTCCAACCCTCCCTGGGCACTTCCAATCCCTGCCCACCCTTTCCATGGGGAAATTCCTGCTGTGCCCAGCCTGAGGCCGTTCCCTCTCCTCCTGTCCCTGTCCCTGGGAGCAGAGCCCGACCCCCAGGGTTCTCCCCCAGGACTTGTGGGGAGCCAAAAGGTCTCTGATATAACAGAATGGTCTCTAAAATCATGGAATTCCCGTGGAAAGGCAGGAATTGCTCTGCAAGGACCGCCTGAATTGGGATCACCTCCATCCACAAGAGAAGCTCCTGTTGACCTCATTCCCCACCCAGGCAGGGGCTCGCTGCAGGATTCAGCTGCCCAGAATGAGCAGAGGCAATGCAGAGCTGCTGTGCCTGGAATTCTCAGATGGAATTCAGTCTCCCCAACCCCCTCTCTAGTGTCTGAGAGGTTGCTCTGCAGTCGTGTCCCAGGAAAATCCTGACACGTTGTGCTACAAGACCCAGCTGAACAGAACAACCCAGCAGCTCATGTTTAATCCAGTTCCATTTGCCACGGATGCTGATTATCTCTGAGATTTATGAAAACAACTGTGATAAATTACTTGACAAACAAGATTAAAGTCCCTGAAGTTCTTTATTGTTTCCACCCGCTCGCAGGCATTAAAAGTGCTCTGTCACATCAACCCAAACTCCTTTTTATTCTCCCCGACTTCCAATGTCAAGAGTATCTCCTTCCAATTATTTTCAAATTAGAATATTATTCTATAGACGCGCATTGCGCAAGCCCCCCAAGGGAAAGGTGTTTCTTTCCAAGGTGACAAAGTGTCCTGAGCCCCAGAATCTGCTCTGTGTGTTTCCAGCACCAGAGATTCTCAGCAGGGCTGTCCTGTGCACGAAGAAAAGCTTAAAATAACCCCAAACAGCTTCTCTCCACTGCAAGGGCTGAAAAAAATAAATAATCAGGTCTGTTCCTGCTGTCTAATTGTTCCAACCTGAGCATTCTGAGGGATATTTTGGGTGAAGTGTTGGCCCAACACAAACCCATGCTGGGTTGCTGCTGTTTCAAAACAGGTCCTGGAATCAAACCTGGAATTCAGCACAAACCAAGGAATGTCAGAGCTTGGAGAAATGGCCTGAAATGCCAACGCTGCCAGCAGGGTTTTACCCACATGGGGCTGGAGCTGCTGGCAGCTGGGCAGGGAGGCTGGAGCAGCACAGGATTTTCTACACTTTATCCCTGGGTTTGATCCTGCTGGAAACGTTTGTCCTCTTTTGGGGGGGATTTGACCTGTTTTTTATTAGTCAGACTTGGGTTTTTTGATGGCAGAGTTAAAGGGAAGAGGCAGCTAGGTCAAAGGAGAATTCATGGAGAGGAGTGGGGGTGATGGAGCTGTGTATAAATATCAATAACCTGAATCATCCTGGAACCCTGGAATGGTTTGAGTGGGAAGGGACCTTAAATCTCATCCAGTCCCCCCCTGCCATGGCAGGGACACCTCCCACTGTCCCAGGGTGCTCCAGCCTGGCCTTGGGCACTGCCAGGGATCCAGGAGCAGCCACAGCTGCTCTGGGAATTCCATCCCAGCCCCTCCCCACCCTCACAGGGAGGAATTCCTTCCCAATATCCTATCTAATCCTACTCTCCATAACTAGGAAGCCATTCCCTGTGTCCTGTCCCTCCATCCTTTGTCCCCAGTCCCTCTCCAGCTCTCCTGGAGCCCCTTCAGGCCCTGCAAGGGGCTCTCAGGTCCCTCCAGATCCTTCCCTTCTCCAGGTGAACCCCCTCCAGCTCTCCCAGCCCTCAGAGCATCTCCATGGCCTCCCCTGGACTTGCTCCAACAGATCCCCATCCATTGGATATTTGGAGCCCTAAATCAATAGTCCAAGGGTACATTTATTTTCCCAGCTAAGGGGGATGTGGCTGGGAAGCCCCCACAAACTGGGCACTGCTGCTTTCATTGAGCTGAGTGGTCACTGCTTCACCTCCTTTAACACACAAAAACTTCCCCTGTGCTGCCCCCTCTGCCCCCTCAAACATCTTCCCATTTGGGATGGAGTTACTGGTAGTTCTCTACTCAGAAAGGACCTGGTTGTGGAAAGTCCGGAGTGAGCAGGATGGGGGCAATGCCAAACAGACCCAGGGACACAAAACTCACCCAAGGGACAGGGAGAAGCTGAATTATTTTTCCAGAGCAGACCTGAAAGGATCTCATGAGCTGTCAGAGGCCATGAGCTCAGCTGGAGGGGACCAGAACAGCTTCATTTTTCTCCCTCTTTTATTTTTCATTCTATTTTGGAGTGTGAGGACAACAACCTGGATCCCCTAGCCTGGCTGCTGCTCCCCCTCCCCATAACAACCGATATTGACAATCAGGGCAGAGCACCTCAAATGTTTGAGAGAAGTTTTTCTGTCCCTTTCCTGAGCCTGTCTGCTGGCATTACACCGAGAACAGGAGCGCTCCCGCTGCGCTCATGCGTTAAGGATGGATCGCTCTATTTTCCTCCCAAATAACAGAGGAAAGGGAAGCAGCTGTGACAACTTAAGCATTGAAGAATCATAAATCATCCTCCCTTTCCCTTGTCCCCCACATATCATGAAATATAAATGTGGAACCCTTTCGGGGATGTTTTTTACACTTTTCATTTAGAGCTGGGAGGTTTAAAATTGTGGGGTTCTGGACATCGTCGCAGGGCTTGGGAATTGGGGTTTTTAATAAATAATCAGTGCAGTTAAAATGGCAAGGGGGTATCACAGTCCTCGTGCTCCACAGAAATGTCCATGAGAATCCCCTCAGTTTCTGATGGAGGAGGTGATAATGTGATTTCAGCTGATAAATGTATCAGCTTTTACAAAAACTGTTATTTAATAGTTGGGGGCAAAAATAACATTTTTTTTGTTGTTGTTTGACTGATTCTGCTCTTGGATTGTGGATGGAACAATTAATATAGAAACCACATCACATGAGAGCTCCTGCATTTCACATTTCTACTGATTTCTGTGGGTTTTCCTTCATCCTGTGAACCCTGGGATGACCCTAAGGGATATCCTTGGCCACAGGAATTTTCTTAATATTGATTTCAGAGCTTGCTCCTGCATCAGCCTCTCCTCAGTGCTCAGCTCCCATTACTCTGCTTGGCTGCTTTTCTTGGGCAAGGCCATTTACTTTTATTTGCTCTTTATTTTCCTTGGGGAAAACTCATTTCTGGCGTGTCCCAGGAAAACCTCCTGGAGTCTTTCTTGCTGCTTCAAACACGAGACACTCGGCTCAGAGAACACCTTGTCTGAGCCTCCACAGGATTTCAGCCTTTACCCCACCCAAATTTCAATAAAATAAATATTTTATTATTAAAATATAATAACTATTAATACTATCAATATTATTTTATTATATCGTTATATTTTTATATTATTGTATTATATTTTATTATATTATTATATTATTATATTATTATATTATTATATTATTATTGTATTATTAATATTATTTTATTATTTTATTTATGAATAAATTTTTTTTCTTTTGGCCTCTTTAGGGACTGTCAGAGCACACAAGTTCATTGGCTCCATCCTCCTTCTCCAAACCTTGGAATTTAACCCTCTTTATCATTTGCCTTATCGCTGCAGAACGCCAGCACAACACCTTTTGTACTTTGCTTTGAAGAGGTTTTTAACCTTCCCTCTTTAAGGTTAATCAAGCCCATTAGCAGAGTTAATTAAAGTAATGAGGTCGCTTAGCAGACTCTCCTTGGCCTTTGCTGAAGCTGGGAAAGCGAGGCCCACCGTAAATACACGAGATTAACAGCGGTGCTGTGCCATTGTTTATCCCTTGTTTTTGGGAGAGATGATCGGAGATGGATGCTCCCTCGGATGATTTTGTCACAAATATTGTGAATGGCCGCAGCCCATCTTTTTGGGAGAGGTGATCGTAAATGGATATTCCCTCGGATGATTTGATCACAAATATTGTGAATGGTCCCAATGGTCCCAGCCCGTCTTTTCGGGACAGGTGATCCAAGATGGATATTCCCTCGGATGATTTGATCACAAATATTGTGAATGGTCCCAATGGTCCCAGCCCGTCTTTTCGGGACAGGTGATCGGAGATGGATGCCCCCTCTGATGATTTTGTCACAAATATTGTGAATGGCCGCAGCCCGTCCTTTGCCGTCTGACTTGGTGCGTTGAACTTCCACCCTCGCCCGTGTGGGAGGGAGCCGCTGCCCCGGGGGATTGCTGATAAAAACAGCGGAGTTTGTTTCTCCTCTGGGGCCATTCCTTTGTGCCAGGGCCTGGCGAGATGTTTAAAGACCTTCTGTGGATTCCTTCCGTTCAGTGGCAGCGTCCTGAGCCCTTCTGACATCCCGTTCTTCCCAGCTGGGATGTTTTGGCTGCCAGCTGTTTTCTCCCTGCCCAGCCCCTGACACCGCTGCCAGGCTCACGGGATGCACTTCAGCTCCCATCTCGTCTCCCATCAGGGGAGAAAGTCACTTTTTCTTTGATGCTTTTTTTTATTATTGTTATTTTGACAACACAGCTGCGATTTCCCACCTGCTGTTCGCGGCTCTGGCCGAGCAGGAGGACAGGGAAGCTTCCCTCTCCACCTCTTCACATCTTCTCTCTAATACCCAGCAACAAATATCATATAAATACACTAAAGGGTTAACAAATATCCTATAAATATCCTGTAACAAATATCCTACAAAATCATTACAGGGTTAACAATATCCTATAAATATCCTACAAATACGCTAAGTTAACAAATATCCTGTAACAAATATCCTACAAATTCACTACAGGGCTAATACATATCCTATAAATATCCTACAAATACACTAGAGGGTTAACAAATATCCTATAAATATCCTGTAACGAATATCCTACAAATACACTACAGGGTTAACACATATCCTATAAATATCCTGTAACAAATATCCTACAAATATACTAGAGGGTTAAAAAATATCCTATAAATATACCGTAACAAATATCCTACAAATACACTAAAGGGTTAACAAATATTCTACAAATATCCAATAAAAAATAACCTAGAAATGTGCTACAGGGTTAACAAATATCCTACAAATATATTACAAAGTTAACAAATATCCTACAAAAATCCAGTAAAAAAATATCCTACAAGTGTACTACAAGGTTAACAAATATCATACAAATATTCTACAAGGATAAAAAATATCCTTCAAAAATCTAGTGACAAATATCCTACAGACATTCTACAAGGATAAAAAATATCCTACAAAAATCCAGTGACAAATATCCTACAAATACACCACGAGGTTAACAAATATCCTATAAATATCCAGTCACAAATATACTACAAATACGCTACAGGGATAACAAATATCCCACAAAAATCCAGTGAAAAATGCCCTACAAATACACTCCAAGATTCATAAATATCCTATAACAAATATCCAGTAACAAATAACCCACAAATATACTACTGGCTTGACAAATATCCTACAAATATCTGCTAAAAATATCCTATAAATACCCCAGAAGGATAATAAATATCCAGTAAATATCCAGTAACAAATATTCTACAAATACACTACAGGGTTAACAAATATCCTATAAATATATCATAAAAAATGTCCAACAAATATCCTACAAAGTCAACAAATATCCTACGAAAATCCAGTAAAAAAGACCCTAAAAATATAAAAGGATAACAAATATCCTACAAATATCCAGTAAAAAATATCCTACAAATAAACAGGGTTAAAAAATATCCTACAAATATCCTATGAGTTTAACAAGTCTCTTACAAATACACTGCAAGCATAACAAATATCCTGCAAATATCCAGTAACCCTTGTAGGATAAATGTTCTTGTTAAGTAAATTATTTAAATTATCTTTGGTATAAATCATTAATTTCTTCTGGGCAGCTGCTGTGAGATTTTTAATTTATATTTCAAGTCTTACCCAAGTCAAGCCTAAGCTGGTTTTTTTTCTGCTTTTTCTCTTTTTTAGACAACTCTTTTTATAACGTGGAAATTTCCAAAATTATCCAAACTCCTGGAAGTTTTCAGTGCTGACTAAATTTTCCAAATTCTTTGCTCCTGTTCTGAGGAAATCATGGAATTTTGAGGTTTCAGTCGTTGCAAAACCAGGGATACAGGGTATTTTTTACTGGATATATGCAAGTATTCCTCCTAAATCTGGGCCAGCCTGGATCTTGGGAGTGGGATGTGAAAGGCTCTCAAAAGAGGATAAAATTGGGGAATTTGATGGGTAGAGGAGTTCAGAGAGGATGTTGCTCCCTGATTTTGAAATTTTGGCACTTCCTGCAGGTTTGTTAATAGTTGTTAAAAGCCCAGAGTTAACAAGGAATTCTTTGGTTTATTTGTTTATATAAAACAATGCAGAGCTCGCAGAGCCCCAGAATGCAAAACGAGTGGTGCCATTCCCACTTTTAGTTGCAGGAAAACCGAAAATAAACAGGGAGGGGAAGGGAAGAAGACCTCACTCAAGGTCGTGGGGAAGAGACAGAGTAAATCCAAGAATCTGAGTCATCTCAGAATCCTGGAATGGTTTGGGTTGGGAGGGACCTTAAATCCCACCCAGTGGCACCCCTGCCATGGGCAGGGACACCTCCCACTGTCCCAGGGTGCTCCAGCCTGGCCTTGGGCACTGCCAGGGATCCAGGGACAGCCACAGCTGCTCTGGGAATTCCATCCCAGCCTCTCCCACCCTCACAGGGGAGAATTTTTCCCCAATATCCCACCTGAACCCAATCTCTTCCAGTTTAAATCATTCCCTGTTATCCTGTCACTCCATTCCCCTGTAAAAAAATCCAGGCTGGACCCTTCCAGTAAATCCAATTTTGTCTCCAGAGGAAACTCAGCTTGATAAAAGATGTGGAGCTGAGGTGCTCCCTCAGAACCTCTGCAGCCATAAAGGAGGTGAAACTTCCCCCAAAACTCTTGGAGCGTTCAGGGCAAGTACCAGGAGTCAAATCCAGGAGGAATAATAACAGAGTCAAGGATAAAGGGACAAAGTGAGTCAATCCAATCATTATGCAGGGATAATATTTCTTACTGTCCAAAGAGAATATTAAGCTGCTGCCTAGGAAGGTAAAAAAAAAAAAAATAAAAAAAGAATAAGCAGAAAAAGTTATTAAGGAATGATAATGGAGGGAAGGGAATATGATGTTGATTCTCCCAACAGTTATGAATGAATAAAGATACAGTGGCTGTGATAAAAAATCACATTTCCCTGGAGAGAATGGGAAAAAAGCCCAGTCACTGCCAAATCCTGATCATTCTTTCAACTGCTGAGCACCGAAATAACCCCACCTTTTCAAGTTTGCTGCTGATAAGTCCTAATCGGACCCTTTGAGTCATAAAAACATTCGCAGATTTCGATCTGCTTGGAGAGGAGCAATAAATCACCAGGATGGGGCAGACGGCTCCTCCGGCAGTAGTCCTGGAATCGCTCGTTTGGCACTTAAATAAAAGTGAGAACGACGAACCTGTGGCGTGTTCGGTGCTTATAACACCTCGAATATTTATCGTGCATCAAATGTTACAGCAGGCACAGAACGGTGGGAGCAGCTCTGGAAAATCAAATTGGAATTTCAAAATTCCAGTTTTCAGAATTGGAAAATCAGACGGTCTCTCAGCGCTGGAGGGGTCGATTGGCTGCATCAAAGAGTGAATTTTAAAAAAAAATAAATAATAAAAAAAAATATATTTTACCACTCCTTGAATGAGTCACATGAACAAAAAGCCTCTTGTCTCTTTTTTTTTTTTACATTACCACTTTATCTAACAATATATATAGCATATATTAAAAAGCCAAAAATATCATATGCACTTATACCAATGCTGGAATGGCAGCCCTGCACCACGATGTTCCTGGCATGAGTTGAGTGCAGGCTCTCTGATCCTCACAGCAATGCCTGCCAGCCACCCCAGGTTTCCCTTTTTGAGCCACAGTTTGCCACCAAAATCCTGCTTTTGGCATCTTTTGGTGAAGAAGCTCGGGGCAGTTTCCAGGCCTGAGCTCTCAGGGATAGAGTTGGGTGCTGGGTGTCTAAATTGGGATTTCACCCTGGTGGTTATCTGGCATATGCAGAGGGTTGTTCTTGCTCTCAGGAATGAAGTAATCCTAAAGGTTAAGCCTGTGGGGTGTTCTCAGCCCTGCAAGAATTAATATGGTGACATTTAACTGCTATTAGAAAAAAAAAACAACTCATTTTTTTGCCTTCCCACACCCCGCCCTCCTCTCTTTTTTTTCCTTGGAAAAGCATGTGAGGTGTTTGTTCTGTAGCAGTGGCTGTTCAAATAAATCCACAGCTCCCAGCACTGTCCCTGTCACTGCCTGGGCTAATGCAGATGGACTGGGGTTGTCCCAGCCCAACCTTGAATTTTTCATGGCCCCTCTATCAACTCTCCCATGGGGAACCCTCAAGAAACACAGGAATGGGATCCCTGGTGGCTGCCAGTGGGAATCTCCCCTGGGGATATCACATTTTGCAGTTTTTCATTAATCTCGGGGTTTTTTTCCACCAGCTGTGCATTGTACTGCACCCTGGAGTCGGCCTGGTGGAGCAAAAGTAGATCTGGAGCCGTGGATTTGTTGTTTCCTGAAGCACAGGGTGGGATAAAAAATGTGGCTGAGTTGGGGTGTCCCTACATTTTACCCATCATTTTACTCCTCCAGTCAGAGCTGGCTCTCCTCTCTCTGTTAATTTCTTGGGCAAAAATTATTTTTGACATATTTAGCTTCTTTTAAATATCTTTATTGTATTTAATTCAATGTAAGAAATGAAAGAATAATCCTGGTTTGGGGGCTTGGTCCAGTGAAATTTTTTCCCCTTGGCTCTGTTGGGCTTTGGACCACGATTTTTCTCTTCTTTCTCCTTTTTTCATCCCTTTTTTTGCTCTCTTTTCCCTCCATTGAAACCAAGTCCACCTCTATTAATATCAGTTATCCTTGCTGTAAAAATCAGCCCATTCATCAGAATAAATAACCCCTCTCTAAAATGATGATCATAAAAAAAGGGCTGACTTAACACAAATTTTCCTGCCTTTTAAGGGAATGACCGTAGTTGGACAGCACAAAAACAGATCAATAAATTTTCATTTCCTGTGGTTTTGTCTTAAGATAAATATTTTTAACTTAAATATTGAGAATATTGACTGGATGGAGTGGCCCTAAAAAAGTCCTTTTTTGCCTGGATGGAGTGGCCCTATAAATTCCTTTCCTGACTGGATGGAGTAGCCCTGGACAAACCCTTTTTTACAAGATGAGGTGGCCCTAAAAAAATCCATTTTTACAAGATGGTGTGACCCTAAAAAAGCCCTGGCTTGACTGGATGGACTGACCCTAAAAGCCCCTTTTTTTGTCTGGATGGAGTGGCCCTAAAAAACTCTTTTTTTACAAGATGGAGCGGCCCTAAAAAAGCCCTTTTTCACAGGATGGAGTGACCCTAAAAAAGCCCTTTTTTACAGGATGGAGTGGCCCTAAAAAAGCCCTTTTTTGAGTGGATGGAAGGGCCCCAATAAAGTCCTTTTTTTGTGCCAGCAGAGCTCAGCTGGACACGGCCAGGGACCTGCAGCCACTTCCATGGCTCAGAATTCCACGCTCTGGTCTTGCCCACTCCTCACTTGAGCTCCTCACCTGGAAATTGGAATGGGCTCGAGCTCTGAGCCCACAGAACCAACAGGAGCTGCTGGGGTTGGGGATGTGTCCCTTGGCCTCAGGTGAATGTGCAAATACCCACTTTGGGCTGGATTTTGGGGAAAATTTCTTCATCCAAAGGGTTTTCCAGCCCTGCATGGGGGTGGGGTCCCCATCCCCAGGGGGATTTAACAGCTGTGGCACTTGGGGACGTGGTCAGTGCTGGTCTGGCAGTGCTGGGGATGGGTGGGCAGATGATCCTAAAAGTCTTTTTCAACCCAAACTGTTCCGTGATTTTATTCTGATTTCTAATTTCCACCACACCTGTGAGCAGGAACCTGCTGTGCCCTCAGGGTCCAAAAAGTAACAATTCCTGTTCTGAAGCCAAAAAGCATTGCCTGATGAGCCAGGTGAGGCCAGTGGTTGTGCCAACCGGGCTTCTCCTGTTCCTCTTTTCCAAAAAAATATTCCAGGGATGACTCGTGGCTGCATCAGCTGGATGGGAGTGTTTCACTCTGTTTGTCACAATTGATAAATGTGTGGGTTTTCAAGCAGTTCTTTTGCTGGAAGGTTTTTTTTTCCCTGGAAGTTTCATTTCATCCCACAAACGGGCAGAAAATAAAGCACTGAAGCGTCCCTGCCCATCGCCCACCCCCTGTTATCTGCGCTTGTTTTCCAAGGCACACTAATGAAAATGCAGGAAGGAATTTTTAAATTTTCATATTTTGTGCATTCAGGTGAATTTGCTCTTCTGGTGCCTCCAAATAATGGGAGAATTTGGGGGCTGGGGAGGTGTTTTCTTGGGAATTTGTGAGAATTTGGGGGCTGGGGAGGTGTTTTCTTGGGAATTTGTGGAATCAAAAGCAGAGGCAAAAAGGAATTTTTTGTTCCAGGTATTTTTGATCGTCAAGGAGCTTCAGCCACCTCCCTCCACACCAAGGGTTCTTTCATTCCAGGTTTTTCCCAATATACTTAAAAAATGGCAACTGTGACAAATCTACTTTTATGGGAGGCTTGTGCTTAACAGATATATTTTTTTTTTCCTGCATTATTCCTCCCTTCTAAAAGCAGAGCATTATTTAAAGTGTCAGCCCACAAAAGTCCCATAAATAATGAGCTGGGAAGCAGGGAAGGCCACGGGCTCTAGCTGCCCTAAAAATTCCAGCATTTATTCAACTCCCAAAGTCCTAAACCAGCTCTTTCCCCAAAACATTTGCAACCAAACTGCTCCCTGCAGCACTCGTGGATTCAATGACAGAAATTGTTAGGAGTGCTGTAATATAATTTGTAAATGATGTTGATTTACTCATTCCAAAGGCTTTTGAAGGAAATAGATTGTGTTCATTTTCTCCAACAAGCTGCACATTCAGAACAACCATTGGAACACTCCGTTTAAATATATATGCAATTAAACTAATGATGTTTTAGAACATCCTAAATAACAACACAGCACTAGGACAGCTGTCCACAGCCTCTGTTTAGGTTTACATTTCTGCTGCAGTTTTCTGGTTTAATTTTTTTATAAATATTGGTTAAAATTATCTTTTTTTGCTGCATCTCCGAGAGCAGCAGCTGTCCCCAGCTCAGAACTGGCCACGAGAGAAGGAAAGGATGGCAATAAAAGAAAATAAAAAGCTGTCCAGGTGTAAAATTGGGGTAAATCTTGATGCTTTCAGATGGTGTAGAGACACTCCAGGGGAAAGGACAATTAGGCCCCGGAATATCCAGTGTAATTATGCAAATCGATGTTACAGAAAGGGCTTTTATTTGGGGATGCTCAACTGAGATTTGAACAATGCCAGGGCATGGATCTCGCTTCTATCAAAGACTTCTCACGGGCTGAGGAAAGGAAATATGGCAGGACGTCTGCAGAGGTGTTTCCTGATGTTCACCTTCATGGAATCGTGGAATTGTGGAATCATGGAATCATAGAAACATGGAATCGTGGAATCATAGAATCATGGAATCATAGAATCGTGGAATCATAGAATTGTGGAATCATAGAATTGTGGAATTATGGAATCATGGAATCATAGAAACATGGAATCATAGAATTCTGGAATTTTGGAATCATAGAATCATCGAAGCATGTAATCGTGGAATCATAGAATCATGGAATCACAGAATCTTGGAATTGTGGAATCGTGGAATCATAGAAACATGGAATTGTGGAATCATAGAATCATGGAATCACACAATCGTGGAATCATAGAATCATGGAATCGTGGAATCATAGAAACATGGAATTGTGGAATCATGAAATCATGAATTCATGAAATCATGGAATCCTGGAACGGTTTGGGTTGGAAGGACCTTAAATCCCACCCAGTGCCACCCCTGCCATGGCACGGACACCTCTCCCTGTCCCAGGGTGCTCCAAGCCCTGCTCAAGCTGGCCTTGGACACTTCCAGGGATGGGCTCCTTGTTTCCCATCGAGCATTTCCCAGGAAGGGATTTTCCCCACACAGTCCGGTACTTTCCCCGCAGATTTCCCGATTGATTTTGTCTCCTCAGTAAATAAATCTCCAAGCAAAACTCACTTCCAGGTAATGACGCCTGGCTTGAACTCGCCTCAACTCCCACCATCTTCATCACCTCCTCATTTCAACAACTGCTGCCTCTGTTTGCCACCAGCCCTTCCGAAGCGCTTCCACTCCACGCAGGCATCGCCAACGTTTGGCTCATTAGGAGAGGAAACCCCTCATTAACTGCGAGGATTAAATGAGACAGCTGAGCTGGTAACCAAACCAAAAAAGGCACGGCCGCCTCTCCCTGGGATTGGGGACTTTGTCGTCTCCTTCATGGATTAATTATACGGTCCATTATAGTGAAATGAGGGGTTTGATATCGAGACCGCTTTTGTTCTTGAGTTTTTCTACTCCACAGCTGCTTTAATGCTCTTTATCTTTCTGGGAACGAGCTGCAAATTGCGGATTTCTTAAGCTGGAGGATGAATTTAAAGCAGTTTTGGATGTCTCTGGTTTAAAATGAGCTCCAGAAATGTCCAGCAATGGGGTGGGGGGAGGCTGGTGCAGCTCTGCCCTGCCATGATCCCTCCCATGTTTTGTGGAAGCAGCCAAAAAAAGGGGAACAGACCCCAGGCCACGCTGCCCCACATTCCCAGGCACGATCCCTGCACTTGGAAGGAATTTCACCTCTTTGGGCTCCATCCTTGTGGGTTTATAACCATGATCCACCAGTAACTCCCAATTTCAGATCCCATTTTAAGCCTCTGGAACTGGGCTAAACTGAGGGGGAAAAAAAAGCTCTTTGGCTCATGCTGAATCTGCTCTGGGAACTGAACCAAAACATGGTAAATGGAATTGCTTCAAAATCTACCCAAAACAAACAAAATTGATGGGATCTGAGGTGTTCTACAGCTTCAGGACAGCCAAGCTTGGATTGTGTCTCTGCTGGAGTGGGGACAAAGCTGTGGCACATCCAGGACATCTAGGCTGGGGGAGATCCATCAGGTTCCATTTCCCCTCCCTCCCCCTGAGCATGGGGCAGCCTCATCCAGAAGCTCAAGGAATTCTTGGACATCAATGCTAGAATGAGCAGAGGTGATTTTCGGGCTAAAACACCCGGAATAAATTAATTAACTTACTGAAGTAACACTAACGAGCTGTGCATGTACCTCAATAAACTCAGCTCTGCTCCAGCACCAAGGGAAAATTCAGGTTTTGATGAGGGTGGTGACACTTCAAATGACACTTCAAAGACAGGGGTAAGGACTTGGAAATGAGGGATGTGTTTATCTGCAGCAGTTGTCGAACTGGGGGAATGGGAAAATTCAATTTGTCCTGTAATTATCTTTTGTACAAACAGGCAGTGGCCCTCCAGCCAGGCAGCTCCTAAAAAAGTCTCTAATTATTGCATATAATAACTCCCAACATTAATCTTGGCTGTTGCTTGTACAAAAATTATAAATTACTGCACCAAATCCTATTGCTGCAAATATTAAAAGTTACTCAGCATTTATTGGAACTTTGATTTTTCTTTTTTTTCTTTTTGCCTTGTAAGTTTGCGTTAATTTTCTCCATATTTCACAACTCCAACCATCACTGCAAGAGAGGTTTGAGAGTTTTGAAAATTCATTGCTGTGAGATTGGACTCATAAGGAAAAAGGAAAGGCCTTGAAGTCAGGAATATTGGGAATATTTCCTGGATTTGGCCAACTCCAGGAATTCCTTCTTGCCCGAGGGGTGTTCCTCAAGAGTTGTTTAGTTTAGAAATCAGCTGAACACTTGAAGTTGTGTTTTTGAGCCACCGAACCCATACAAGGGTTCCCTTCCTGCAGGAATTCTGGCTGGGGAATTTAATTCTGGGGGATTGAAAGCGGATAATGCTTTTGGGAGCTTTGCTGGACTGGACTGAGAAGGAGGAAGAATTATCACAGGACTGAAAGGGATCCACAAATATCAAAATCCAGCTGAAATTTTCAGTTATTGTTGGTCTGACAACCATGGATGGAACTTTCAAGGCTTCTGCTGCAAACCTGATGGATCAAGGCTTAAAGGAGCTTTTGTCACTTTTTATTACTGTCAGATCTCAAAGTGCTTTGAACACTGGAACTGTTTGGGACTCTGATGTGCAGGAGGACTCGAGACCTCACAGGACCACCTTTACATGCCTGAAAATTCCTGGAATTACAGAATCATGGAGTGGTTTGGGTTGGGAAGGAGCCTTAAATCCCATCCAGTGCCACCCCTGCCATGATTCTCCCAGTAACCAAGGAATCTTTTTTTTTTTTTCCGTTTTTCCCCTTCTGCTGTGGTGCTGAAAAGTAGGAGAAAAGTTTGGGAATGCAGTCACTTAAGTCATGAAGAATTTAAAGTGTAAGACAATGTTCTTTTTTAGCCTGTGCTGCTACAGAAACAGAGTTTGGAAATTTTTCTCCAAGGTATTTATAGAATTCTCTCTGTTCTCCCCTAAATAATCTCTGACTTTTTTTTTTTCCCTGTCTAATTCTCAAGTTTTGAAGGTTTCTTTGGGTGTTTTTTTTGACATTTGATTTTTTTGGGGGGAGTAGCAAGGATTCTTTTGGATATTTTTCCACTTAATTTTGAGGATCAAGCCAAGACATGAAGCCTTCAAGTAGCAGAGCTGGGGTTGAACTTGGGGAATAACTGAGGAGCCCCATCCCTTCTGGAGCTGGGAAATGGGTGTCCCATAATAATCATCCTCTTCTGCATTCTCCTTGCCCCTTGCATTGTCTGTGGTTGTTTTTCCAGCAGATATTTGCAGTTCTGATCCCATTTTTCCAGCTGGGAGCATGGAGGGAGCGCTGTGCTGCCCAGAGGCTTTTCCAGGCACAGAACATCTCCCTTCCACCCAGGACAGGGACAGCTCTGCCAGCAGCTTGGCTGCTGCTCTGCCTCCAGGGAGCAGAGCAAAAACCTCCTTTTCCTCCCAAAAACCATCCCACAAAAGCAGAGGATTCAGGAATCTCCCAGACCAGAGGAATTTTGATAATTTTGATCCAGGAAGTGGCGTTATCCCAGTGGTGTGAGCTCAGCAAGGGCTGATTTCCATTCTCACAGCTGCCTCAGAGTCCAGCCTGGCTTTGCTTTTAAAGAGCCTGATGATGGTTCCATTTAGAGACTTTTTTCCCCCTGGATTGTCAATCATTAATTTATCACTCTGTCAATCATTAATTTATCACTCTGTCAATGCATAAGGAATTCCTGTCAGAACTGAACTAACAATGTCTGCTTTTCCCAGCTCTCAGGAATGATCCTTATCTCCACGTGAAATGATTCAGCTGCTTCAAAGCACCACATTTCCTCCTCTATTTCATAACAATCCTCTGCTTTAGGCAGGGGGTTTTGTTGCCCCTCAGATTGGTTTTAGGTAAATATGGTTTGTTCCTTCCAATGCCAAATTTTGATCCTACAGTGGATGGAAGAGCTGAATTCCCCATGCTCAGCCCAGGTTATCTGAAATAACAACCCTGCCTGTGGATTTCTGCAGTCCAGAGTTTGGTGTGAGGCCACAAATTCTGCAGAAATCATTAATTAAATAGTCCCTGAAATCATTAATGAAATAATTTCTGAACCTGTTCATGTGTGTAACTGCAGGAGAGTCATTTTGCAGAAGAAGGGAATCCTTAACATCCCTTGAAAAGCAGAAACCCAGGGTTCTCTTAGAAATATGTTCTGCACTTCCATTTGTTTATCTTTGTTTTGCTGCATCACAGAGTTCTGTGCTCCAGACTCAACCCCAGAAAATCAAGAGGTGAATTTATTCCCTTTGCATTCTGTGTTTATAAGGGATAAAGATGGTCCAGGGTGTCCCAAAGGATGAGGAAGCCAAGTTCCTCTTCAGCTCTCTGGGAGCTTCTTTAGGCACTGGAAGGGGCTCTGAGTTCTCCCTGGAGCCTTCTCCTCTCCAGTCTGGACAATCCCAACTCCCTCAGCCTTTCCTCATCCCTCCATCCCTCCAATTTCCTTCCTGGCCTTCATCCTCCTGTGTGTGGAAAAGAAAGCAACCCATTCTGGGAACACCTCGCCAGCAGCTTCAACAATTAACCTGAGGCCTGGATCTGAACCTTCCTGCCTCCTACCCTTGGGCCATGCACAGACAGCCCGAGGCAAAGCCTTTTCCTTCCCCGGGCCTGGCAGAACTGGGACAGCTGGCAGAAGAAATCAGTGATGGATGTGGAGTCTTTCCAGGAGAGGGGACGGGGCTGGGAAAGGTTGGAGTCTTTTGGGAGATCATCTCCTGGTTTTATTTAATGTCAGCTTGTTCTACACTGCACAGTGGCTCAGGGATTAACAGTTCTACAGGTATGGAGATACCTCATTATCCTCTGGTGGGGGTTGTTAGTTTGTTAATCCAATTAATACTCGA